>BLBF01000006.1:57368669-57381026 GCA_015471245.1 Laticauda colubrina | reverse complement strand
TTTCAACTGTTGATTCTCACAGGTGTAGGAATTGTAGGTTTACAGTTCAGGTAACATATTGCAATTAGTTCACTGCTTCCGATCACTAATTCCGATCACTGCTTCCGATCACTGCTTCCGATCACTGCAATATGTGATTTTTATCCCTATCATACAGTCCCATATATGACTAAAAAAAATAAACAAGGAAATGTAATTTGTTCAGGACAATGAACAGCAAAAATAAATAAACATCTTTGTGTGTGTGTGTGTGTGTGTATGTGTGTGCGTATGGATCTTTGGTTATTCGGGTTTTCTCCTGTGTAAAATTGGAAGTATCTAGGCAACGTTTCGATGAAGTCTCATTCATCATCCTCAGGCTTGTTTCTTCGGCTATGTGCTTCTCAGAGTAATGAGAGCTTGCAGCTGCTTCTTCCTTTTAACTGCTAGTGGGGGTGTGACTTGATTGGGTGGGGGCTTGGCTGTGTTCTGATTGGGTGGGGTGTGTTCTCATTGGTTGGGGGTTTGGCTGTGTTCTGATTGGTAGGTGGGTTGGCTGTGTTCTGATTGGCTGGGGGTGTGTTCTGTTTAGGTGGAGGCTTGGTTGTGCTCTGGTTAGTCTTAGTTGCTGGGGGATTTGAGCTGGCGAGCTGTGATCCTGTTGTTTGGCTTAGTGTTCGTGATCGTGCCACATCTTCATGGTGGGTGTCAGTTTGCTTCTTGTATGGGTCAGAGGGGTTTGAAGGGGGTAGTGGTGCAGCTGCAGTACGGCTTCTGTTCTGTGGTCGTGTCTCATCTTCTGTGTGGGTGTGAGTCTTTTTTCTATGTGGAAGTGTGGTGGTAACATCTTGTGTGGCCCGCGTGGGTGTGGGTCTGGTGTCATTCTTCATGTTAGGTACTCATTTATTAATGAGGGCAGGTTTCCAAATGGTTGGTAGGTGGGAGGTATCATCTCGTTTATGCTGTGTGGGCATTTTTCTGTCTCTATGGCATCTCTCATTATTCTGTTGTTGAAGTGTTCAGTTTTGGCGATAGTTCTGGTATTTTTAAAGTAAATTTCATGTCCTGTGGCTTTGAGGTGTTGGACCAGGGAAGAGGTCAGTTCTTCTTTTTTGATTGGGATCTTGTGTTCTTCAATGCGTGCACTTATTCTTCTGTTAGTTAATCTGATGTATGTGGTGGGGCAAGCAGTGCAAGGGTTTTTGTATACTCCTTGGTTTTCGAACTCGATTTTGTTCATCTGTATTGTGTTCGTTTGTGAGTCAGACTTTCACAGCCGTTCAAGTTTTAAATTTGGGACTAGCCTACTGCTATGCCAGAATAGTTTTTTCTTCATCCTGATTGGTTGGGAATCTTGGTCTGTTTATATTGGTCTTGGAGTTTGCTGTGTTCTGCTTGATTGTTGTTTCTAATATCTTCTGTCTGTTTTGTGGCTTTTTTTTCTTGATTGGCGGACAACATTGTGTTCCTGTATTGGAGGCTTTTAGTGCAGTTTGGCTCTGAGTAAATTGATGGCTATTATTTATTCGGAAGCTAGGTTTCATCTGGGTGCCTGGCTGGGATGTATATATGTATGTATATATACAATATATATATGTATGAGCAAAGCACAAAGCCGAAAGGACCAGCCTGAAGATGGCGAGTGGGACCTCATTGAAACATTGCCAAGATGCTCTCAACCTTACACGGGAAAAGACTCAAACATGCCAAGACCTGCATACCTGTACCCTTGAAAATCTACAAATATATATATAAATATAAATATCATCAAAAATAAATACCAACCAGCTAAACACCTCATGGAACTAACAGAACACTGCCTAACCAAAACATATTTCAAATACAAAGGACAAAGATACAAGCAAATTGAAGGAGCCCCTATGGGATCACCACTGTCACCCATCATTGCAAACCTGTTCATGGAAGAATTCGAATCCAGAGCCCTGGCTAATGCCAACCACAAACCCAAACTATGGCTAAGATACATCGATGACACATTTGTGATTTGGCCTCATGGAAAAGAAAACCTAAACAATTTCCTAACACACCGAAACAGCACACACCCCAAAATCAAGTTCACCATGGAAACGGAAATAAACAAACAAGTACCATTCCTAGAAGTACAAATCTACAAAAGAACAGATGGCACACTGGGACACACCATATACCAGAAGAAAACACACACCAACCGCTACCTCAACGCCCAATCCCACCACCACCCAGCACAGATAAATTCTGTGGCTAAAACACTAATTACCAGAACCAAACGCCTGGCAGACAAGACACATATAAAGACTGAACTATGCACCCTGACTAAAGTATTGACAGCCAACGGCTTCCACAAAAGCAAAATCACCAGCTTGATCCACAAAAACACACCAAGATATAACAGAGACCTAGAAGATCAACAGACCTATGGAACAGCTGCCCTCCCTACATAAGAGGTACGACAGACAAAATCAGTAAGATACTACACAGACATCACATCAAGACTGCCTTCAAAACAGACAAAAAAAAATAGCAGTCATCCTTAAAAACCCCAAAGACAAAATTGACCTGGAAAACCAAGGCATATACGAAGTTCCCTGTGCATCATGCCCGGCCACATACATACATACATACCCCAACCAGGAAGCCTGCCCTCTCAAATAGAAAGATCTCCACACCACAAGCCAAGCAAACACCTGAGCACAAACAGACTCCCTCTGTTACCTCCAGCTCAAACATACCCCAACCAGGCACCCAGATGAAACCTAGCTTCCTAATAGATAATAGCCATCCTTTCACGCGAAGCCAAGCTGCACTGCAAGCCTCCAATACAGGATTACAGTGTTGCCAGCCAATCAAAGCCACAAAACAGACAGAAGAAACCAGAAACACCAATCAAAAAAACTCCAAGTCCAAGAAACACAGACCAAAACTCCCAACCAATCAGGATGTAGAAAAAATCATCCTGGCACAGCAGTAGGGTACCCTCAAATTTAAAACCAATGGCTGTAAGACCCTGACCCACATACAAACTCAATACAGAAGCCTAATGATGGCAGATGAGATTCTGCTGAAACGTTGCTACAACTTTAAAAGCACTACAATGACGTGGGATAATACCCGAAGGAAGCTGAACAGCACACATGTATGTACCCGCGAAAACTTAAAAAAACAAATATATATATATATATATATATCACATCAAGACTGCCTTCAAAACAGAAAAAAAAAATAGCAGCCATCCTGAGGAACCCCAAAGACAAAATTGACCTGGAAAACCAAGGCATATACGAAATTCCCTGTACATCATGCCTGGCCACATACATTGGACAGACCAATAGAAGAATAAGTACCCGCCTGGATGAACACAAAAATGCAGTAAAAAAGCTGGAACACACCTCCTCACTAGTCCAACACATGAAAACCACAGGTCACAACATCAACTTCAATGGCACTAAAACCCTAGCCACTATAGAAAACCCCAACCACAGAGTCATCAGAGAAGCCATAGAGATTGAAAAAAGACCTGACAGAATGAATAGAAGAGATGATTCCACCAGACTGTCAATCATTTGGAAGCCTGCACTCTCAAATAGAAAGATCTCCACACCACAAGCCAGGCAAACACCTGGGCAAAAACAGACTCCCTCTGATAGCTCCAACCCAAACACCCCCCCCCCCCAGGCACCCAGGTGAAACCCAGATTGCTAATGAATAGCAGCTTGCTAATGAAGAGCAGCCGTCCCTTCACACGGAGCCAAGCTGCACTGAAAGCCTCCAACACAAGAACAGAGTGTTGCCAGCCAATCAAAGCCACAAAACAGACAGAAGAAACCAGAAACACCAATCAATCAAACTCCAAGTCCAATGAACACAGATCCAGGCTCAATGGACCAGCCTCAAATTTGAAACCAGGAACTAACTCTATACAGAAGCCTGTGGATGGCAGGTGAGATTCTGCTGAAACGTTGCTACAACTTTAACAGAACTACAATGACGTGGGATAATACCCAAAGGAAGCTAAACAGCACACATGTAAGTACCCGCGAAAGCCTAAGAAAACATATATATATATATATATATATATATATATATATATATATATATATATATATATATACAGAAAATAGCATTCAACAGATCAGTATAATAAATGAAATATTTAGATACAGCAACTATTTTATTGAAATGCTTTATGACAATAAACTAATTCATAGCATCATGAGATAGCATCATGTGTCAACCATCCAAACAGAGGAGCAAAACAGCCAGGTCTGTGGTATCCTAGAACTTGTGATATAGTTACTGGTTAATCAAAGTTCTGTCTTTTTTAATGTAAGTCTGTTGTTAATTATTTTAATGAATAAATGGAAGGTTTATTATCAAATTTGTAGATGCCAATAAATTCATTAAAATAGTTCAGCTACTAGAATATAAAAATAATAATAATATTTTGAGAAAGCGGGAGGAATGGGTTGAAAGTCACAGAATGAATTTTAAAAGGATCAAGTGAAAAGTTTTCACTGAGAGAACAATATCAAATGGCCCAGAGTGAAGATACTAAATTTGGTAATAGCATTTGTAAAAAAAAACATTTGACATAGGAGTTGATAAGCACGCAGAGCAGAATGCCTTCAAAGAACAGAAATGCAATTTGAATCTACAACAACAGTATAATTTCTAAGTCATGGAAAGCTATCATTTTACTCTATTCTGTTTTGGTCAAAGCCCATTTTAAATATAATGCTCAACTGCAGGAAGCCCAATCACAGAATTTTCAGAAATATTGGAATATATTCAGAAAAAAAGCAATAAAAATGAGGAGGAGAATCTCTGCATTTTTGAGAAGATAGCTGATAGGAAATATGATAGCTCTTATCTGAAAATGGTATTGACAGGTGTATTTTTTATCCATCCATCTGTAGACTTAAAGAATAAAAATAAGAAGTTTTCTGTATGTTAGTTTTTGTTTCATTTGTGATCAGATTGGTTTGCAGCTTAAATCACACAAATACTCCTCAAATTACCTGCAGGTTTGTATGTTCATTATTTTTGGCAAGTTTAAAAGGGACAGTTAGGCAGGTAGAATATCCTCCCATACCCGTAGTCTAGATTCACAAAGGGCAATAATGTTAGTAAAGAAGGCTGCTGAAGAAGTTGAAGATTAATGGCAAAAATGGGGAAAAGGATCAACCAACACCAAAAGAACATGTGATGGATATAAACATTCCCAGGAAGAGGACAAAACAGAGTTGGGCTAGAAAAGGAATCCGACCATGGTGGAGGAAGTATACCATAGAACAAGACAAAACTGAACCAAAAGCCATACGAAATGGTACAGTTGAAAACTTTTCAAGAGGTCACTTAATAAATAATATTGGTAACTAATCAATTATTTAATAATCATAAACAATAATCATTAAATAATCATTAAAATGAATAAGCTAACCATTTTAAATATTTAGATGTTTCAAGCACCTAAAACCCCCAAAAAATTATGAAGAGTCATCCAGGACATGGTTGTCCCAAAGGTGCTTGAATATGCTTCTCTTCTCATCCAAGAAACTTTTTCAATTCTAAATAAGTGAAGCTTTTCTTGAATGAAAAGGGAAATGTCTCCAAAAAAACAAAATCCAGTTGCCTTTTGAAAAAGCAACTTTGAAAGAATCTTAGAAAAACCTTTATTAAATTAATATTCATCTAACATTGGCAAATGGATTCGGTTGTGTATATGAATACCTATTCTTAAAGCATTTTAAACTGGGGAAAAATGAAGCAAGTTCCAGTAATTCATAGAAGAAATGAGCCTCCCTTGAATTCTTTCATATCATCTATCTACAGGTGGTCTATGTTAATTGAATCCTGGATCACTCTGCTAAAAGGAATCTGCAGACAGTAGTAACATTTGGCAGGACAATCAAGATTTTTCTCTACCAAGGTCACAAAAAAGCTGTATAGATAAGAGAAGCCAGCATGATTTCTATGATGTGAGTGGAGTGATTTTCATCATCACCAGCCATCACAACTCTTCCAAAAGAAAAGAAAACCATCTGTCATATATAGAATATAGATCCTTTTGAAGAACATAGAATTAAATATTCTTCTTCCCATCAGGCCATTCCAATCAATTAAAAAATTGGCCAAGGATTGACTAAGCAACACAGATTTCTAGTCATTCCGGTTTTTATCTTATTTTTCTCTCTTCAATTCTTGCATGCTTTTTAAAAAAATAATTATGAGAAACAGTCTCTCAACCATAGCTAACATTTGTTAACAGTTAATACTCCTAATCCTATTGCTAGTTAATAGCTATTATATATTATGAAAAGTTGTTGGTTTTAATCCTGTATAAATTTTCTGTGAAACTTAAATGTTAAATCTACATGGTTAACATTTTTCAGATTTTGATTTACATGTTTGGTATATGAATATCAGTTATATACATTAGACAGCACCACTCTTTATTGAATTTGTGAGTGTCAGTATGTCTTGCCAAAACATAAATAGCAAAAGAAGTTGAGACTCTACCTAGCTCAGATATTATTGCAAATGAGCAAAAAAGCAAAGAAAAAAATATCAAAGGATATAAATCATTATGCCTATTAAAACTGAAGCCGGTAGCACTGAAGCCTACATCTGTCTTGCAAAGAATCCCAAACTGATGTAAACAGTAGGGAGAAATATATGGGATCTCAAATGTATATTATAATATTGTAAAAAGCTCTGCTGGCAATATAACTTCATTTTTTTTTCAGATTTACAATAATAGCACATCCATTTCTTTCTGTGTGTGTATCTGTGTGCATACAGTAACTGCTTTGCTGAAATAAAAACAGTGCAAAATAATTCTGCATGCTAACACATACAGAGACAGCCAAAAACAGCTGCTAAAGCAGCCACAAAATCCTGTTTAATTATTAAATATTCCTTTCCCTTCAGAAAATTTCCACAAGTCTTCTGCAATACAAATGAAGGCAAGAAAGCAAGCAAAGATATAATGCAAAATACTATTTTTTTCTGTCCAGAGGAAATTAAGCCAGTGATTACTGGCTAACCTCATAATATATCAGCAAAATGTCAGAAGAAGATGAAGATGACTAGGATTAGACTATATCCAAATTGCATCTGGACTGGAAATGGTCCAGACAGCTAACTAAAAATTATCCAGACTGAGGGCAGTCACAAATTATAATGAAATTAATGACAACTCAAAATGAATGAATGACTAAGCAAATAAATTCATCAGGCAATCTCTGCTTTCTGAAGTTTTCAGATTTGTGTAGATTTAGGCATCTTAATGTCAGTTTGGTGTAATATTTTCTACATTAACTAATTTTTAAAGAATATAATCTTTTAGCAATTCAAAAAAATAAACTTGTATTAGCTGTTGCTATCACAATTCACTTTTTCAAAACTACTTTTCAAATCTGACTCAAATTCAGATGTGGTGTTTTAAATGTCACAATGTATCTTGCAATTAAAGTTACCACACCAACATTATCATTGCAAGATAAACATAAATAGTTATGTTGTCTTACTTCTAGCTGTGGAATGCTGTTGAAATTTAATTCTCACTTAATGTCTAGGATTTTATTTTTTTTGTTTTCTTCATGAAAATATGTCCTTTTTTTCATTTCAAAAACCTAATCTAAATTTTGGAGGTAGCATAATTAATTTACAGGCAAAGATGTTAATACTTATATAATCAAATGTCGTTAAATATCATTATGTGTTAGACACAAGCAACTTGAGCCACTGAACAGCTGAAATCAGTAACTTTATTTTCTACTACTTAATGTTACAAGAATCTCACCAAACTACTTCCCTCCTCGGAACAACAAAATAAAGTGTCATTGCGCTTGGGGAAGGTCAAGCTTATGTCATTAGAGGCTGTGCAACAAAACCAAGTTAGGTCCTAGCTTGACCCTCCATTCAGCCTAACTGGAAGTTTTCCAATATCATGCTTAATACCAGGCAGCTATTTTAAACAAAACACATCCAACTGAAAATATTTCACATACTGCTTTGTGCATATAATATTTCTTCATGTAGAATGAGGACACATACAATTTTTTTTTTGCAAAATTTTTTGTAGTTGTGTACCATTCTCCCCAGCTCTGGAAAATCTCTTTATAAAATTTATATCTAAATGCCACAAAAATTGTTCTAAAATGCTGATGTTAAAAAGGACAATAATTAGTAAATTGTATACAGATGATTTAGCCTTTTGTGATATATATTGATTAGTATGTAAAACACAATAAAGAGTTATCTGTTTATTCTACCAGCAGTCAGAAACAAAGTTTATGAAAAGCCTAAATAATTTATAAAAGAATTTAAAAAGCATATTAATCTCTGTTAAAACTAAAAGTAGATGTAACTGCTACATAACATATTAAAATTAACTTACCTGTAATAATATTGGGCTTTGGTGGCATGATGAACTCATATAAAGTTGGTTCAGAATATCCCAGCCTGTTTATAGCAGTAATTTGCACTTCATAGCCCATTGTCCACTGCAAATGCTCAAGAATAATGAAGTCTTTATTACCATGAACCTTTTTTTCTTGCCATTGCTCTTCCTTATCTTTCTGTAAAGTTTGAACAGTAGTTGAAATTATAGTGAACTAATATTTACAATGAATACTTTTAATATTGATTTGCAATTATTTCAAATCAGGCATTATGACTAGTTTCTTTTTGAGCACAGAGAATCATCTACTTTTAAATCTTTATAAACTTGATTTAAAACTAGGTTATAAAAACCCAGACTCTTTTTACTTAAGTATTTGATCTTGGAACAAAATGCATATTCTCTGGCAACAAAGTGGTTATGTATGTACACTGAAATTACAATATTCCTGTTTCAAATATCAACTTATTTATATACACAGCCAAACAACTTTCTAGGTTTCATCTTTAATTCATTACAAGATGTGTGAGCCACTGGTTTGTTTGTTTATTTAATTTATATTGCCGCCTATTCACCCAAGGTGTCTTGAGGCAGTTTACACAATGTAAAATCATATTTAAAACAAAAAATTAAAATTAAAAATTAAAAACAATACAAACTAACAAAAAGAATCAAATAAATTAATAAACTACAATAGAACAAAATCTGGAAAAAAAAATCATCCCCCAACACAAACCCCCTGCCCGACGACAGCAGATCACACTAGCCATTTGATGGGCTACATCTGATTCTGGGTTTCCCAGGCCGACTGGCAAAACCAGATCTTCAATGCCTTTTGAAAGAGTGTTGGAGTGGGGGCCATTCTAATCTATGGGGAAATGATATTCCAGAGAGAGGGACCCACCAGGGAGAAGGACCTTTTTCTGGGTCCCACTAGGTATATCTACCTCAGGGATGGGGCCAGTAACATTTTCTGCCTACCCTCTCTAATGGTTTGGGTAGATGTGACCAGCAAGAGACATTCCTTCAGATAACTTGGTCCCAAGCCATGAAGGGCTTTATGTTATACCTGATTTACAAATATACAAACATAAGCGCACACACATAAGCATTATCATACTGTCATTATTATACTGTCTTGATTTATAGAATGAAAATATTTGATTTTTATTTCATAACACTATTTTTTTTCATTATATAAAAATAGTATTTATGGAAAGGAAGAAATTAATATATATGAAAGGTTGGATCTAGGTAGTGGCAAAAATATGGTGCACAGACATCAGAAAGCACAGGTAGCAAAAATTACTCAATAATTTCTGGTATGCAATTGTATTATAGGTTTATTACAATCTGCATACATTAATTAAAAACACTTTATATCATATCCTTAATTCATCTTCTTAGTCTTTGAGTATTACTTGGTCTTTGATTACACAAACATGGTTTATAGTTACTCTTATGCTGCAATAAAAGGTGTGAAGTATATACACAGACAAGAAGATAAATTCTCAGCCACTATTTCAGAGGTTGCAAAATATTTACATTGCTTAATTATAAATCCTGTTTCTTCAAAGTCTCATGTTCTGGTAATAATTGCTAAACACTATAAGAAACTATGATGCCCATGGGTTACGACTGTGATGCTATATTTGCAAATCCTATTTCCATGTCTGAAATGCCCAACATCAATGTAAAACTGCCATTGTCATTATCATAACCTTCAAATACAGAAAGTACAAAAATGTATTTTCCAACTCATGAAAAGGATAGGCATGGAATATCATATTTTCTATTTTCTAAAGCACCTGTAAGCCACACTATAAGGTGACCATCGTTTTTACAATGAGGACACAAATAAATTGAAGAAAAAAAACAAAGCCACTTGCGCGCAGTGCACTCTTGCGCACGGTGAACTCTTGTGCGTGGCACACTCTCTCAAAACAATTCTCCTGTGTGGAGCGCATGAATTTCATGATCACATCTCACTGCACTGTACCGAGCCTTGATGAATTGTTATGTCAAATACAAATACATCACATCACACACAATGGATCGGATTGGCATCGATCAAATATGGAGATTTCCAGATTACTCTTCAAATATTAAGAAGGAGGACAAGTAGGAGGACACTTTTCAAAGGAGGACAGAATTTACAAAAGGAGAACTGTCCCTCCCTAAAGGAGGATGGTTGGTCCCCTTACAGACAAGGAATAATAGATGGAAACTGAACAAGGAGAGAATTAACCTGGAAATAAGGACAAACTTTCTGACAGTGAGAACAATCAACCAATGGAATAGCTTGCCTTTGGAAGTTTGGGGAGAGTCATCACATGAGATTTTCAAGAAGAGATTGGACTGCCCTTTGTCAGAAAAAGTGTGGGTTTCCTGCTTAGGCAGGGGATTGGACTAGATGACCTACAAGGTCCCTTCCAACTCTGATTATCTGTTATCTTATCATCCAATTTAGCTTGCATCCATAGACTACCTTTAGTTGGATGTTGGCAGGGATGGGATTCTACCAGTTCGGGCCAGTTCAGGTGAATCAAATATTAATTTTATACCCAGTTCTGCAAACCAGTAGTTCTGAAGAACAGCTGGCCTCACCACCCCACCTCTCCCCTCCCAGGAATCCCCACAAGCCAGTCTGGCTCCCAGGTAAGTATAGCATAGTGTACTGTGAACAAAAATGGGATGTGGGGGGTTCCAGTGCTGCCCCACATTTTTTGCTCCCAGGAGACTCCAGGGAGGCTTGCTGGGCCAAAAACGCTGGGCTCCAACCCTGCTTTTGCTTTCGACACCGCCCCATCCACTTTTGCTCCCAGGAGGCTCCAGGGAGGCTTGCTAGGCCCCTGCAGCCTCCTGGGAGCATCCAGCCATCCAGTATGCCTGGATTCAGTGTTTATCCCCCCCCCCCCCCCCCCCCAAAAAAAAAAAAAAAAAAACCACTTGGAGCTAACTGCCTTGGGAATGTTCTGGGTAAACAAAACTATGCTGTCTCCTATAACTGTTGGAGCCAATCTTCTTTTTTTATTCCATATCCTCCTCTTCAAAACTAGTAAGTTGTTCTGCTTTTTCATGCCAGGCTTAGTGTGGTAAGTTCAGAGTGGGTTTTGTAGAGAACAACTTACCTTTAGGTCTCATTCATTTGCTCAATTTCAGAGCATACATTACACAATTTCAAAAGCATAATTCAGACTATTCAGCAGTTTGGTTAGCTGCTGCTTCATCACTTCTATTGCTGTCACAACCTTTAGGGAGTCCAATGGCTTTTTAAATTTGACAAGAAAAAAACCACAGTAAATATTTTTCACAAATATTTTCCCTCTTCTACTTCGAGGTTCAATATTTAACATGCAAAATTATGTGCTGTGTTACTATTAAGGCAGTTTGCAAACTTGTGTTTTTTGTTGTTGGAAGGCAACTCTTTAATTTGAAGATGGTGGTAAATTCTTGGTAATAAAATGGCAAGTAGAAAGGCTCACTTCTACTTCCATTTAGAAAGGGTTAGTAAGTTGCTTTGTTTCCAATCTCCTTTACTTGACTTGACCTTCATAAAATGTAGCTTTGGAATTGAAGCCATATGTATTAAAACAAAATTCTTTCTGTTTAAGTACAAGTTGCAAAAAGTTTCAAAATTAACCCAAGATGTTTAATGGCCTTAAATATCTGGGTGTGGTACTAAGGTTTAAGTCAGAGGTCTTCAAACTTGGCAACTTTAAGGCTTGTGGACTTCAACTCCCAGAATTCTCCAGCCACAGTTGCCAAGTTTGGGGACCCCTGGTTTAAGTAGAAAGAGGTTCCAGCTGAAAATATACCATGAATAGAGATAGCATACAGATGCATGGTAGCTCCCCCCTCTCCCTTCCTCCCTCCCTCTCTCTTTCTCTTAAAAGGAATAAGAGAAAGAAAGAGGGAGGGATGGGAGAAAGAAAGAAAGAAAGAAAGAAAGAAAGAAAGAAAGAAAGAAAGAAAGA
>BLBF01000006.1:57328266-57349479 GCA_015471245.1 Laticauda colubrina | reverse complement strand
TTTCCTTTCCTTTCCTTTCCTTTCCTTTCCTTTCCTTTCCTTTCCTTGTTTTTCTTTGAATATGTTTTGCTTCTCATCCAAGGAGCTTCTTTAGCTCTGACTGGATGGTGGGTAATAAAAATAGTACATAAAATAGTACTTTGGTGCCAAAGTAGTTTCCTGTTTGGAAGTGTAGTTTGCATCCTTTTAGAGAGTTGTTGAGGTAACTTGGAGATTTGTCTGTGTCCAGGGTCATCTGAGTGGTGCAAATGGCTGTAGAGTTACTAAGATAACGGAATGTGAGGCAACTTGCAGTTAGAACAAAGTTCTTTTCAGATAGGGAGAGGAGTAGAACTCCTTTGCATCAGAGAATGTTAATTACTGTATTAAAAAATGCTAATGATCTGATGGTTATTTCAAAAGATCCTTTCTTAGCAAGCACTTAGAAGCCAAGAGGAACATACCTGCCAAATTTCAAGTTTGTAGGCTTTATGGTTCTGGAGATTTTGTGATGCTGCATGAGTGTTATTTTGCTTTTAGATTTAATCAATGAGGATCCTAATTGTTTTTCACAGGTCTGAGGATATGTTTTGAAAAAGGGAGCCTTCTCTACCTGTGCTAAATCCTTATGAGTAATACAATGCTGGAAAATCAATATTTTAAATGGCATGCATTGGTTAAAATATTGGAATAGGATTTGGAGACTTTTTATCTACATCATAAATTGGGTACTTTATCAAATTCCCATTAATATTATTCTATTTATTTATACAGGACAAAAATGCACTTGTTTTCATTTGATTTAGTACCACTGCAAGTGAGCATGAAAAAGGAAAGCCCAGTCAATATTCCAACATACATTTTTAAATTCTGCATTACATGAGATGGAATATACCTTTTTATTTTGCAAAGTCATTTTGTACATATGCAGTAACATTTCTTTAAACAGGGTCTGGCAAATTGCTTCTAGGAGTTGAAATAGTGTGTGTGAAAATAGAATTTAAAAATATTATCTGCAAATAAGCCATAATTAAATTCAATACTATACTTCTAAAATAATATTTTCTTTTAAAAGTAATATGGAAGTTCATGTAATTATGAAGAGTGTTCACACATAGCATGGAAATGTTTGTAAATTTGAAATATCTTTTCATTAATGACACGACACAACATCTATAAAACATCTATAACCTGAGAAAATACTTTATTTTTGACCTTAAAAGAAAAAATGGAAAATATTCTAGGCACAGTAGAATTATAGCCTATTAGAATTCCTCCTATTGAAAAGAATTTGAAAATGACATTCCAGGAAAAAAACTTAATTGTTCCTAAAATATATAAATATATTGAAACTGACTAATTATTTTAAGACTCGTCCTTTTTTTTTTTTAAATTGCAGACTTACTTTGAACTGCATGGGAAAGAACAACTTTCCATGTTTCTGAAGTGACTTCTTTTACATCCACTTGGTAATGATGAATTGGGACACCTCCATGAGAATCTGGTTTATTAAAAGATACCTTAGCAAAAGTCTGTGATACATCTACAATTTTCACTCCATGTGGACTGGATGGTACATCTGGGGAAAAAATTAAATAAGATATAATAACACAGTAAAATTAAGCAATATATGAAACAAAGAATAAGTTATTTTATTACATGGTGAAAACATTAACAGTATTAAATAGAGAAAACTAATCAATACACTGAAGGAT
This sequence comes from Laticauda colubrina, assembly GCA_015471245.1. Taxonomy (NCBI): domain Eukaryota; kingdom Metazoa; phylum Chordata; class Lepidosauria; order Squamata; family Elapidae; genus Laticauda; species Laticauda colubrina. The sequence continues at coordinate 57,347,785 of BLBF01000006.1, read as the reverse complement.
TGAAAATGGGGTCTGCAAGAAAGTTAGCTTTTCTGGAATCTAAAATCCTTTGGATAAAAATTTAATGAAAAACTGTTTGCTAAGATTTACATATCTAAGTTGAACTTTATGTTACCAATAAATAAAAAAAATGCATACAATTATTTTTATTAATACCAATTATTCTAAATATATATTTTTCACATTTTATTTAACTTTCCTGAGATAAGTGTTGTAGCAAATTCATTCATTTCAGTCCTTTAAATTCCACTTAAGAAAGACAAGTAAATATGGTTAAAATCATAATTTTACACTATAAAAGATTTACAGGAAAAATTAAATTACAGCAAAACACTAAAACTATTGTTAATTTGGTATTTTTAGTATACATTGAAAATCAAAGTATACTGAACCCTTTTTTTATTGTTATAGGATGTTTTAGAATTTTGGGAAATTTTGGAAAATGAAACTGACATGGGAAAACAATGAAAATCTTCCAAAACAACTGTGAACTCAAAAGGAAGTTTTAAACTTGAATTAATATCCTAAAGAACTTCATTGGACATATGGTGATTTGTTGAAAGAGATCAAAGAAAGATAGATGAATATACAAAAATACTGTATAGTAGATGTCAACATCCAAGAATCCTTTGAAGATATTCCCTACTTACAAGAATCCCTAATATTAAAAGAGTAAAATCAGCTCTTAAGTAATTTTTAATTCTGAAGTATAATCAGTGAACCTCTACCATAGGAGGAGGTCAAGTATATTGCCTATACCAAAAAAATTAAGTGTGTAAATTATTATTATTAAAATAATGATACTGTTATTTTTATTTTATAGAACTATTATGAAAACAATACAGTCTTGAAACAATACAATTATTAAAATAAAGAACTATTCTCAATTGTAATGAAGGCTCAATTAAGACATATCTGCAAGATAACCAATAAGTTTCTGAAGACTCTGGAAGAACCATTCCCTGCTTCATTATTTGACTGTTGACAACTTATAGTCTTCCTCACATCTAACATGTATTTCAATCCATTGAGTCTGGTCTTGATCCATTATGCAGTAAAACATATATCCATTCTATTGTCTGTGTAACAACTCTTCAGTATTTGAAGAGGCAATCATCTCTTATCTATACCATCTTCACCTAGATACTGTAGCATTTCCTTGTAGATGCCATCACTTTAATTATCTTTCTCTTAACTAGCTCCAATTAGCTAGTTAATTAGCTATGCTAATTATATTGTGGTAGAGTGGTCAAAATAAATCTGTCTATGGCAAAGTTCAACAGACCAATAACTTGCCATGATATGAATTATATGATCTCTTAATGCATTTCAAGATAGCATTTGCCTTTTAGCAGTTATATTGCAGATTCATCTTTAATTTGTGGCCAACAGGGACACATAGTTCCCTTTTACATGTACTACTATCAAGCATGTTATCTCATATTCTATATCTTTGCTATATATTGTTACAACCTTGATAGAGATATATTATATAACTTTTTTTCTTAAATTCAGCTTCATTTATTAAACCTATTCTCAAATAAGATAGTTAGGTCTTTTATTTAAAATATTAGTCACGCATCCAAATTTATGTCATCTGTAAATTTTATAAGGGTCCACCCAATTGCCGATCCAAGTCATTGATTTTAAAAAAGAAGGAACTATTGCATGGGGCTTATGGCAGAGCCCTACAGATTTAGTACTTTTCTCCAAGATGAAGTGGAATCATTAACTAGCATGCTCTGAGTGAGATCATCAATAAATCCATGTTATGCTGTTATCACCTAGGTCCACTTTACTATTTTATGAAGAAAATATTGTGTTGTACTTTTCAGGGCCTTTGCTGAGGTCCAGGTATATCACATTTATAATATTCTTCTAGTCTGTCTCCTAATGTGTCAAGGAAATAGGTTTAGCCTGGCACCATCTGTTTATGACAAATGTGTGAAGCCTTCTTTTAGTCACAGTATGTCTACACAAGTTCTCACAAACATTTTTTTTCACAGCCAGTTTGATGACATTAGTCAATATAATGTTGGCTGAAAAATCTGTAGCTTCTTGGCTTCTCCCCATTTCCTTCTTTGAATATAGGAAGATATTTGTTCTCTTCCTGTTTTTTGAAATCTCAATCCTTCACAATTTCCCAAAGATGGTCCTGTGATTATCTCTACTACTTCCTACAATAATCTGGGATCCTAAATTCCTTTAAATTAGTCCAATTAATTAACTCTTGAATATCATATCTTTGCATCGTAAGATATAGTCTATATGGCCTTTGAGTTTTGAATTCATTTAAATTTATTATCTCTTAACTCCCTTCTCTTTCTCTATAAGAAAGTTACAAAAATTCTTTCTTCCATCACACTTTCATTACCAATTTATCACTTTTCCCCTGCAATAGATCACACACCCTCTTTATTTTCCCTTTTCTTTTTAGCATACAAAACTGAACCCTTTATTTTTTTGTTGTCACAAGCTTCATCTTATACTAAACTTTAGCATTTCTTGCAGAGTTTATATAATTTCGGGAATCTATTTTGAATTTTTATTTGGTTATGCTCTTCTTCTGTTTCTTGTTCATGTCCCTTTTCTCTTCAGTGGTTTAGTGAGTTCTGCATATATCCATGCTACCTTTTTTTTTTTTATCCCAGAGGAATAAAAATTGCATGTGATGGAATTGTAATTTATATTTCCTGTTTTATAGGATTTCTCATCCTTCCTGGACATTTTGCTTCATTAGGATTTAATTATTAAGCTGAAGCAACTTTTCTGGGATTTCATCAAAAATATCCCTCTGAAGTGTGGCATAAAACTGAGTCTTCTTAGTCTCTGACACTACAGAGAAGGCAGTGTCCCTGAAGATTGTATTAGCTTTCACAGTGTAGCACCCCCTGAGCAACAGTGTTGTCACCAGGAAATCCTTTCAATCCAAAAGCTTTGTAAGTATTTTTGACATGAATACAGTTAGCTTTGTAGGTATTTTTGACACAAATACAGACAGGCCATAGATTAAAAGATAATATGATCACTTTTTTTCATGTTTGAATCAGGTTGATTGAATCCGGTTGGTGAGTTTTAGGTCCCTGGTAGCCGATTTCCTGTTCTTTTGTTCTCAAAAGTAAATTTGTCAGTAAGAAGAATAAAAACTTCTTGTATCTGTAACTCTTAACAGATGTCAAAATAATCAATGTTCTCTATCTCTTTGAAAACTGGTAATCTGTAGCAGAAAGGCTTTATTCATATTTCTGGACTGTCCAGATTCTCTATAATGAACTCTTACAATAAACTCACTTTTGTTTCTCTGAATCATTTTACAACCTTAAACAAGTTTTTAGCCCAGTGATTCTGAAATTTCTGAGCAAATTGGAGTAGGTGGATGAGTAGGTGCATGTATATGTAATTTAGATATTCTAAGACTGTTTGTTGGGTCAATTCCTGTGCATACTGTGCTCTGGTATTCCAATACTTTGTGCTAATCATCACGTCATAAGGTTTCCACATCAAATTTGTCTTTCTGAATTAGGATAATTCATTATTATTTTGCTTATTTCCCATATTCTGTTCATTTATGTAAAAACATCTGATGTTCTGAATATCATCTCTTGGTCTTCTTCTTGTAGCATCCTGTAATGCCATTATGGCCTCCTATTTCTTCTCTTGTATTCTGCTTTCTTGTATAATATCTTTCATTGCATATTTAGCTCTCTTGTTCCAGGTCAATTTCTTCCTGATGAGATTGGAAAAGTGTCTGTCAAATATCTTGTTTTTTTTTTAAAGATATAACAATCTTTTCTCAGGAGTTCTTTTGAAACTAAGACCATTGTTGTAGAATTTAATCTCATATTTGTCACATTATCTGAATAACCAGTTGTTGATAGCATGTTATATCTCCTTGTGCCATCTCTGGTAACTAGACTGTTCCTGTCTCCTTCATTTTTTGCCCTATGTCTCATGGTCTCCACATACTTTTTCACTGTTTCCATGGCATTCATTCTCACATGGATCAAAAAGAAAACATATAGTTGTTTGTGGCTTTGGTTGGTCTTGCTAACCTTCTGTAACATTCTGTAGAAGGGCACCTGGAAGACAATACACCTTCTACTATGTCATATCAATGTATTCACAACCATTTTGATTTCCCTCAGCAAGAAATCACCCTCCACTATAACATGCTCTTCTTTCTCAAGGTTTATCATTGGTTTCTTCAGTCCATGCGGCCTTTCATTCAATTCATTCATATTTCAGATATGACCATGTGGAAGCCCTTGTTCTTTAAAATAAGAAGTAATATGAATTATTATGGGTCAATTTTTCAATATCTACATTAAACTATGTGAAGACATTATTAGGAATCGAGGAGCTGAATGGTATCAGCATGAGGCTGACACCCAGATCTATCTTTTGAGAGGTGTGGCACCCTCATAATAGCAATATGGAGGATAATAAATTGAAATTATATTTTTAAAAGGTAGATTAAAATGTGGGCATTGAGAGGTATGCTGTAATGGATTTTATCTTTACCAACAAATAAATATTGAGGATAATAAAATAAATAAGAATGCATAATTAAAATTCTTGATTTCAAAAAGTTTAGTTAAAAAATACAAAGAAATGGCTAGTTTTAATAAACTAATAGAAATAGTGAGGAATATGCCCTTGGAATTTATTCTTAAAGGAAAGATATCATGGTTGGCTTGGCCTTCTTGTAAAGAAAGTTAAGTATAATGCATTTTGCAACAATACCAATTAGGAAAAAGACATCCAAAAATACAATGAGCTAAGAAGAGCAAGAGAAGCAAAGTCCAGCAAGATTTTCTTCAAATATGCTAGCAGTGAGAAGAAACAAATGAGGTAGTGTGATCATTGCTTACTTCAAATGGAAACATTAACAGAGCACCAAGAGAAAGTAGAATTCAATTCCTTTGTCTTTACAGCCAGAAGCAGCAGTGATTTGACAGATAAAATTGTGGACAAATGGAACAGGGGAAGGTGCAAGTCAGTAAAAATGTGATAAGAAAAATTCTAGATAATTTGAATGTGTTCAAAACATTAGGTCCTGAGGAATGTATATTGAAATACTGAAATGACTGAATAACATTTCAGTCTGTCAATTATCACTAAAGAACCTTGGAAATTTGGGAGATGCCAGGAAATTGAAAAACAGCAAATGTGAAATCTAAGAGAAATCTAACAGCAAATCTAAGAATGCCTATGGCAATATAATTCTCATGAACCTTTTTGTGGAGTTCATGAACTTCACTTGGGACAAAAAAGTAGGTCTTGGATAAACTTTAAGGTGAATATATACAAACTGGCATGCTTACTAAGATAATCTAAGTGATTCAATAATAGTTGGCATAAGTTTATATGATGATGACATGGAATCAAGCTTCCTCTGTAAAAACCTAGTTTTAAAAAATAGTTTAAAGTTTTAAAGTTAATTTATTTCCCATGGGGCTGAAAGGCATCTTCATATAAATATTCTATTACCTTTTAAAAAGTTCTATAACAACATTATTAATTTTTGAATTTTTGAATTATTAATTTTATTAAATTTTTAATTAATTATTAATAATTAATAACTGAATTATTAATTTTTGAAAATATTTTACTAATTTCTTTTTTATTGTTTTCATGTAGGGATTTAAAGTTGCTTTTATCATAAATGTAAAACAGATGACAGTGTTCTGAAGCATACTAAAGTATGTAAATATATAAAAGTTGATTTTTATAGATTGTGGATTGTAGTTTCTTTATTTGAAGGACACAAAAAACAGAGTGCGGAGACAAGAAATGTAAGGAGAGAAGAAAAGTGAGTATTTCTTTTGAAGATACTATGATATCCAAAAATATGCAAGATTAAACTTAGTTTAATATTTGGCCTCGTTGAGAAGCTTTTAAAATCATATTTTATATTTCTTTTATTAATTTTAGTACACTAAAATAGATGCTATTTCTTAAAAAATAAAAATGATTTTTTAATATCATCCAAGACATTTATGTTTATATTAAAGAATTACTTACCAGCCAAGGCTAGGTTATATTCCTGATATCTTTTCCCTATTCTATTTGTGGCTGTACAGTTGTAATGTCCAAAGTCAATGTCTGATGTGGGAGCAATCTTTGTAAAAAGGAGAGAGAGGGAGAAAGAAAAAGAAAAAAAAAGGGAGGGGAGAGAAAAGCATGTTTTTATGTAAAATTGACAGACCCGAATAACTGTACATATAATCTCTTAATATAAACAATAATATTTTTCATGTGACCAGCAACATTGCAAATAATAGATTGTTCATTACTAACAATTGTAATCCTTACTAGAATTGTTTGAATTAATTAGAGATGGGGGTCCATAGATGTGATACGAAGGTATCTCAAATAAATGATAACTGGTAAAATATATGCCTGAATTTTCACTAAATAATATTAATACATTTATGGTGATGAGGAAAAATCATCTTGAACAAAGAAAGTACTAAGTTATCACTGAAAGCTTACCTCTAATATCAATTTATTTTCACTACTATGAGTCTTTAAATGAGTTGTATTTTCTACAGGTAAAACCAATTTTCCTCTTCTCCACTGAATAGATGCTGTTGGGTTTGACAGAACATCGCAACTTATGTTGATGGGATTTCCTTCCCAAGAATAATAAATTGTTTGATTTGACACAAAGATTGGAGCATCTGCAACACATATTTATAAAAGCATATTATTGCTTTGCCTTAATTTAACATTACATTGATCAATTTAATAACGATATGTCAATTGTTTAGATTTATTAAAGCACTGTTTTAGAATATTATGCACATTCTAATAATGAAATATAATCAAAATTTCAATTATAATTTGCTCTTTGGAATTATTACTTGAACAATATAAAATGAATTAATTTCAGATGGACAGCATCCTATCTATAATGGTGTAAACTATTCAAATAAGCAATATTTTGTGAATAAAATGAATAGCAATTAAAACAATTATGCCTTTTCCACAAGTAAAAATGTTCTGGGAGCAATTATTGATGCATAAGAGTATCATTTGGCTCACACGCACCAAAACCATGACAAGCAGACTGATTTATTTTTTTCTTTATAAGAATACTTTACTCTACACCATAAAGAATACTTTACTCTACACCATATTTGTCTGTTATTTTGTTAAACTTTCAGAGGGCATGTAAGTCTTTTGTTTATCTTCACTATGGTCAATAACTGCTATTTTTACAACATTTCAGGTGCTGATTCTTTCTAGTTAGGTTATTTATATACTTAGAAATTTTGTGAATTATGGAACTGTTGATAATGCAAAAATAAAATAAATAAAATATAAAATAAAATAAACAGAAGAAAAAAGACAAAAGCTACACAGAAGGAACATACACAAAGATGAAATACAAGTTGTGATTAAATTTCACTATCTAGTATGAGTTGAATTTATTCTAGAATCAAATTGTTTCAGTGATTCTACATGAGGGCTGTCACTTCTGACCCACGGGCCAGATACATCACATGCTGGCCACGCCCACGCCTGGTTTATTGAAGGGAAAAAAAGTCCCAATACATAATGTGACACTACCTTGATGACATGAGTTTGACACACCTATTCTACAGGAATCATATTTCAAAATATAGAAATAACTATGTGTCAACTCTGACACTATGATGACAATGTGCTTACGGTCAAGTTCACCCCAAAAATGATAATACTAAATTTGTATTTGTCTTAAAAGCTGTTTATAGGTTGGAAAAGCTATATAGAAACATTTTGAAATAATTATAACACAGGATAGTGTCGGGATTTTGATATTTAAATTAGGTGGAAACAATGTCCATGAACAGACACAGAGATGGTATTCAGCAGGTTCTGGACAGTTCTGGAGAACCAGTAGCGGAAATTTTTGAGGAGTTTGGAGAACCGGCAAATGCCATCTCTGACTGGCCCCTTCCCCATCTATTCTCTGCTTCCTGAGTCCTGGCTGGATTTTCTTTGGTTGCCCTGCAAAAGAGAATGAAGCTGGAAAGCAGGTTAGTGGGGTGGGGAGGGAATAGGGATTTTGCAGTAACCTTTCCCCAGGTAGGGAGGGAATGGAGATTTTACAGTATCCTTTCCCTGCCATGCCCACCAAGCCATGCCTACAGAACCGGTAGTAATTTTTTTTGAATCCCACCACTGAACAGACTCCCTCATACCTGTTATGTCCAATCATGATGACTTGTTAGAAGGATAGTGAAGTAAATAATACAACAAAAAGCATTAATAATAATTCCCCTGACTTTTCTCTATGGACATTTTTGTTTATCCAACCTTCTAAAATTTGAAAAGAAAATGAAATAAAAGTACAAAATTATGCATTAACAACTGAAGTTGGTCTTCTTAATCCTGATGTAAGGTATCTAAATATGCTTGAATCCAATAAATAAAATAAAATAAGAGCTTAAGTCATTGAATCAAATGTACTATGCTAAAGCACCAACTTTAGCAACAAATTGAATTATTATAATTTTGGCAAATAAGACACTATTATGACAGTTAAATTGTAGTGTTGTCATGGCTTCTAATATATATGACAAGTAGTTCAAAATGAGTGCAAAATTAGCAAGGTCAAAGAAATAGATGGTACATAATCATAGTTCCAACAGTGATATACTATACTATTTATTTCTAGGCCACATATTGGAAAAAAAGGGGATATAGGGAGGCAATAATAGTTAATATCCTTACTCTTAATCAGGAGATGAAAACCACTTTTTGAACGAGTTATATTTTCAAGATAACCTATTCTCAATTCAGAGCATGAATTACTGAAATTAAGCTATTCCATCCAGGAAAATTAATTGCTAATAACTGTGAATACGATCATTTAGATGGCTTAATCCAATCTAGAACATGCTGAATATATATTCTTTCCATTTTGTTTGAATTATCTTCATATTATTGCACTGTTTCATTTCAGTTCATTACTGATCCCAGTCATCAAATTGACAAGACTCATTTCAGCTTAATAAAATATGAAGGACAACAAGAGAATGAAGCTATATTGTCTGTTGATTAAGGTAGAAAGGGAGTTCAAGATGAGTTCAAGACCCACCTCAGCCATAAAAGCCAGCAGGGTTATTTAGGGACAATCATTTCCATCTCAGTCCAACTTACTGCACAAGATTGTTATTGTGGGGAAAATAGAAGGAAGATGTGTTGAATGGGTTCACTGCCTTGAGTTGTTTGTTAATATGATAAAGTTGGGATTCAAATAAATAAATAAGACTTGAAATGCTAGTCTACAGATACCAAACTTAGAATTATTTACTGACCAGAATCATGCATCTGTCTCCAACACTATTTTCTGGTTTTGGTATCTTTCAAGGGAACAAAATCATAGATAACAACCTGCTCATAAATGTAAAATAGTGTACGAATATACAGTAATATAAAAAGAAAAAAATACCTTCAAAGCAAGATGAACTGACATTTAAAATGATGCTGTCCGCCACCCCCATCTCTATTCAATGATACATATTCAAATTTTCCATACTATTTTCTAAGATGCAGAGCTTCAAGATGGGTACAAAATGCTTGGAATGATCTGACCAACAATGACTAGAAAGGAGCAACAGTTGTTTTTATTTATTTTGATGTTATGTTTTTGTCAATGCAGCAATGATTCTATTTGCTTTTTTTTTTTTCAGCTAGATCATGTTTTAGTTATAATCTATCAAGACACTGGATATTTTTTCACTATACTGTTGCCATAAGGCTTCCCTCATCACTTGAATTTTCACAACCACTTAATTTTGAAATTATTTGGATGGTTTTGCTATTTATTATACTTTATCAAAACTCAGGATGCTGTCTTCTCCTATTCACCACCCTCTATCTCATTTATAATGTCAGTTATCAATTTACCATATCAGTTAAAATATGTTGAAAAGAAGTGGGTATCTCACAAAACCTTGATGTGCAACCAAGCACATCTCTCAAGTTTGATGCAGAACCATTGATGTCATACAATTAGACATCTTTGTCAACTAGCATGCAAACTAGATATGAAACCAAGAATATACTGTATTACTACTCTTGCTATTCCTGCTTTATGACTTGCATGTAACTTTTTATGTCTCCCTTTGCTTTTCCTTCTGAAGAACCTTTTTTGGTGGGCATTAAAAATGTTTAAGGTTGAGAGTCTTAATTTAATATAACTTGCTTACTTCATTCTCAGTACTTCCAAAGATTTTGGATGTGTTTTTTTTTTTAATTGCAGCCATTTTTGGGTAGTGGGGATGTGCTTCTTTCTGCTGATCACCCAGTCCTTGACCAAGTGGTACCTTGTTCCATCATAGTACCCAAACTGCTATGAGTCCTATGGAACTGCTATGAGTCCTAGGATGCTTCCAGTTTAGGTCATGTATAGCAGACATCCCTGCCGCACTGCTTAAGTGTGTTCTATGGAGGTGCTGGGCCAGCAACCCGGTCCTCCTTACTATTCTTCTCTTAAGCTGCTATGAACCCTTGATTAGGTCATAAGGTTGTCATGTATAGTGCACAGCATTGTATGCATGATCTTGATACTTAGTGTCATGCCTTGTGGACTATTGTTCACAATAGAATGTTATATAAAAAAAATATTTTGTGATAGCTTTTATTAAGAAAGTAGGCCATAATCCTTTTGAAAGATACATAGTTAGAGGTCCTTGATACTGATTGAGAAACTTCATAAAATCAATTTTCTAACATATTCTAACATACAAAGACACTTTCAAACAGAATTACAAGGATTGCACTGGTTTCCTTTTACCTCTTCCCTTTCATTCAAGATGTTAGTGCTGCTATAACATGAAATTGACTTGAAACACAAAGCTTCATTTAAATATAAGTAGAACACCCAGATTCTTTTGTCTGCTATAAATATACAATTATTAAAGTAGATTATATCTATGTATGAAAATGTGTGTGTGGGTGTATGTGTTTATGTGAGTGGGTGTGGGTGTGGTATCCAACCTTTGCCTTACATGTGGGTTTGATATATTTGAATTTAAAAGTCTACTTTGGCTTTTGGAATCTTAAGATACATGAAAAGTGTATATGTCACTACAACTATAAGGCATAAGAATTACAAGCTGAAAACCTACAGGCACAGAATTCATGTTGCAAAGAGCTTTATCCACTTTATTAGACTCCTCAGATATCAGATTGTTAGATATTGCCCCAATCATCTTAATTTGACATAGCCATGTAGAATCCAAATCCAAACAAATAAAGTATGTATATCAGCAAAATATGTAGCAAAATGCTTGTCATTTACATTTAAATCTTCCTGCCCAACATTTTTCAACAGGAAACGGTTTTTCTTTAACTGATATTCCTGATGACTAATGGCTGATAAATACAATTTTTGACTACAGTTATTATTATAGTGCAGTCCCAAAGAAGAGGTCTTATATTCAGTCATATCCATTCTTGGTTTTTCAGATTGATATTCTCAGGCCTCAAATTGGCGGCCTATAGACTGGGTGTGTCACATACAGGCCATACCCCAGCTCCGCAAAGGCAAAAAAGTCATGACACATCACAATACATCATGTGATACACATATAGTAGGCATGGCAGCTTTTTCTCCAAGAATATGCCAGGATAAGTGATTGCAAAGATCTATTTGGGAAAAAGTCATCTACACTTCCCTTACTCCCACTGACTTCCAAACAAGGGGGGCTAGAAACTCAGGAAACAATTCTGTTGGATAGCAATATGATAAATGTAGCAGCAATAACCCTAACTTATTGCTTTGTGAAATATCACACCAAATTATTGTTAAGAGTCATACATTCCTTTACAAAAAAATGTACAAACAAGAAAATGGATATGAAAATTGCAATTCATACAAAAAATGGCTATTTATGCCTGTATATACAGTGTTAGAGTAGGGTATGTAACAGTATATGTGTGTGTATGAATTTAATAGTTTTAAGGGGGAAAGTATGTCTTTAATATATACAGTATGTTAAAATATATATTTTAAGTAACCCTCTATAATGCTGTACATTTGGTATGTACCTTTATTTCCTAATTAATAAGGAGATTGATTTGAACTCAAGGACACCTATCCAATCCCCCACCAGCCATAAGCTGCTTTCCTCCATCCATAGCCTGATACATATGGCACTGAATTGTAGCAACTAAAAATACATTTTTTTGGCACAACTTTTTTTTCAAAAAATAGAGAACATCCATTTTTACTCCAACTTTTTTCTTCTTCTTTGTTTTAAGCACAAAATCTTACTGAAACAAAATTTATCATGGAATTTTTGTTTAAGGGTTAGAAAGACCTCCCATTTGCTTCTACAGCTTTTGGTGATTGGTCACAGAACTGTTTAAATGTAAGTCCATAAGCACAGGTAGTCCTCGACTTACAAAAGTTTGCTTCGTGATTGTTCAAAGTTACAATGGCATTGAAATATGTGACTTGTGACTGTTTTTCATACTTATGACCATTGTGGCATCCCTGTGGTATTTGTGACCATTGTAGCATCTTGAGGTTATGTGATCACTTTTTGTGATCTTCTGACAAAGTCAGTATGGAAGTCAGACTCACTTAACAACTGTGTTACTAATGCAACAACAGCAGCAATTTTCATGGCTAGGGTCCAGGTTATCTAAGGAAACATATCTTGCCAGTCACATCCACCCGACCCATTAGAGTGAGGAGGCAGGGAATGTTGCGGGTCCCACCCTTGAGGGAGATACACCTGGTGGGATCCAGAAGAAGATCTTTCTCCATGGTAGCCCTGTCTCTCTGGAACATCATTCCCCCAGAGATTTGAATGGCCCCCTGACTAATACTCTTACGAAAGGCACTGAAGACCTGGTTTTGCCAGCAGGCCTGGGGAACCCAGAGAGGGATGGGATGATCTAGTGTGATCTGCTATCATTGGGGAAGGGGGTAGAAGTTGATTTTTGATTTTTTGTTTTGTTTTGTTTTTTGTTTTTCCAAATTTTGTTCTGTTGTACTAATTTATTTGATTCTTTTTGTTAGTTTTTATTGTTTTTATTTTTATTTTTTTTGTTTTAAATACGATTTTACAAATTTAAGCCGCCTTGAGTCACCATGGGAGAATAGGCGGCAATATAAATTAAATCAATCAATCAATTTACTTAACAACTGTGGCAAGAAAGATGGTAAAATGGGCAAAGTTCACCTAATAAATATCTCACCTAACAGAAATGTTGTGCTTAGTTTTGGTTGTATGTTGAGGACTACCTGTACAACATAAACTGTAAAGTCCTTTGTTATCATTATATTTAAAGAAAACAAAAAAAAATCTAACTTACATTCAATATCAAGGTACATGCTTTTTTGATGCCCTCCAATTCTACTTGCAGCTTCACAGTCATATCTTCCCGAATCTGTCAATTTCACATCTTTAATGTGTAGTGATGATCTTCCATATTGTCCTTTGACTTCTATTCGACCATCTGGACTCTATTTGTAGAAAAGAAAAGTTAAAATTAACAATTGTAGCATTACAGGATACCTATTTTATAATTTTTTTGTAATACACACATTATGCATAAACTAAATACTAGTAAAAGGAAATCCTATAGACACACACACAAAAACTGCCCATAGAACTTAAATGATTCCCTAAAGTTTTCAATCTTTTATCAGCTTGACTATATGTAAAATATGCCCTTCATTACATATTATGCTGACGACAATTTTGGTAGAATTGTATGTGACACCTGAATATATTTATGCCATGTATCAGAAATTTATATGCCATCTACCTATATGATCTACATGAAGCAATGATAACATTTAATAATTGAAATATACTTTTATTATATGAATTAAAAATATTTTATTAAATAATATTTTCTGATTATATATCATAGAATACTTGGTATTATTTTTTAAAAAGTTTGGTAAATTACAAGGCATTCAGAAATGTAATTAGTATGTCTAGATATGGAATCAATCGTAGATATTTTTAAAAGAAATTGTTCTGTACATTTGTATATAGTCACTATATATGGTTAGAAATCCACTATCACAAGAACTATTGTCTATATATAATTCCTTGGCATATTAAGGATAAAACTTCAACCAATTACAATTGTAGAATTGATTAGCTCAGCATCAAGTAACCTGGTTATTAATATATTATACCATGGGTGTTAAACTTGCAGCATCATGTTGCTGTCATGTGACATTTTGTGATGTTTTTCCCAGTCGTGGGATTTAAATTTTTTTACTAACAGTTCTGTGGGTGTGGCTTGGTGGGTGTGGCGTGGCTTGGTGAGTGTGGCTTGGTGGGCATGGCAGGGGAAGTATACTGTAAAATCTCCATTCCCTCCCCACTCTTGGGGGAAGGTTACTGCAAAATCCCATTCCCTCTCCACCCTTTCTTTCTTTGGAAACTGCTTTCCATCTCTGTTCTCCTATGCAGGGAAACAAAAGAAGACCTAGCTTATCAGCTGGGACTCAGGAGGCAGATAATAGATGGGTACAGAGCCAGTCAGAGGTGGTATTTGCCGGTTCTACAAACTACTCAAAATTTCCATTACTGGTTCTCCAGAACTGGTCAGAACCTGCTGAATACCACCTCTGGTTTTTCCCTTTCACAGAGCTGGGGTGGGCATGGCCTGCACATGATGCATCCATCCCCGAAGGGTGCCAGAATAACACCCGTGTACCATACCATTAAAATATTTTTTTTAAAAAAATCATGTATGTTTATTTACATCATCAGCTTTACAGACTGAAAGCATTTATCACACAAGTAATTTGGTCAAATCAATTCCATTACAGGTAGTCCTCACTTAACAAATTCAGGGACAGATAACTTCATCACTAAGCAAAGTAGTCATTAAGTGAGAATTCATGTGATCATGACAGATTTACAACCTCAGTTCCATTGTGGACAATAAGTGAAACGTCATGTGATCTCAGCTTGGTACAATCAAGGTACAAAACTCATTGTTTATTTAGGTTTGCAATGAAGCAAAATCCAGACAGACTAAACATTGTAAGGTTGTTATTAATTGCCCTTTCTTTCTTCTCATTTTAAAAACTACAGTTGAAAATTCCACTAATCTATCCATTTCCCTGTGATCCCTCTTGCTTCCCTGTCTTTCATTAGTGACCATTTATTTGGCTAATCTTTAGACCATTTCTTTCCAGAACAAAATGTCTCATTCTATTCTATTCTATTCTATTCTATTCTATTCTATTCTATTCTATTCTATTCTATTCTATTCTATTCTATTCTATTCTATTCTATTCTATTCATAGATTAAGCTGCCTGAAAGATTCAGGGACAAAGCAACTGAAAACAGCTACAAAACAATTGTACAAAACAATTTATGCACATAAAATTCTGAATATTAGGCAGAAAAAGACAAATATATAAAACTTTGATAGACTGACTACATAATAATAGTTAATGTAATTTTATAAGCACTGTAATTACAGTATAGAATCAGTTCTACAATTGATTATCTGCCATCAGGTCAATGTCAGCTCTTAGTATACAATACCATCCAGAAACCCACTTTACATATTTATAGCTCAAAGTTTCAGCAAATCCACTCTATTATCATTTATGGCATATTTAATACAATGTATGCAATTATTATTCTGGATTCTCTGCACATTAAAAAATACAATAGATGTAATATTAATTGTCAAGTATATTCCAGTCTTTAAACATGGGTATCAGTGGCATTCTTTTACTGCAATGTGTGAAATTTGTCAGAAAAAAAATCCTACATAAGTATATTTAAATTAAAAATATTGGCAACCAAAGAGCCCATTGCACAATCCCTTATATTAATGGGCATCTTTGCAAAAGAGCCTTGCTATTTGGCTCCTTCCAAAAGAAGTTGTAATTATGGAATTTATTCATTTTATTAAAACATCTCATTCTGGAATAAATCTTTCCTTTTATCATTGCACAGTTATGTCTGCTGTAATCTCTATACTGGTAATAATATCTACAAACAAATTTCCAAAATTGTTGTTCTGTTTTTATGCTTCCTATATTTCCTAAAAAAAAATCATTATATCTGTTATCTGGCAAAGGTTATAAGTGCCTTCATAATAATATTAATGGACCATCAGAGCATAGAAATATATGAATTGGCCACCACTAATCAACAGCAAAGACATACAGAAAATTTTTTGATCTCTAATGGTTTTCTGGATTTTACCACTTAGATTTAGTATTGGTGGCAGAGAGAGACTGACAAATAACAAATAATATGTACATTTCTAAGAAAAGAAAATATATATTCTAACTTCTTTCAGTGTTTTAGTCAAAATTTCTGAGCCCAATCAGAAAAGTCACTTCCCTCCAGTACAGTAATTTTAGTTTCTTTCATTTCAGTAATAACCTCAATTGAAAATACATTTTTACATTTCTCCACTTCTAGTCTATTGAAATATGCATATTTTTGTAACTTAGTCAAAGAGACGAATGTCTTCCGTTATCATATATAGTTGTTTAGTAGGCAGATTTTTCATTGTGACAGCAACATAAGAATAGCTCAAGAAGTAATTATTTTTTCTTTCTGTTTCTATATAATATTCCCTGCAGATTTCAGTGGATATTAATTGGATTTTGCTGGTAACTATATTATATAGTCCATCAACAAGAATCTGCAGGAAACTATATTATTTCTGTCCAAGAACAAAATTCTTTCAACAGAAACAACATTTATATATTTGATTTACTCATGAGAAACATCAAGAAAAATATACTAGTATTTGATTTTTACATTTTTTTACTTCCTTTACTCATTTGTCATAACATTTTCAAATATACTTCTTTTGGCTTAGATCTAGAGAATGCCATGTGTCACCAGCCATAATGACAGGAAATAAATTTCTATTATATACAATACTGCAATTTCTCAAATGTAAGTTGCAAATCATAAGATTGGTAACTTTGTGGTACTTATAACATCCACCAAATAAATATTCATTAACAAAAGTAAAACAATTTAATATCTAAAAGTTGCTATTAAATATAGATGGTAGGAGAGCCAAAGCAATATGACGCCTTAGATAAAAAATATACATCACTATTTAGTTCAACTGCTCTTTCAACAAGAACTATCAGATCTATCTCTGAAAGTCAAGTAAATGTTAGTTGTCAAGTAAACAAATTTGAATCCTTAACAAAGTATATCGTCATTGTCTTTGTAACCTATCACTTTGTCAAGGAATATGCTACTTGATGAATTAGTACCCATGGCACAGATGAATAAATAAGTAGTCAGTCTTCAATATCATATAGAAGGACTTTCACCTTAAACAATGAGCTAGTTCTTCAGTAGCAGAAAAGCAATGGAAACAGAAAATGCTATCTGAACTGAAGACATTATTAAAATTCCAGTGGTTGTAACAATTGGTCAAGATTTCCTATGATGAAAAGCTACCTTTGATGAGTAAGGGCTGTCATTCACAACAGCCACTAATGTGGAGAAGCTGATGGAAGCTTCCTTCTGGGATATGGATGAAACTTTCACAATATTCCCCACATTCTTCAGGTAAATGCATTCTATCCATGCACCTGTTGGAAACAGCAGAAAATTCCAGAGTATTGCCACGTGTATATTCCTTATTGTCTACTGATTCAGTCATGTTAAACTTCACTTTGTATTTGAAGCATGTGGCTATGTTTTCAATGGAACACCTTGAATCAAATCTATAAGTCACTTAATTTCTCACATAAACACAAATTATTGTAACATTTATAATTTTCTAAATGAGCTGGTATCATTTCCCATCCTTAGAGAAAACAATTATTTGTTGTAATTCATTTAAGAAGTATATAATATTAAATTATTACAAAGAGATTGTTTAATTGTTGTTGCTTTGGCTTTCTGTCCATCTTTATAATTAGCAACTAATTTCAAAGATTGGAAAATGAGAATGATTTTTTGGATGCAACCAAAATTACTTAAAAAATATTCTTTATATTGCAGTATAATAATACATTTTTAAGAATATAAGATATGATTTAAGAAATGGTAGCAATATGAGATATGATGAATTACTACTTTATGCTGGTCTTTTCATGCAATATATTTTGGTTGGTTTTACAAAAAGGTGACACAGGGCATTGTACATACCAAAACAAATATCATTTCTTCTGTTCTTGTAAGAGCCAGGATTGGTGCACCTGTAATTATAGGAAGGTGTAAAAGAAAAAAAAAAAAGGGGGGGGGGGAGGAGGAATGAACCTAAGGGACACATTAAATATTTTAATAATAAATTAGCCTAGAAACAAATTTGTCTATAAATGTTTGAATAATATAAACTATTAATACTATTTCTCTTGAGTAATGCCAAAAAACAATATTGAAAAAATGCTGTTATTAAATTTAAATTTGTAAATTCTAGACAGAAGAGGGGAAAAAAAAAGAAATTATTTCAGGTCATTATCTGAACCAGTGGGATACACCATTCCTCCACTACACAAGTCATATATATGTATATATATGACTTGTTTTCTTACGTTTTCACGAATATTTATATATATGCTGTTCAGCTTCCTTTGGGTATTATCCCATGTCATTGTAGTTGTGCTTTTAAAGTTGTAGCAACATTTCGGCAGAATCTCATCTGCCATCATCAGGCTTCTGTATTGAGTTTGTCTGTGATTCAGGCTATCACAGCCATTTCAGTTTTAAATTTGAGGCTAGTCTACTGTTGAGACTCAGGGGGAATCTGTTTGTGCCCAGGTGTTTGCCTGGCTTGTGGTGTGGAGATCTTTCTGTTTGAGAGTGCAGGCTTCCAAATGATTAACAGTCTGGTGGAATCATTTCTTCTATTCATGCTTCCCCTGATACCTCCAGCTCAAACACACCACAACCAGGCACCCAGATGAAACCTAGTTTCCTAATAGATGATAGCCATCCTTTTACTAGAAACCAAGCTGCACTAAAAGCCTCCAGTACAGGAACACAATGTTGCCAGCCAATCAAAGCCACAAAACGGACAAAAGAAACCAGAAACACCAATCAAGCAGAACACAGCAAACTCCAAGACCAATAAACACAGACCAATATTCCCAACCAATCAGGATGAAGAAAAAACCATTCTGGCTCAACAGTAGGCTAGCCTCAAATTAAAAACTGAAAAGGCTGTGATAGCCTGATTCACAGATGAACTCAGTACAGAAGCCTGATGATGGCAGATGAGATTCTGCCGAAACGTTGCTCCAACTTTAAAAGCCCAACTACAATGACGTGGGATACTACCCAAAGGAAGCTGAAAAACATACATGTAAGTACCCGCGAAAACTTAAGAATATATATATAAATATATGTATATTTGTGCTGTTCAGCTTCCTTTGGGTATTATCCCACATCATTGTAGTGCTTTTAAAGTTGTAGCAATGTTTCAGCAGAATCTCATCTGCCATCAGCAGGCTTCTGTATTGAGTTTGTATGTGGGATAATACCCGAAGCAAGCTGAACAGCACACATGTAAGTAGCTGCGAAAACTTAAAAAAACATATAT
>BLBF01000006.1:57305737-57316447 GCA_015471245.1 Laticauda colubrina | reverse complement strand
TTTTAAGATAAAGCCAAGAAGAAATAAATAATATAACATTCATTTTTTTAACAAAAAGATTATGTCAAGCAACAAAGAAATGAAGAAGAAATGTCTGTCAATGTGCAGAGTGATGAAAGATGAAATTTAGAGTGATGAAAGATGTAAATAAAAAAGCAACAACACCAACAGCAATTTCTCATGTCAATTCCAATAATAAAGATCAATATGCAAATAAAGAAATGTGAACAATATTCTTAAATATCCTGTGGGCAAGGTGAAAAACAGTCATTTTACATGAGTAAAAATTTAATTCAAGTATTAATATTCTGCACAGAAAATAATCGAAAGAAGAGTATTTTCCTTAATCTGAATTATTTTGTTTCCTGAAGCCTGGGAAGGTAGGATTTTCATACTTATTTATGAATATTTTGCACATACAATGTTTTATCTAATTGAAGTTATATACACTTTGAATAAATACAATACTGATAATTATAGAAGTTGTATACATTAACTTACCTTGTCACCTTCAGAAAAAGTTATTCCATCAACAGCTCTTTTCCAAGTAATTTCAGGAACTGGTTCTCCTTCTGCTTCACATATCAGAGCGGCTTCACCATTTTCATAAGTGGTTTCATTTTTAAGTTGTATTATTTGAGGCTGTACTGTTAGAAATATAAATTATATTACTTGTTCTTGATATCAAAGGCTACATACCACAACTTCTTGATATATGTGTATATTTAACTCCTAATGCTTATCTGCATTATAACATTATTCCACTTTTGCTGGAGGTTTTCCAGCTGAGAAAGTTAATTATTGAAATACATATTGCCTATATTCAGTATACATGGTAAACTAAATTTAGTTTCATATACTTAATGAAAATAGCATTGATTGTATAAAATAATAGCTCTATTCAATCTCATTTGCTCTTCTCTTTTCTTGTCTTTCTCGCCACATTATGGCCCTTTATAGATTAGACTGGACATTATGAAGCTTTCTCCTACAGATGCAAGATATGTCATGTTTTTCTTCTCTGTTCTCCAGTTCCTTTGCTGCACTTAATAATTCATGTCTAACTCTCCAGCAGCTGTTTTTATGAAAGTGAACTATTTATTAGCTAATGTTGTCACAATATTTTTCTTTTTCAACTTTTATGAATTCACTAATGAGAGGTCCTTGGTGCTCTCTGAGCTTGGTTCTTTTCTTGTAGATGTCAGGTTCATAGAACATCAAGGACCCTTAATTT
Source organism: Laticauda colubrina (assembly GCA_015471245.1). NCBI lineage: Eukaryota > Metazoa > Chordata > Lepidosauria > Squamata > Elapidae > Laticauda > Laticauda colubrina. The sequence goes on along the minus strand of BLBF01000006.1, from coordinate 57,315,213 downwards.
CAACCTTGAGCTACAAATATTATCTTTTATTGAAATTCACTAATATCTCTAAAAATAGCAAAATGAATGTTTTTAGGGCAGCTAATGCTTTAAAATTTTCCAGGTTGAATGGATAAGAATCTATAGAGATAAGAAGAAACAATCTTATCGAAGTGTGTAGCAACCATTAAGGGAAAATAAATGAATTTCTGGGAACCAGGAAAGCATCTAATTACCGTACCTTGATTCTTTTTGGGATAAGTTGGCAAAGAACCCTAATAAAAATTTTAAAGTCCTGGGTAACAATAGACTTATTTTTTTAAAAAAAAATCAATGTGACATGAATATCATCTAATCATGTTTATCCTATACTTTCCTTTCGAATCACTTTTTCTCAGACTGTAAAAAAATGGCAAGTGGAACATCATAGATTTCCTGGTTTATTTATTTATTTGTTTATTTAGACTTGCTCCTCTATATAAAAGAATAAAATTTTGATACAGGCAAAGGTAGATAATATAGAGGAACTTATAATTTCTCAGTATACTTTCATCATTATCTGTAAGACAGCAGTGAATATTATGTTTAAAAAAAAACAATCAAACTTTTAATTTGTACTAAAATGAAACATTATTTTTCATAACACTTTTTCTGTAACCTTCTTCTGAAAAAAATTTGATTAAAAAAAATCAATGAAAATTAGTAGCAGCTTGGGATCAGATGGCTTTCCTAACTAAAGGCTAGGTCCCACTGGCCGACGGATGCAAAACATATGCATAAAAGACACAGTGGATGAGCAAAATTTCGGGGGTAGCTCCATCCGTTGTCATCTGCTTCAAAAAGTGGCAAAAATTTGCATAAACAGAACGGAAAAGAATGAAAAAGAACGGACGTGGGTAGTATGTAGCGGGGATGTTAAACGGATGTTCATAGGAAGCCTAGCGGATGACAGCGGATGACACCTCCGAAGGGGTTCCGGGGGATAATTGCGAAGCGGACGCATAGCAGATGAAGCGGATGCATCACGTAAGCCTAAAGGAAAGAAAGGGGATGCTGCGCAGATGTATATTGGATGCAAACCATTCACTGCACATCCTTTCTATTTCCGTGCTACTAATGCTGTGTAGACGTTCCGTGTACCTTTACTTTCCTCCCTCTTTCCGTTTTCAGCTACAGCGGATGTGAGTTGCAAGGATGCCCAGAGGATGCAGAGAGGATACAGCGGACGTTTAACGGATGATAAACGGACATAGAACGTTTGTTGCTCGTATGTCACAGATTTACATCGTACACGGCGGAAAGTTCATCCGTTCACAAAGTTTTGTGCAGCTCAAAACTTCTTGTGCAGATGAAATCGCAGTGGATGGAGCCTCGACAGATAGAGCGTATGAAACATGTATGCAATGAGTACACAACGGATGCATAGCGTTTTTGAATGGATGGCAAGCTTTTTTTAACGTTTTACATCCTCTTTGCATCCGTAAGTGCAGTGGGACAGGGCCTTAAGAAAGAGAGGGACTGTTGAATTTATTTCAGTATCAATTAAGCATTTCTAAGAATTTTATATACAATAAATTTGAACTGAAGTTCAAAGACAGCCAAACCGAACAATACTTACCAAAAACTTGCATGAAAGTTTGATTTGTCACTCTTCCTGCTTTATTTCTTGCTTCACAAATATACGGACCAGAATCAATATTTTGTATATCTTTTATGGTTAGTTCCGTATTCCTGCCTCTTAATGTATATTTATCATTTTCCTCAATACGTTTGCCCTTTCTATAAAGACATATAGATACAATGTTTTCTTTATAAGCTAAATAAACACTAAAATTCCAATCTTATTACAACTGTGTAATATACTGGTAAGAAGAAAATCACAAGTTTTTAATCACTAACTGGAAAATTATAAATGTTGATATTTCATTTGTGTGTGAAGATTCATTTTAATACTCTACTATGTAATTAAATAAGAACATACATTAATTTGCATGGTGAGGCAGCAATGTTATTAATTAAAATAAATTACATTTAACATATTTGATACTCTACAACAGGGGTGTAAAGCTGAAGGCCTGCAGGCCTGATTTGGCCCATAGGATGCTTAGATCTGGCCCATGGAACAACACAGGAAATAGCAAAGGATCAGTTTCCATCAAAAATTGACACATGGTCCTCCCAGACTCCATTTTTGGCACAATGGCCTCCTATACCAGCAAAACGGAACTCAGGGGCTGTGTGTAGCCTCCCAGATCCATTTTCCCTGGCAGAGGGCTGTAGGATGCTGTCATGGCTGAAAATGGCTTTCAGAATCCCATTTTCACTGGCAGAGCACTCGGGCCACCACAGACATGAGTGACATCACCCTGGCTATGCCCACCCTGGACCCCAAAGTCAAAAAAAACTGATGCGGCCCTCAATGAAATTGAGTTTGACATCTCTGTTCTACAATTATGAGAGTTCAAATTCCATTTGCTTTATTAAACTTACAAAAAGACATAATAATTAGACTTCCAGCAGACATTGCCATGATATTAGATGAGAGGAACTCCCATGCCAAGTTCTCCCCATTGAGGTCCAAAAGGATCTAAAGGGTGGTGGAGAAAAGAGGGGTGCCCTGTAGGACACAGAGGGCAGCAATTCTCCTGCCTGACCCAGGGCTTCTTCTCTCTTCTTCCACGAGAAGAATAGGCAGCCATCATGGTGGCCACAAAACTGGGACAGCCTAGGCAACAAAGAAATGTGCAGGAGCTGTATAGATGAACTGGAGCTGGGTGAGAAGATTCTTTTTTTATTTAGACACTAACTTTAAAAGAAAAAAAAGAGGAAAATTCAGGAAAAGAAACTCTTAGAACTATTTCTTAAAGCAGCGAACAACCATAGAGAGAAAAATTCTAGATCCAAAAGCAAGAAACTAAGGGAAGAAAAGCTGAGGACTTTTTAAAACATAGAAAATTGGATTTTTAAAGTGGGTAGGCATTGTTTTGGAAAGGCATTATAAAATGCTGGAACTATCTACTTGAATCTACTTGCATAGCTGACTTTGCTTCCATAAACTGAACTAAATTTGGATAAATCAATTTATCACAGTTGAAACAATGTTGAAACCTAATTTGAGGGTGCCATCTACTGGTGAATGGAATATACCATACCCTTACAAGTTTAGAAAAAAAATTGATAAGAGAAATAAACAACATTCATCTGGAGGACTGTGGTGATACTCACCATTCTATAACTATCTATTTTATGATTACTGGAGATGCTATTGTGAGAATAAGTAAGACTCCTAAATAAAGTAAAGTGACTTTTGATTTGCGGAAGCTCCCTGGACTACTTAAATGGAACTGATTAATAATCCTGAGATGTAAAGAACTATGATAATTGAACTTTCTGAGAAACAACATTGGACTGGAATATATTGTTTTTGACTTATTAAACTAAAACAAGATACTCCATCAGGGGAAAATGAGTGAAATTTCAAGAGAAATGATGTTGATGTTTCAAAGTATTAGGGATACTACGACAAAGAATCACAGAGAGATAAAAAAAAAAAACCCTAATGCAAGGCATAAATGAGAAAATAGAAAATATGCTACAATTGATAATAAATGAAGATCAAAGAGTCCAAAAAAGAGAAGAGACAGCAGAAAGAACGGAAGAAAACATAGAGCAGACAAACCAGAAAACAAAGTAAGAAGATGAGAAGGAGAAAACAATAAAGATAATAATGACTGATGGGAAAAGTACTTTAAGAGATTTAAAAATGGAATTGGATAACCTGGAAGACACTTTTGAAAGGGGTTTGGGTGGATACTCTAGAGACCTGGAAGCCTATGTGGATAGAGATGGGATAAATGTTCAGTGTGATTGGTAAAGATGCTGATAGAGACAAAGTGACGGCCTTCAAGATTTTAGCCTTCAAGACCTTCTCCCTTTCCTTTGCATCTTTCAGCTGTCATAAGTAATGGGGGGAGGAGGGGGGATAGTTGTGGGAAGTAAGCTGGAGGTGTTACAAAGTGGAATTGTATAAACTGGAGGCAGGGGAGTACATTCTTGCATAGGTTTCTATTTCTTGCTTGGTTTTCTATTCTCTGTGCAGCTGCAAACCTTTATCAAAATATGCCAAGGTCAACGGCCAAGAAGTGTCATCACCACCTGAAGATGTCCACATGATGACATTCACAACTTTTAATTGGAAGAACTATTTGAACTATTGGGGGTGGAAACATTGCCATCACTTTGTATATATGATTTACGCGCCCATTTTCTCAGATTCATAATTCTTTTGTTGCTACAACTTGACTTCCAGTAAAAGATATATTTTCTTTAATTAAAAGAGTCTAAGTATTTCCTTCTTGGATTTTGAATGGAGCAGCAGCTGACATTATTCTGAATCTCACCTTACCAGTCCACCCGGAGATATAACACAATTTCTTCTGAGGGGGTCTGAACACTATGTCAACTCCAGCCAGTGACCAAGAAGACCTGGGAGCTCCTGGAGGGCAAGATTTGCTGCTGCTAGAGGAAGAAAGGGAAGCTGAATTGTTAGCAGAGCTAAATCTTGGAGAGAAACCAGCAGTAAAACCCAGATGGTCCTTGGGAGTCAGCTGGAAGGATCCTGAAGAAAAGCTTCCCCCATTACCCATCGGCGTGGAAGAGAGGAGCCATGGCAAGAGAGGGAAAGGAAAAACTTTTTATTAAATCAAGCCAAGCACCTCATAGATGAAGCCCTTGGAGAGCCTCACGCTGAACAAAGGTATGAGGGGGTGGAGGGGGAAGCAGTCCCAGGCAGAAGACGCAGAGCAGCCACCACCATAAATCAACTTGAGCTGGTGCCACAGGCAGCAGCAGCCCTGGGGGCCCCACTGGGAGCAATAATAGTCAGAAGACGTAGAACTCCAAAGTTGCCTCCAATGGAAGTAAAATATGGGGGGGATACCAAGGATTTGGGATTTTTCCTGGCACAGGTTTGGAGCTATATGGAGGAATATGGAGGGGATTTTTCCTCAGAAGCAGCCAAAGTCAGTGTTACCAGGGTTCTGGAGGGAACAGCTGCAAAGTGGATGGTGACTTTGCATAATGATAACACCCCCCAGCTGATGAATTATGACATGTTCATGACTGCACTGCAGGCCAGATTTGAAGACCCACTAGTGGAATGTAAGGCCAGGATTAGAATGAAGACCGTAAATCAGGGGCGGATATCAGTGGCTGACTACACCCAGGAATTTAGAGAGCTGGCATGTCATATTCGAGGCTGGTCCCAGGTAGCCCTGATAGAAGCATTTAAAGATGGCTTAAATGAGGATGTATACCAGAGCTGCATTGCCACAAGAGACCCCAATGACCTGCAGATGTGGTACGTGTTGGCAGCGTAGGTGGAAATTGATCTCACCTGCAACAGGCACCCGGGGGGTCTGGTTGGAACAAGTCTTCCCCCCCATGGCTGCGAGAAGCCTTCAAACCCCAAAAGGGAGGGATGGTGGCGAGACCCAAGACCACTGCCTATTTCTGATGTGGGAAGGAAGGTCACCAGGCTGCCAACTGCTGGGTCAAGCTGGAACTGAAGGGGTGCCAGGAGGAGAAAAAAACCCAACAAAGCCTCGCGAAATGGCGTTTAAAGTGGAGGAGGTTGTAGAGGTCACCCCTCCAAAAGGAGAGGAGGTGGGAACTCTGACCTCCTCTGAAGAGAGTGATTTCGATTTGGAAGATGACTTAATGGTAAGTCCAAACAAGGGCCCTATGACCATTCCAGTGAAGTTAAGGGTACCCACATCGGGAGCCAAAGGGAAAATGCTGGCTTTGCTAGACTCTGGGTGCACAAGGTGCATAGTCAGCATGAAAGTAGTAGAGAAAATGGGCTTAAAACTAAAAAACTTGAAAACGTCCATAGCCTTTTGCCAATTGGATGGATGAGTAGTGGGAGGCAGCCCTGCCCACTTCATAATGGAATCCAAAGTAATGATGATGGGGAAGCATAGAGAGACTTTGTGTTTTATTGTGCCCCCTGTAATGGAATGGCTGCTAATGCTGGGATTGCCCTGGCTCCGGAAATGGAACCCCCACATCAATTGGAGGAGGGGGTGATTGCACATACGTACTGATCAGTGGCCGGAAGGGGAGGGGTGATCTAAACTGAAACTCAAAAGTCCCACTGAGCTGGCCTCCATGGGTACTGAGAAACTGAAGGGGTAGGATAAAATTCCAGAGGAATATTGGGACTTAAAGGAAGTATTTAGTGAGAAGGCTTCGGATGAACTCCCTCCTCACCATTCAACAGATTGTGGTGTTGAAATTTTACCAGGGGTGAAGCTCCCGAAACCGAAGCTGTTCTCAATGATGCCGTGAGAATTAGAAGAACTGTGGTCATTTATCGATAAGAATTTGGAACGTGGTTTAATCTAACCTGATAGACCCCGGGTAGCGGCCCCAGTGTTGTTCCACGAAAAGAAAGATGGCTCCCTTCACTTATGTGTTGATTACAGAAACCTGAATGCTATTTCCGTGGAAAGTGTGTATTCCCTCCCGTTGATGAAGGACATGTTGAACTGGCTAAAGTGAAAATTTTTATGAAGCTCGACTTGAGAGAGACATACTACCAGATTCAAATTAAGGAAGGGGATGAATGGAAAACCGCTTTCAACTGCCCGGTGGGTTGTTTCCAATTCAATGTTCTTCCATTTGGCCTACGCCCCCCCCCCCGGCAGTATTCATGCAAATGATCAATCAGGTGTTACATGAACATTTATACAAAGCAGTTTTGGTTTACCTTGATGATATCCTTATCTACACGGAGACTTGGGAGGAGCATGTGAAACTAGTGTGGTCAGTTTTCGAAAAGCTCCGAGCCGCTAAGCTGTATGCAAAATTGTCCAAGTGTGAATTCCATCAGGACAAAATTGACTATTTGGGTTATCACATCCTGCATGAGGGCATAGAAATGGATCTGGGGAAGGTTCGTGCCATGTTGGAATGGGCCTCTCCACACACAAGGAAGCAACTTCAGAGTTTCTTGGGATTCACCAACTTCTACTGACAATTTATCCCGGCTTTTGCAAAGATAGCACTGCCTATCACAAACCTCCTGAAAATCAAAGGGGAAGTGAAACCAAAGCCTAGTAAGCCACTGGAGTGATCCATGGACTGTCAAACTGCCTTTGTAAAACTGAAATGACTGTTTGCTGCTGAACCAGGACTCAAGCACCTGGACATAGATGCTCCTTTTGTGATCCAAGCCGATGCGAGTGAAATAGCAGTTGGAGCTGTGTTACTGCAAGCAAATGAGATGGGGACTTTACAATCATGTGCATATACTTCCCGTAAATTATCTGAAACCGAAAGGAGATGGGCCGTCTGGGAAAAAGAAGCTTTTGCAGTTCGCTGGGCCTTGGTAACTTGGAGACATTTATTGGAAGGAGCAAAACATCCATTTGATGTGGGGACTGATCATAAAAACTTTGAGGCTTTGAAAACACCTCAGAAGCTGTCCCCCAAACAAATTCGCTGGGCGCAATACTTTAAATGTTTTAATTTTTCATGGAAGTACATTCCAGGGGGAGGACTTTCATGGCAGATGCACTATTCAGACTACCTCAATACAACAGTACTCACCAGAAAGTGGTACAGCCGATTGTCCCAACCAACCAGTTGGCAGCACCGGTGGTTACCGAGCCCAAAAGAAGAACAGGGACATTGATTTATCGAATGGTTTGACTGCACAATTAAGAGAGGCCCTAAAGCTGGATGACTGGTTCCTTACTCACTCAAATAATTGTACAGTTAGAGATGGATTGGCGTGGGTAGGAGCCAAATTATATGTGCCAGAGAAACTGAGGAGCCAAATACTACAGCAAGCTCATGACTCTAAAGCGGCTGGTCATTTTGGATTTGTGAAAACTTTACACTTGGTTAAATGGCAATTTTGGTGGCCTACTTTGAAGAAGGACATTGAAACTTATGTAGCTAGTTGTTCTATTTGTGCCTCAGCCAAACGGCCTCCCGGTAAACCAGCAGGCTTGTTACAAAATGTGGCCAGACCAACAGCTCCATGGAAGGAAATCTCTATGGAATTTATAGTGGAATTACCTGAAAGTGGAGGGAATATGGTTATTTGGGTGGTAACTGATTTGTTTTTCAAACAAGTACTTTTTATACCTTGTTTGAAAATCCCATCTGCAAAAACATTGGCTAAACTGTTTATTTTACATATCTACAGGTTACATGGGGTTCCTGAACACATAATCTCAGACAGAGGTGTCTGAGATTCACTTTGAACTTTTGGAAAGAGTTCCAAATGTTATTGGGTTCCACCCAAGGCTTAAGCTCCGCCCATCATCCACAAACCAATCGGGCTTGTTAGAGGACCAATGCGGTATTGGAACAATATCTTAGATATTACATAAATTATCAACAAGATAATTGGGCTGACTTATTGCCATTTGCTGAGGTGGCATATAACTATTCCGTACATAGTTGTACTGGGTTTACTCCATTTAAAGTGGCAACAGGACAAGACTTTGTACCTATACCCGAACTTGCACGTGAGAAGCCTAACATTCAATCATTAGATGAATGGATAACACAACTCCAGCTTACCTGGCCAGTTACTCGTAAAGCATTAGATGATGTATATCAAGCTCATAAGAAATTTGCAGACAAAAAGAGATCTCCACAAAAACCATATCAGGTGGGTGACAACATCTTTTTATCTACCAGATATTTGCAAACCACCCAAAAGTCAAAAAAGCTCAGCCCTAAATTTGTTGGGCATTTCTCAATTGAACGCATTTTGAACCCTGTGGTAGTCCAACTGAAATTACCAAAAAACTCTTCGACAGATCCACCCTGTCTTCCATGTTAGTCTGTTAAAACCTGAACATACTTCCAATCTGAGACCGACCCAAATTGATCCTCCTGTACCATTGCTCATTGAAGGCGAACAACATTTTGAGGTTAAAGAAATTTTGGATTCTCCGAAATGAAGAGGTCGACTCCAATATTTGGTTGCTTGGAAACATTTTCCTCCTCCTGAAGCTGAGTGGGTCAATGAGAAGGATGAGTGGGTCAATGAGAAGGATGTTATAGCCCCTACTCTGATCAAGGCATTTTGTACTAAATATCCAGATAAACCTTAACAGTATAATTATTTCTTTGTTTCCTGTATATGAACCATTACCTTCTATGTTTTCTTTTATACGACTAACGTCCTTTTTCTAGGAGGGCCGAATGTCAGCCTTCAAGATTTTAGCCTTCATGACCTTCTCCCTTTCCTTTTCATCTTTTGGCTGTCATAAGTAACGGGGGGCACAAAGACCCAATAGAGGAGTATAGGGACACAAAGACCCAATAAAGGATTATAGGAGGCAAGCCAAAAATTGAATAAGAATTGAAGTATTAAAATGAATGAGAAAAGATGGATAGAAATGAATTATTATCATTATATTATTATTATTATTATTATTATTATTATTATTATTATTATTATTATTATTATTATT
>BLBF01000006.1:57260678-57305727 GCA_015471245.1 Laticauda colubrina | reverse complement strand
TTATTATTATTATTATTATTATTATTATTATTATTATTATTATTATTCTAATATAATGATTAGTTTTTCCTAATTAAAAACTAGAATAGAGGTAGAAATAAGTATACACTCCTTTATATGAAGCAATAGTTAGATGGAAAAATTGGTGGAAAGTTGATATTATTAGGTTTGTTTAAGTAATAGGATGACTGGTATTTGAATGGCATATTGTGACTTTGAACAACTAAATATGAAGGACCATGTCTTATTATAAACATGCATATTAACGCAAGGATTAGTAATGGTAACATGACTAGAAGGTAGAATAGAGGTAGAACTAAGAACTAAGAAATAGGGGGAATATTAGCAGATATGATTTTTATATAATCGAATATAAGTAATAATTAGATGGAAAGATTAGAGGTTGAAAGATGTTTGCATATAATATCATTGGCATTAAAAAGGGAACACTGAAATATTGAATAACTACTCTAAAACAACCATGTATCAATACTAGGATTATATAAATGTGATTAATATAAATTTTATTATTATTGCTGTTTGTATCAAAATGAATCATACTCAAGAGGCCACACAGTTCATGTATTGATATTGATGTATCTTTAAAAATAAAAATCCAATTAAACTTAACAAGTTGGACATAACAATCATGTAGCTTAACTATATGCCATTATTCATTACAGCAATTATAGTATCATCAAGAATATATATTTTCCTCAAAATTATGAAAAAGGGAAGAAAACTTGAAAACAAATATTTCTGAATTGATTATGAATATTGCCATTTTGATTATGGAATACTTTAATATAAAGAAAGATTTATATTGCAAAATATGTAAATTATGTAATTTCATGCATATATTATTGAGGAAATATGATGCAATAATAAGAAGTTGTTTGAAACTTCTTATTATTGCATCATATTATTGCAGAACTTCTGTTGGTAGAAGTTGCAGAAATTCTTTGGAGATACAAATGACTGAAGAAATGTATCAACAATGAAAGAAGAAAGAATGAACATTTTACATTTATACCATGTTTCTCATAGATTAAGGCTGGGTCTTATTCTTTTTTAGAATAACGGCTAAATTTTAGCCGAAAAAACGGCTAGGCCATCTTTTCAGGGATGACTTAATTTCCCCCATGCATCCTCAGGTGGGCAGGTGGCGTCGCCATGGATGTCAGTCTTGGCATCGGTGGGGCACTTCATATCGGGAAAACTTCCGCCACCGTTGCTTTCCCTTCTGCCCGTGCCACGGTAGTGTTTGGAGCTTTGCTGTGGCATTTGGAGCAGCCACGTGGGGCCGGCCAGGGCTCCTCCCTGCAACTGCAGTCCCACGAGTTACACTCAGCTTCAGGCGCTCCTATCGCCACGTTCCTGGGCATTGTTCGAAGGCAAAGCCCATTCTTTTAAAAACGATGCCTCCTACAACAAAGCTTCACCTGCCTAAGAGGGTAGCCCAACCCCATGTGGGGAGGTGAATCTCCCAGGGCTGCAGTGCAGGACCAGTCCACCCTGGGAAAAACACCCAGCCACTGTCCTTGCCTGGCGCTGGACAGAGCACAAAGAGATTTGCCTGGGGTGCCCTCCTGCCTGGCAGCAGAGCTCTGTCCAAGGCAGTGGGTGCCTTCCCGCCAGGCCCTCCATTCATCCCTCCAGGGCCATGCCAGAGCCAGGGGGGCTGGGCAGAACCAGGGAAGTGAGGCATGGGTGTGTACCCCCCTGCCAAATGAAAGAGCCAGGCCAACCCGATCTTGGCTTCCTGAGTCACTCCAGCCCGACCCTGAAGGGCCACCTGGAAAGGCTGCCCAAGGCCGTGATAGCACTGGCCCTTTTGCGGACAGGAAGGCGAGGTGACGGCCCATGCCGTGTCTTCCTCTGAGCCGAACCCCACTGAGTGAGCACCTCTGCCTGATACCTGTGCCACCACTGTGTTTGGAGGTGCGTGGGGATGGGGATGGGCTGGGTGAGGGGCGGAAAGGATGGGTAGCTGTGGGCTCTCTCTACCAGACCCGCCGGCCAAGGAAGCGGAGCTGTCTTTGCCTCGCCTCCCTGTCTGCCCCTCACCCAGCCCATCTCTGTCCCCACACACCTCCAAACACGGTGACAGCATGGACAGAAGGGAAAGCAATGGCAACAGAAAGTCTCCCAATATGAAGTGCCCCACTGAGGCTGACATCCATGCCGACACCGCCTGCCTGCTGCAGGCAGCACCATACCCAGGTCTTCAGCAAAAGTACTTGGTGAGAGTAGGGAGGTTGGTGGTGAGGCATGGTGTCTGCCTGTGGGGCACTCCTAACGGCAAGCTCCCCTGCCCTTCTGCCTGTTTCACGTTTTAGAATAGGCCTAAATTTGGCGGGAAGAGCTTAATTTCATTTTATGCCTAAAAAACATCCTCGGACTACCTATGAGGGGACATATTGTTGGAGAAACATGGTATTACTATTAAGAAAATGTTTTTATTATCATCAATAATTTCAAATTATATCTTCTTTTACAGGCTACTATTTTATCTTAATGTGCTAAATCTGTTACTTGTATCCACTAATATCATTTGCATATGATAATAGATTTCTGAAGCTTTCTGTAAATGAATTTGCAGTGATCAATGACAACCATGTTGTAAGAATATGTATTTTACAGAGAAACCAGAAAGATTTAATTTAATGATTTTAATGTAATTTAATAATACAGATTTTATGAGTTATTAGTCTTATTTCCTACATTATAAAATATAATTGTTCAAAACTGTAGAATATATTTTAGTGAAATTTCCCTTCTGAATTGTAAGTCTAAAAATTCTGCCTTGATGTAAAAATAGCAATTGTTTGTTATCTTTACATTATGGTGTCATAATATGATTTAAAGAACATTAATGTTCTAGAATTTTCTGGAAGAGTAGTTTCAAAAAATACTTTTTTCATGAATCTTTCTTCTGCATGACACATTGTACAGTATTTTACACTAGTGTATCCATAATCCAAGTAAACTAACATTTTTTTCATTATGTATCATTTTGGTGTGCTTACAGCATTTAGCCAATATGCATATTAATTTCATGGTTCACACAGAACCTGTTTCAAAACAAAATATTTAGGAAGTCACCGATTCAGAATGAAATTCAAGCTGGAAACAAAAACCTGCTCAATCAGAGATGTTTTTAAAAAATCCATATTGACTGAAAAATATCTGCTCGTGTAGCTTACCTGTACCAGTTGATTTCAGGTTCGGGAGAACCAGTAGCTTTACAGAACAAAGTAACTGCCTCTCCGCGATCTGCTGTAGCATTAAAGGACTTCTGAAGCAAAGTAATGGTTGGAGGAACTGGACAAATGTAAAGCATTCAGTTTTTACAATCTGGACAATTTTTTTTCAACATTGAGAGCAAATTTCTTTTTTTTTCTCAAATTATGTCAGGCACAAAGGATCAAGGCAAGGTTCAATTGATTTTATTTATTGGTCAATAAAATGAAATATTGCTCAAACCTATATAAAAAAATCTAGTAAACTAAAGTTCAATACTAAATTGGCACCAGATAAGAGTTAACAGAATTCAAGGGGTTGATCTTAGACAATTATAGACAGATGAAAACATTCTTAGCTGTATGATATGCTTAATTCTGCACCCCAGTTCTGCCTGCTCTTCTACAAATTTTCTGTCTATAATTGTTTTAATATTGAATCTGAGACATTGTGGAAAAGAAATAAAGATATGTCATTTATATCCTTGAAAACATTTGATTATATTTTGTTTCACTTATATTAAAAATAAAGCTAATTAGTAGCTAATGGTCTTGTTTCCAGTCTTATTTAGCTATCTGAGAATTTCTAATGCAAATAATGTTCCTGGAAAACATAAGCATAAATATAATTTTCATAAGAAAATAATTTTGAAAAAAATGTAAATTGAAATTGATAATACATTAATTAGCAATATTTTGTTCCAGTTTTAAATATGAAATTCAAAATGTTAATTTTCTGAACTGATTTATTTTTTATTTTGCAGATTTTCTCCAATTTTGAGGCTGGGTTAGTAGTCAAAATAATTATAATTGGAAAAAAAATAAATGTCAGATCGGTGTGCAATTCATTTTTAAATAATTCTAATATTGCCTTCTTAACATTATTAAGACTTAAAACAAGGATTAGAAATTCTTCATAAGTACATTAATTCTCTCTTTCTCGCACACCCCCTCTCTCACATGCGCACACACACTCCCAACAATGTTGAATTTCATTGGTATGATTCACAAAACTGGGGGTATATGTTCCTGCAAATTCCTGTCCCAGTCTTTGGAGGCTATTGGGGACTGGATGAAGAAAGATGGGCTCCAACTCAACCCGAGCAAGATGGGGTGGCCTTCCAGAGATAAGGTTCTTCCATTTTTAATTCTGGATGGGGTTGTACTATGGGGTTGTACCCAGACCCAGTGTCCAATCTGGCAGTCTTTGGCGCTGATCCTCAAAAAATAGGTGGCAGCCATGGCTAGAAGAGCCTTTGTGTACTTCTGGGTGGTGTGCCAATTCTGCCCTTTCTTGGACTGGAAGGCCTGGAAGGCCCTTCTCATAGTAATTCACGTCTTTGTAGCCTCTCATTTAGACTATTGCAACATGTTCTACATAGAGCTACTCCTAAATAGTATTCAGAAATTTCAGCTGGTGAAAAACATGGCTACACAGGTAGTGAGTGGTGCCAGATATATGGCACACGTAACACCATTTCTGTATGAGCTTTATTGTTCCTGAAATATTTCTGGATGCAGTTCAAAATGCTGGTCTTTAAAACCTACATGGTTTGGGACCAGAATTACCTAAGGGATCAATTTTTTCCAACTGTGTCTACCCATCCAATTCAATCTAGCAGAATAGTTATGCTGTAGATCTTATCAATTGAAGAATGTTGGTTACCAAGGACTGGAAGATAAGCTTTTTTTATTTGCAGTGGCCCTTGCTCTATGGAACATTATCGTTCCAAAGAATAGAATGCCCCAACTCTGTTAGCATTTTGTAATGTAATGTAAACTCCTGAGACTGAGGTGCTGAATGTGGCAAGGGCTTCATTTCCTTCATTTACTGGCCAAGTATCTTGGCTGCTATGTATATTTATTTTTGATGTTTTTATTATTTTAAAATTATTTAATGTTTTAATTATAGTATGTTTTTGAATAGTAAGCTGCCCAGAATCATTGACCAGAGATGGGATACTACAGAAATAAATAAAATTAAAATAAAATAATAAAATAAAATATAAAAAATAAAATAGAGGAAACAAAAAAATATTGAACAAAAAGTAAAACAACCCTCTAATATTAGGGTGAAGCACCCATGTACCATTCAGGTACTATCAAAGATAATGTTTCTGTTTGTAAACAAATAAATAACTTAGCAAGTTGATCTCATAAATTGGGGTGAGGCAATAATCTCTATTAGTATTCTCAAAATATTTCAGGGCTTCAAGTTTGTGGTTTTATGGAGGGGGGGGCCTGCCTAAGATATTGTACAACATTTGTATAACCCTAACATTTCACATACATTTGAGGCAGAATTTTAAGCCTTATAAAATGTTTGTATCTGTAATATTGTTTATGAGGATCAACAGATGACATACGGTATTTACCATTTATATTGAGGGAAAATACTTAGACATGTTAGAAAATTATAGCCCCAACTTAGTTGAAAAGTGGCTCACTGAAAAAAAACCCTAATATAACAATACACTGTCACCATATCCCACCATACTGCTCTAAGCACAGAGCCAGATCTTCTAATACAATCACATTTTATTCTATCACTAGTAATGGAGACAATGTAGAGAAAAGATAATCTGATTCATATAAATGTCTTTTGTGGGAAATAACTCCAACATGAAGTAATTTTAAGCAGTTTTCAAATTGCAACTATTTAAATGAAACGTGCCTAGCAATATTAAAGGATTAATCAATATTAAATATTAAGTCAATAGATTCTAGCATTTGTAATGAAAATGTAATCATTATATTGTCATAGTTAAATCTGAGAATAACTTTTGCTCAGGAAGAATGAAAAGATAGCCTTTATCACCATCTTTTCAATCAAAGTTTGGCATATGTTTGAATAATAAAGATCACTATATTACCTGAACATCCTTATAGAAATACTGAATATTTATTATAGATGTTCATATTTCATATTTATCATCAGGAATACTAATGTAGTCTAGTATATATAATTTCTTTTTCATCTGTTTTTATTTCATTTTCATGTTTGTTTCTTATTGGGTTTTTATTTTACTGAAAAAGCCATTCAAATTAACAAGAAACAAGAGCTGCTTCACAAATCTGTTATCTGAGGTGTATGGATGTGATTGATTTGAAAAAGGACCATCAAAGGGAAAGGTTCATGCAGGATATACAAATATTCAAGGCTAATACTTTTAGAAATAAACAACCAAATGTCAACTGAAATTCCACTTGCGCAAATGAGTATCCACTGTATTTTCTCAATATCATCTGAAATATTGTTTCCAGAAGTTAATACCTAAAGGCCTCGGGAATGGCACTAAATTAGGATGTGTGAAGATAAATTCTTATTCAAATCAAATAATAAAATACCACCTACTTCCTTAGAGACAGAAAGTTACATTGCTGTCAGTGAATCTAAGGAAACTGGCTTGTGCTGTGTCCTACAATTTTCAGCTGTATTCATTATCTGTAGAGGTATTAGTTAACAGAATTGTCAGCACAATGAGTGGTAAGGAGGTATTAATAATATTTATATGTACTATATATGATAATACCTATTTCCAAAGCTCGAAAATATGAAGCTGACATTAAAAATAAAAATAAAACAGCAATGCCATATAGCACTGGAATACTTAAAGATAAAATAGATGAAAACATCAGACATTAATATTGCTCTCCTCCCTCTTACAATAATGGAGAAGGAAATGATCGGGGAGAGGTGGAGGGAAAGAAGAAAAGTAGCATTGAAGCATTTGTACATAGTTGTGCCCCTCCCCCAAGATGGAGTCCAAGCAGTGGTCCTTTTGGCAAGCTCTTTGTTATACTTGTCATGGTTGGCACTTAGCTATGATTTTATGGAGCATTTGCTTTATTTTATTTTTGATATTTTATCTTACCTATTGCATTTTATTTTAACTTATACAAACACCAAAATCCCAACTTTACAGAAAAATAAAGTGTTAGTTTTGTTAAAAAAAGAGAGTTGAATATGTTTGTATGCGAGACACAGAAAAAGAACCACCCTGGCAATTCTGAAACTAGTTAAGGCATCAAATATTAACCTCATTACAAAATCTCCTGCTGAAGATCTAGTCTCCTGGAACTCCATTAAGAGATTTGAGGTGCTATCTCAGCATTGGATTCCTTTCTTTGAAAGAACAACAGATTTTTCTGGAGCAATGCTTTTCAGGAAAACATTATATGATGTCTACGATCAGTACTTATACTTCTAATAAGGTATCACAGATAAGCTTTTATAGAAATGTTAACACCAAAATCTCCCTCATTTTTTCTAGTTAAATTCTATATTTTAACTGCTTATAGCTTTGTTTGAGTAAGTGTTAATTGGCTCTCTAATGTAAATGGCAAAAAAAAATGGTTTCTTTTTTTATGGTCAATATTGTTAAAAATAAGGTCCTATTGACCTCCATCCAAATGTTTACTCATGGACAAATGTGAAGCTTCTATTAGATAATAGTGCATCAACTCCTTGTGATGCTCTGTACTGGAATTAATGATTGGAATGTATTTCTATGCAGCAGTATTCAGCAATAGAAGGCAGTTTACAAGTTTGGCTCTATGGTATATACTCTATGCTCTTTTGTTCTGAGTGGTTTCCTGTTTCCTGTTACAGTAATATAATTGAGCAGTAAAGTACACGGTGAATGTGCTCTGTGTGGGTGCTTTATACAAACGGAATTTGTAACACTGTGTCCAGCTGTTCCTGCTACCTGATTCTATTCCTGTACTCACTGGTATTATAACTTGTTATATGTACTTTTATTTTGAAACATTCTAGATTTTACTGTTTTTTCATATCATGTTTATGGGGGGCGGGGGGTTTCCCAGACACAAAGGGTTAATGTGTTCTATTCTTTTAACAGAAAACCTATAAAGTTGAATAATTGTGTTGTCAGTTTCCTTGAGTAAGAAATTCATCTTTTTTTAAAGTTGGAAAATCACTACACAGTACCAAGGAAAACCAATTAAATCACAAATTACCTTTTACTGCTGTTAACATTTTGGAGCAATGTAGCAACAAATTCACAATGTCTAATTATACTGTGAATTATATTATGCTACATTTGTTAATTTTTCCTGTACTTTTTTTTCTAATTCACTTTCTGGTCTCCTGTTCATTATCTTATACATTGCAAAATGAAATGATGGGGTTTTTTTTGGAGGGGGGTGAGATTTTAAAGTCTTGAATATAATGTTTGATTTGGTTTATAAATATGTTGGTAATTGGACAACTATAAAGTAATCATTTAATAGAATGTAAGCAACCATAAAAGCATAATTTAGTTGGCCTCATTTTAATAAAACAGGCAGCATATAAGAACTTTGGGATTTCCCCCCCAAATTCTCTTGAGTCACCATAATTCTGAGCTAAATCCAATAGAACATTTAGCACTAATGTTGCAGCATTTTTAGCTTTATTTCATTCTACAGTCTCCTAAAACAATATAGGAAGTCCCATTGTGAACTTCTGTAAATGAAAAGAATGGAATATCCTTCCATTCTTAAGAAGCAGGATTGAATCCAACTCAATGATTCTGAATAGACAAATTAGTTCACATAAAAACCTTGAAGAATTCACAAATGTCTTTAATTTTCAGTGAAAAAACAGTTTGCTTTCATGAAGAAAGCAAACCAATGAAAATAAAAGGAAATTTATATATATAAATTTGTCATCTCTTATAACATTTGATTTTTTTTTAGATCTCATAGATTCTACATAGCTAGTTATTGACTAATGCATACAAAATGTATAACCCTTGTATTTAATTTTTTCTCTCTCAGGTTACATTTTGGAACAAAATAATCTTTATACTATCCACATCATCTACATTGTTATAATATGCACATATAAAAATTTAGAATGATTTTTGGCCTATGTTGTGATGATACCAAAATTAGAGGTCACATTTATAAAAGTGAATAACATATAATTATTTTGAAAGTGATAAACTAGTGCTATAAGTGTTTGCATTGCACATATGCAACACTGAACAGTGATTATTATACTTTTACCTTTAAAATTTATTTACCTTGCTCTAAAATGCCAAAATATCAGAAATATAAATTATATTTCTTACCTAAAGAAAAAAAAATACAATATAAATCTTACCATTTACAATTACTATGATATCCCGAAAGTCAATTTCTCCTCTAGCTTCGACCCTTCCTTCACATCTGTATACTCCTTCATCACTTTTATTAATTTTAAGAATTTGAAGATTGTTATTTGGCAACATGGCAAATCTATCTGGAAAACATACAGAAAAACTATTATCCATAAGTAATCGCAATTAGTAAATATAAAATTTTAAATATTTCCACTACATTGTTAAAGTATTATCAACAAAACATTTTATTTATTTGTTATTTATTTTATTTGGTTTGTCAATTGCTTACAAGATAATAGATATAAGTAAAAACATAGTTAGGAATACATGGATACATATAAGAAAAATAAAAGAAACAATAGGACAGGGACGGTAGGCACATTGGTGCGCTTATGGATGCCCCCTTTTCACAGCTTAATTCTGCTTAATTCTGTATTTTTATGAAAACTTAATTCTGTATTTTTCATTTCTTACATCTTGGGTTTTTAATAAATCTATGCAATACTATTCTTGTTCACTTTAGTAAAGAAATCCACTGCTGGGCGAATATGATTGTTGAATTAAAGACATGAAACAATGAAAAGACACAAAGCCTTGGATTCATTTCAGCTCAGACTGAGAAGCATGCAATTTGTGTCTCTTTTGCATTTATCTCAAAATGTGTTAAAAGCATCCTAAAATTATGACTATCATTCATATAAAATAAAATGATAAAAAATGTCAAAGTAAAAAATAAAGTAAATTTTCCTGTTCTTTCCAAAATATCATTTATGATGTATTTTCACAGGCTCATCTTCCCATCCTGCAAAGTGGCACAGAAATACTTGTGCTATCTATTGATAGAGAATAAACCTTCAAGATGCAGCTTTCATCTCAACCACAAAATAGCTGGCAAAATATATATATATATATATTTCTCATGCTTTCTTTTCTTTCCAACAAATCCTTCTGGAGAAACCTTATACAATGCCTTATTAACCTTGTTAGTGATGACATGATCAATGAGTTCAATGTGTCTGGAAGCTACTGGCCATCCCCTGGATTTATCCTCTTTCCTCTGATTGTTGGGCACAGCCTACAGATCTGCTTTGGCTTAGACATCAAGAGATGCTGGATATATGACTTTGTGCATCGACATCTAATTAAGAGATGCCTGATTAGCAATTTGTGAAGT
This sequence comes from Laticauda colubrina, assembly GCA_015471245.1. Classification (NCBI taxonomy): domain Eukaryota; kingdom Metazoa; phylum Chordata; class Lepidosauria; order Squamata; family Elapidae; genus Laticauda; species Laticauda colubrina. The sequence continues at coordinate 57,295,204 of BLBF01000006.1, read as the reverse complement.
ACCAATCAGGCATTATATATCAGGATTTTTATTAATTTATTATTCATTAACTGTCCTTGGACTCCAAATCAATTCTGGGAAGTTCACAAAAAAAGGATAAACATACAAGATAAATTGAAAAAAATAAATAAACAATAGATGCCAGCAGCATAAGACTTATGCAAATACAATCAACAAGGGGCTCCAGCTACCTAGCAAAGGGCCTGGAAGAACAGGCTGGGCTTTAAGACCATCTGGAGTAACATCAGATTATGAGTCACACATATCTCAGGAGAAACTTCATTACAGAGAACAGGGCTGCAATGAGAATGCCCCTTTTTGGATTCCAGTAAATCATACTATTTGGTTAAAAATATATGAAGTAGAACATGGTAGCAGTGTTCCAATATTTGAGGGGCTACCACAAAGAACAGAGAATCGACTTATTGTCCAAAGCACCTAAAGACAGGACAAGAAGCAATGGATAGAAACTAATCAAGGGGAGAAGCAATCAAAAACTAAGGACAAACTTTCTGATAGCTAGAAAAATTAATCACTGGAAGTTTTTAAGAAAAAATTGGACAACAATCTGTTTGAAATGATATATGGTTTCCTGCCTGAGCAGGAGGTTGGACTAGAAGGCCTCCAAGGTCCCTTCCAATTCTGTTATACTGTTATTCTGAGCAACGCTATCAAATTCATAGCAACCTGCAAATACCATGGGAGTTCCTCAAATAACTCAGCTGTATGTCATGTATTACTGATTAGGTCACTGTTTGCAAACCTTTTCAGCACCAAGTGCCAAAATGGGGAGCGTGCGCGCAGGGGAGAAGCACTGAAAACTGAAATAGCAGCTCCCTAGCATGTATTGCAGGAGTGCCAGAAACCGGAAGAGCAACTCCCTCTTCCGGTTTCTGGCATGCATGCGCATGCAAAAACCAGCTGGCCAGTGCACATGAGCATGCCAGAAATTGGAAGTTCAGCTTCTGTTCTGGTTTCCGGTGCTCCCACATGCATGAAGACAAGCTGGCAGGCGCACATGCACAAGCTGGAAACCAGAAGAGCAACAGGAATGGCTGACATGCCTGGAGAAATGGTTCTGTGTACCACTTCTGGCACGCGTGCCATAGTTTCTCCATCAGAAGTCATCAAAGGTGACTTTGAGGTGTCAGAGGTGTCAAACTCACATCGTCATGGCAGCATTACGTGATGTATCAGGACTTTCTCTCCCTTCACTAAACTGGACATTGATGTGGCCAGTGTATTGTGCATCTGGCCTGCGGGCCAAGGGTTTGATAGCCCTGGCCTATATAAACTGTCAAAGAGTACAGCTTGTTCAGTATGGATAGCATCACTGCCACACCATTACATTCTGAACTATAAACACATCCAGTGTTTGAATTCTGAAACCGCATTAGACTTGTTAAAACAAACAGCAGTCCTTTGAAAAAATTGTGGATTTACATTTACAAACAGGACTAGCACCTTGCATGGAAAGTACTTTTAACCAAGAGAAATATCCAGGTTTTGCCAGTAGTCTGCAGCTCGGTTTGTCCAAATGGTTTCTGACAGGCACAGACAAATCTTGTGGGAGTTAGATAAAACATGATAAATTCATGGCTCTTCAAAACGCCTTTACCTCCCAAGAGATAAAGTAAACGTATAAAGAAACGACTTAAGTTACTTCTGGAAACAGATCAATCTTCTAGAGTACCAGTTAACCCACAATGTTAATACAATCAATCAATAATACAAAACAATCAATCATTAGGCAATAGAAACTTGTCCTGTCATAATTTAAGGAGAAAATACACCCAAATATACAGACACCAGCTTTTAGTGATGCTTGGTAGATTTCTATTTTAATTTCTTACAGTGAAGCTATAAGAACAGAACTATACTGAGGCAACAAGAGTTTAGTCATTAATGTAACAATTATAGCAGTATACTTTCCTGTCAACTAAAAAACCAAAATAATGCATATTAGCATTCTATAAGAAACAGCCATAGTTCCTTAACAGGATAGGAGTAGATAGGAAATAACCTGAACATAAAGATAAATAACTCTCATGTAATCAATCTGATTTAGTAAACAAATTATATATTTTCTTGGCAATAATTGGTAATTCATACAAGTTTCTTCCAAGTTCCAATGCTCTGTTCCCAATACTTTGTCAACAACACTTGCACTATCTTTCTATGGCCAGTCAATTCTGTTTAGATCCTGCCAGCTGGCTTTACTATTATTTAATGATATATTATAAATAAACATTTATTATAAATAGTTTGTTTATTTGTATTTTGCATTCACAGCTTAAATGGGAAATAATTAATGTCCTAGGTGAAAAGTGAAGCTGATAAATTGGAGGGTGGGGAGAGAAGTTAACAAAACAAATGTGATATTTGAATCTGTCAAATTTATGTCAAATTTCTTCTAATTGTGAATTTCCATTTAAATTACAAGATAATTTCTTTCATAAACCCATGGTAGATTTTTCCACATAGTGTCAAATCTTAGAGGAAACAATGGAGTCAGTTGTAGTAGCCATATCTAATTCCACACAATATTCTCTTAAGTAATGAAGATTATAAAGTGTAAACAATCTGAATATGTAACAAAACATATAATTTAACGAGTTACCAAAATACTAACTGTCAGCAATATTTGAGACTTCCTCATTTTGATATAACCAGCTGACAATAGGTGCAGGTGAACTAATAACATGGCAAAGGACTTGTACATCTTCTCCCTGTACAAATTCTTGAGGTGATGGGACATCCTGGAATGTGAGCTTTTCTAAGAAAAGAAAAAGAAATATATTTATTGTAATAGCTTACTCTTTAATTTGGTAAGAATTTCAAAGCTGTTAAATCATTTATAATGAGTCACTTTGACCACTATTTGTTAGCAAAAAAAAAGGACATGCATAAATATAATTCAGAAAAATCTTTCTTAAAATTTTCAATTTTAAAGTCCATAGTTATGGACATAGGCACACCGAACAGCTCTCATAGATGGACCAAAACTATTCACATTTTTCAATTTTCTTGGTATTTTTCAAAGAAAGCTGATCGTTATATTGTACTATACTAATGTAAGTAACATAAGTATGTTGGTTATGATGAACTTGAAATAATAAACTTCGTTAAAGGCTCTCCTATATCTAATAGTTACCATACTTATGCAGCAAAGATCTGGGGGTGATAAAGACAACTACTGTCAATTGGCTATATGGATATTTACAGCTTGCACTCGGGTGGGATTCAATTTTTTTAACAACTGGTACTGTGCGCGTTGCTAAGTTGGTGGGCGCGGCTTGGTGGTCATGTTATTGGCTGGGGGTGGCCAACTCCATATCTCTCACATCGAGGCATACATCTCCTCGCCTGGCCTCTCATGATTGTGGGGATGCTGCAACAGTTGTAAGTGTGGAAAATGGTCAAAAGTCACTTTTTTCAGTGCCACTGTAACTTTGAATTGTCACTCCACACAAGCAAAGTACCAGCATAGGAGGGGAAAAAATCTCCAAAGAGGTTCTTGAGACAGGAAGTCTAGTCCTGTCAAGAATGTAAAAAGGGTTAATGGAGAGGCAGTTTCTGTAAGCAACACCGGAATGTTTCCTTCCTTCCTTTCTTACAGGATTAGGCCAGTAATTTCTTCTAACAACAGGTTCTCCAAAGTGCTTAGAATGTTAACAACTGGTTCTAGCGAGTACCGTGTTTCTCCAACAATATGGCCTCCACCATTAGGAAGGCCCAGCATGTTTTATCGGCATAAAATCAAATTAAGCCCCTCCCCCCAAATTAAGGCCTATATTAAACATGCGAAATGAGGGGGAATGGTGGGGGGGTTTGTCGTTAGAAAGTCCTTTTGTTGCATACCCGGATATGGTGCTGCCTGCGCTGACTTTGGCATTGGTGGGGCACTTCATATCGGGAGACCTTCCACCACTGTTGCTTTCTCTTCTCCTTGTTACCATGGCGTTTAGAGCAATGCCATGGCATTTGGCGCAGCCATGCACAGCCAGCCAGGGCTACTCCCTGCAACCGGAGCCCGGCGGAGACACTCGGCTTCAGGCGCTCCTGTTGTCATCTTCCCTTTGCCTTCAAAAGCAAAGCCAATTCTTTTCACTCTACTACCAGTGTGACAAAGCCTTCCCTTTCCTGAGAGGGCAGCCCAACCCCGGTGGGGAGACCTTCCGCCACCGTTGCTTTCCCTTCTCCCTTGCTGCTGTGGCATTTAGAGCAACGCCATGGCATTTGGTGCAGCCATCTGCAGCCAGCCAGGGCTCCTCCCTGCAAACAGAGCCCGGCAGAGACACTCAGCTTCAGGTGCTCCTGTTGTCATCTTCCCTTTGCCTTCGAAGGTAAAGCCAATTATTCAAAAAATGACGCCCTACTACAACAAAGCCTTCCCTGCCTGAGAGGCAGCCCAACCCCATGTGGAGAGGCGAATCTCCCGGGGCTGCAATGCAGGATTGCCCCCCCCCCGGAAGAAGCGTCCAGCCGCCATCCCTGCATGGCTCAGGCAGAGCATGAAGATCTTCTCCTGGGGTGCCCAGCGCAGCTGACAGGTGGGCCCTCCTCCCCGGCAGCAGAGCTCTCGCCAAGGCAGCTAGCACCTCCCTGCTAGACCCTCCGCTCATCCCACCAGGGCTGCACCAGAGCCATGCAGGCTGGGCAGAGACAGGAAACCAAGCCATGGGTGCGCGCCCACCTGCCAAACAAAAGAGCCGGGCCAACCTGAGCTTGGCTTCCTTTCCAAGTCCCTCCAGCATGAACCCAAAGGGGCCACTGGGAGAGGCCACCCAAGGCAGTGATAGCACCAACCCATCCCTGGACAGGGAGGAAAGGCAACTTGTCCTCCTCCTCCGAGCTGAGCCCTGCCGAGTCAGTGCCCCTGCCTTATGCCCATTCTGCTGCAGCGTTTGGAGCTGCCAGCGCATTTGGAGATACACGGGGATGGGCTGAGTGAGGGGTGGAAAGGACAGGCAGCTTCGGGCTCTCTCCACTGACCACGGAAGCAGTGCTGCCATCACCTCGCCTCCCTGCCCATGGATGGGTGGGCACTTATCACTGCTTTGGGCAGCCTTTCCCGGTGGCCCCTTTGGGTTCATGCTGGAGGGACTTGGGAAGGAAGTCAAGCTCAGGTCACCCTGGCTCTTTTGCTTGGCAGGCGGGTGCGCACTCGCAGCTTGCTTTCCTGGCTCTTCCCAGCCCATACGGCTCTGGCATGGCCCTGGCGGCATGATCAGAGGGTCCGGTGGGGAGGTGCTCACTTCCTTGGCAAGAGCTCCACTGCTGGGAAGGAGGGTCCGCCTGTCAGCTGTGCTGGGTGCCCCAGGCGAAGCTCTTTGCTCTCTGCCCAGTGCCAGGCAGGGATGGCGGCTGGACGCTTCTTCCGGGGGGAGGGGGGCAATCCTGCATTGTGGTCCTGGGAGATTCACCTCCTCTCAGGCAGGGAAGGCTTTGTTGTAGTAGGGCGTCATTTTTTAAATAATTGGCTTTACCTTCGAAGGCAAAGGGAAGATGGCAACAGGAGCACCTGAAGCCGAGTGTCTCTGCCGGGCTCTGTTTGCAGGGAGGAGCCCTGGCTGGCTGCACATGGCTGCACCAAATGCCGTGGCATTGCTCTAAATGCCACAGCAGCAAGGGAGAAGAGAAAGCAATGGTGGCGGAAGGTCTCCCAATATGAAGTGCCCCACCAACGCTAAAGTCAACATCCAAGCCATCGCCGCCCGCCCTCCAGAGGTTGCAAGGGGGGAGAATTAAGTCACTCCCAAAAAGACGGCGTAGCCATTTTTTCGGGGGTCAAAAAAAAAAAAGACCCGGTCTTATTATATGAGAAACGGTAGGTGCAAACTGGTAGAACACTCCTGCTTGTACTGTATAATATATGTCATACGGTATATACAGTAGTAGGCCTGTAGTTACTACTTTACTAGGGAAAATAGTATTGCACTTTAATATATAATTTGTAATTAAAACTTTACAGAGTTTTATACTCAACATTTCCAACACCATAAGAAGAAAGACAACGATTTATTGTGCATTTACTTACGGTAAATTTCCACAACAACTGTAGCTTCTTGACTAAATCCTGAAGAATCAGTTGCTTGGCACCTGTATATTCCCGCATCTTCCACATTGGCATTGTAAATGGTTAATCGTGACCTTACACCTTCTTTCTGCACCACCACTCTCTGATTAGAAATTATCTTTTCTCCTTGTGGATTATACCAATCTATATTCTCAGGTTCACCAATTACTAAAAAATAAATAAAGAATGGATATAACAAATGCTAAAAAGATACTTAAATGTAAACACAGTATTTTAATAAAAATTAAATATCGTTTTTTTTTAAATACTATATCAAACAATATTTTTTAAAAATTAACACAATAAAAACATATTAGACTTGCAATTTCAAAACCTTTTTTTCATGATTAATTTATTGACTTCAGAGAAAGCCATGTTCTGCCACATTTTGCCCCCAGTTCTTTTTTCAGAAAAGACCTTGGTTGATCTCCAGGAAAAATTGGACTCTTGAAGACCGCAGGGCCGCTGCAGATTGACCTCATATTGAGTTTATGCTTCTTGAAACTGAAGAAACAACTCTGTTGTGCTAGCTAGCTTGTCTTTCCAAGGAGGAAGAGGTTATTGTCAGTATTTTTCTTTCTTAATGATTGTGGGGAGATTCAGTCCAATGAAGGAAAGCTGTGCAAAGTGTGGGGAAGAGGAATGGACTGTTCAACAAATAGATAACTCCTATCAATAAGCAAGATTCCACTGCATTTTCTTGGTAAGAACACCATTCTTTTTCCTCCAAACTTCTATGTATTGTTCAGAAGAAGACATCATTGTTAAGCCAGGCAGGACGATGGAGATGCTGCTGTTTTTGATAAAATTCTAATCTATCCAAAGTTTAAATCCTTGTTTTGGCTAAATACAGTATTTCTAAAGCTAGCCTTCTTATATATTCTGGTAACTATTTGTCAGAAAAATGTATTTGTAAGTGGGACCTACCATAGAAGATAGGTCAGATACCATCAGAGAACCACTTCTGTGATCCTAGGTGACAGTGTGATGTTAAAAGGGTGACTCTCCTAAAGATCTATAAAAATAGAGTGGATAAAACTCTCTAGCCTCTTCCTATTTGCACTGTAAACTAGGATAACACAATAACACCACAAAGACATTTGGTAGACAAAGTCTCAAACTCTCTTTCTTGACAATTCCTTGTATCAGTTAAACAAAAGGGCTGATAAGACGTTAAGCCTATTAACCTTCTTGGCAATCTTTTGCTTTTAGTCCAACAAGTTTTAATTACTAGACACCTGATAAACCTCTTCTCCCTCAGTCATGCTCTTTGGTTAATCTCAATTTTAATCACCATCCCTTCCTCACATTTGTATTTGATGGAAACCTGTAATAGTGCCTCAGAAAACTTTTAGACTGTTTCTCCTGAACTTTAGCCTATTATTTTTGCAATAATAAAAAGGTTCTACCTACAATTTTTTCTCTTTCTGTATCATAGTTGGAACATCATCTTTAAGTTTCTCATTTTGTTCAAAAGGCCAAGTCTCCTATTTCCATAATTATTCTAGATCTCTCATCTTACTTTTGAGAGATACTTCAAAATGTAATAGCTTAAAAAATCCAATATTGAATTTTGAAGTGAATTGACTCTTAAATCCTTGCTTTCTCTATTTTAATTTGAATTTTTCCTTCAAAGTGAATGCACTGAACTACTTGATTCCATCATTAGTCCCTAATTTCTCAGATAATACTCTCTCTTTAACTTTCCAGTTTCCTTTTGGTCTATCTGTATGATTGAATTTTGAGCCACCCAGAGTTGTTTACTAGATGAGCAGATATAGAAACCAATCAACCAACCTACTTTCCTATCTACCTACCAACCAAATAAATAAATAGTACATTTTATGCAAATTGTTTGGTATTATTCAAATAATAATCAAATCGTAGGTTCTTAGTGTTCAGTTCTCACAGAATTAGCAATGTGTGATACTCCAATATTACGTCAATCTTTATATATACTGATGTATGACCATACCTGAAAATTATTGCTTGGAGTTGATATTTTGTATACCAAACAATGTTGGAAGGGGGGAAGTAATATAGTGGTTACATACTATATAAGCCTGGATGTCCTGACTATTTTTATATACCTCTGCTAATGTGCCAGTTGAAGAGTTAATTCCTGACCTTATTCTTTGAACTCCAGCATTAATTCGCTCACTTTCATTAACTCTATAGAAACAGAAATTATTGGTCAATGCAAATATAAATGCCTACCTACCTAGCAGAGAGATATGTTTACTATTTTGTTTATATTAAGTTCTCAGGAAGTGCTGTGTGTGTATTATGTTCCATATTATACTTTATTGTACAAAAAATAGCCATTAAGATATATACAAAACATTCAGAATGTTATGTGTGTACTATACAAGTATTTCTAATGCAACTCAGCATCATAGGCTGTAAATCGTAAATGCAAAAGATTATGTTGATTTGTTAGAATTTCAGTACAGAAAAATTGAATTGATTTCATTGGAATGTTTAATATTATTGTATTTTCGTGTGTTCTCAATTCATGCTGTTCTTCATGTTGAACTTTCAGCATGATTACTACAAATGGAAAACTGTCCTGCTGGTTCATTGACTATTGCTATCTAGTTAGTGTTATGCTAGATTAATATACATTGCTAGATGTAGTGTTATGCTAGATTAATATACATTGGCAAAGATATATAGTACAAATAATTTGCTTTAACAAAAATCCATCACGAATATAAAAAAATTCACAATAAACTATCCAAATAGTACTATTTCAAATTCCTTTAAAGAACTTTATTTCATTTTGACTTTTGAAGGATAATTTGCAGGTCAATTATCATACTCTTGATTTAAAAGTTTGAATTCATTTTATTATTTTTGATTTCTTTACTGACACAATCTAGAATACTTTTATTAAATATTTAAAGATGCCATTATAATATAACTTTTCTAGTTAATATTAATAATTATATATATCATGAAGCTGATAGTAAAAGAATAAAATGCATTATACCTGTACAGGTGAAGAATTTTGATACACCCACACTGACTTCTACCTTGCTGAGGGAAATTGACACTTGAAGTGCTGTAAGACATAAAGGAATAGATTTAAGGTAGCCCACTTTAATAAGAAAATTAGAAATTAAGAAAAAATAGAAAAATGTTCACAATTGCTATATTAATTTTGATTTATAATAAACATTATAAAATTAATTTTGAGGAACTTGTATTAATCTTAAATTCAGTAGCATGTGATCACTGAAGAATTATTAATACAGATGCACAAAATATTGAAGTTACAAACAAAGTAAACTACATTGACAGAAAGTCATACATTACCAATATATTATTAGCATATTTTCACTAAATACATGCCTGTATAAATGGCTGATATTATTTTCCTCATAATTATTACAAATTCTTGAATTCCAACAATTGCATAAATAAAATTGAGAGCCAATTTGGTGCAGTAGTTAAGGTACTAGATTAAAAATTCAGAGACCAAAAGTTCTCAGCTTCCCTTAAGCAAGAAGTCCTACTTGGTGGCTTTGGGTCTTTCATTCCATCAGCCAAAATACTTAACATGGTTAAGTAAAGAGAAGGTAAAAACATCATTCATGTCACAGTCACATGGAATTAGAAAAATAAAGGAAGCGTATAAATCAAATAAAAATAAAAGACAAGAAGTTAATTCAGTTACTTCAATCACTCTGTTCTTTTAAGCTTAACAGACAAAAAATTGAAAAAGAAATGGATCTTTGTTGTTATATATGCTGACAGGAGCAAGACTGCCCTTTGCACAAAAATGGAAATATACTTTAATTCCCAAAATGGATGACTGGCTGGAAAAATTTACAAAGTTAGCAGGGATGACTAAATTGACTGCTCCAATCAAAGAAAAGAATACAGGCAACATTATTTCTACCTGCAAACCACTTTGGATTTTGTGCATGACATGGGAAAATAAATGAAACTTTGATTTTGGGATTTCTAGTAATAGTAATAACTTTTATAGCAATGGCTAGTATATATTATTCCATAAAAGTAAAATCTTGAGGCTATATGTTATTATCTTTTTACTGCACTAGAAAGAATCAGAAACCAATGTGTTTTTTTTCCCTTTTGCCCTACACCTTTTTCTTACCTTTTTCTTTTCCTTTCCCACTATTTTCATTTTTCTTTGATAAACTAATAAAAAATTGGAACTAAACCAACCCACCCCTATTTTAATCCACATTGCTGTGAGAAGTATCAGTGGTGTCAAAGACCCCATCATTAGGATTCATTAATTATAAATCATATTCACACATGTAATGGCATGTATGAATGACCTTGGATGACTGGATCCAGAGGTGTTCCCAAGGAATGTTCAGATAAGAGACAGCATTGCCCATAGATAGTAAGTGAGACAAGAGGCTCGGAAGACATCCTCTATAATTTTTCAGGTTGTAAAGGAGACGAGGGAGAATTGTACTTTAAGACGTGCAAGATTCTGTAATGTAGCCTAAAATAAAATAGAATTAACTCATTGGATTGTGTTTCCTATCTGGTGCACTTGTTAAGGCTACCACACACTAATTTATTTATGTAATGTCTTTATATACAGCTGTCAATCTCATGCAACTGAGTATGGGCAGTTTACAGGATTAAAAACACCTCTCCACCACCAAATAATAATCACCCAGTAAGCAATTAACTATTACAATAAGCAATTAACTATTAATTACAATAAGCAATTAACTATTAAACAGTAGTTATATCCTGCAATTAATTCCTGCAACTCTCCTTAGAGATGGACTCACTCAACACAGTGGCCAATGCCTGCAAGGCAGTCAAAAGCTAGTTGACTTGGCAGTTACAGAAATTGAATAAATAATTGAAAATGTCTACAAAACCTCAACAGTGTCAGGGTTATCTGAACATTGGGGGTCAGGTGTTCCATAGATCAGATGTTGTAGCAGAAAACAGATTTCCTGAGTTTTATCAGATAGTATTGCTTGGTAATAGGGACCTCTGGCATGCCAGTTCTAGTGAATCTAATGGGACAAGCAGAAACAGGGAGCCCTATAAATAATCTGTGCTGTGAAAAGCTTTCTGGTAGTATCCAATACCTTAAATTTTACCTCTTGGGAGCTCATGTAGTAGCTAATGAGATATGGTTATCATAATTATCCATACTGCTGCATTTAGAACCAGTTTATCCAAAGGGAGTGCCACAAAGATCTCATTGCAAATTTTCAAATGACAGATGACTAAACATGAGTGACTATGAGCAATACCTATAAATCCAAGAATAGATACAGTTAGCGCACAATTCTACAAAAGAATCTTCTGGCTAAGGTTATCACCTGCTCTTTCAGAAGTAGCTTAGAATCTGTAAATACTCCCAACCTGTTTATAAGTTCTGCCTGGAGGAATGTCAACCTATCTAGAAAAATATGTGGACGGTCCCCAGCATTGGGGGAGAGGAGTACCTAAAACTCATAGCCAATGGGCCTCATTAGGTTTCAGCTGAATCTTATTTACAAATGAAGGTGAAGCTTATTCATTCCATCTAGGACCCTTCTATCACACTTATAAATACTGAGAAGGAACTTAGACAGCATTATTTGCTTGAATGAATGAATACTATATTTATTACATGTTGAATACATATATTCATGAGCATACATATGATGACCCGGAGTGTAACACAAACATAACAAAACATAAATAAATGTCATTTAATGCCTCCAACTTGGCCCCTCTGTTCAATAATTCTCAGTTGGAGATAAAACTTACTCAGAAATAGTCTTCAAAAGAAAGCAATACAGCCTGAACTTTATGAGCAGATAGAGGTAAAATAAAAATCCAAACAAACTACAATGACTAAATTTCCACAATGGACCAGGATAAGTAATTATCAAATTCAAGGAGATAAGACATAGTCTGTTGGAAGGATGCCTTCAGCCCAAAATAAAACATGCTTTACTTCTGGCAATGCTGTGTTATAATTCTCTCTCTTATATACTATTCTGCCCAGCTGCAACTAATGAGGAGGATCATGGCTACTTCCTCTCTTGTAAGCCAAGTTGTTTCCTTCTCCATTCTTCCCTGCATGTCCTAGGATGAAGAGGGCCTGGTTCTTCCTCTGACTGCCCAGCCGGCCTCTGCCCTTCCCCAGCTTCCTCCACAATCTCCAGAGTCACACCTCCACTCCCTGTCAGCTGTTCCTCCTCTCCCTCAGAGTCCAACTCTTCCAAGGGCATGACAATGCATATATTTCACCTGATGTTGTTTCCTAGGGTTCAGAGAAGAACAGAGATAAGAGATTCCTAGAAACCCTACAAAGCAATAGCCTAGAACTTGACCTTACCCACACATTCAATCAAATTAATAATTGTGCAATTGTCCTTTATATTTGCCAGATCAAGACTTAACTCTCTAGGAAGACTGTTTAATTTTTCTGCTTATATTTAGGAAACAGCATTTTCCAGAGTCCCAACCCAATAAGACTTGTTTGTTACATTTGAATGATTTGGCATTAAGTTCAATAAGTAATTAAGAACAGGAAAAGCTTAAACTATTTTATCATGAATAGTTTGTGTTCAGGGTTGTATTTATTACTCTTTCTATTACTTATGTATATTGAAATGTGTAAGTATAAATTGAATCAATATGACAAGCTTTAGCAATGATTGTATCTAATGATTTTAATCAATAAAATTAAACTTTAGATCATTACAAAACTATATTAAACTCTTAGTTTGATATGCAACCTGAATTATCCTTTACATCAAGTAAGTTTGATTTATCTCTGATGGGACTGAACTAGAAGTCAAACAGAGTTCATTTAACCCATGGAGTATACAGATGTTTCTATGGTGAAAAGAATGATGCAAGGGTTTCATTCTTAATTATATAAAATAAATATAGTGCATAACAATCCACAAAATAATGAAAAAGTTATAATCTCATTGATTTTAAGTTACTATGTAATACATCAGAGAGAAAATTTAAATCTAATGTAACAGAAATTAAAAATCAATAATAAATTAGCTACATGCTGCCTTAAAAATGAAAATATTGAGTAAATTACATTTTCAAAAATTAATTTGTATTCAAAGAAACCTGATGAACAATTGCCGTGGTAGCTCATGCTGAATATTATATTATGCAATTTCAAGTGCTTGAAATAATTATTACCTACGCTTCTCTAATTCTTTGATATTTTTTTCATTAGCTTATTTAATAGTTTAAAGAACATTAATGAAGTTTTTGGAATGAGCCTAACAAATCTTCCATATCTATGTGCTTTTAGAGAATTCTAAATAACAACCAAGTCTGCCTACACAGTTTATTGAAAATTCAGTCAGGTGAAGTGATAAAAGATATAAATTGCTGTAAAACATTTGCAGGTCAAAAAATAGTCTGCCAATGTCTTCATTAGCAATAATATTCATGATAAGGTCATTAGAAACCCCAATATTAAAAAGAAGTGTATTATATGTTGGTCTCAATGCCTAGTACAACTAGTATATTTTAAAAAATAATACTGTGTGGGGCTCATTTCCATTTCAAGGCCATTGGACCAGCACTGCCAAAGACATTTCCATGGTCATGTGGCCAGCATGATGTCATGGAGTGCTATTACCTGCTTATTTATCTACTTGTATTTGTATACTTTTGAGCTGGGGTGACGATGGGAGCTCATCCCATCTCTTGGAGCTCAGGCCTCAAACCTGGATACTGGCTTTCCAGCTGACAAGCCCACTATCTTAGCCACTGACCTACCATACCACCTATCCTATTTTAAAAATATAATTGAAAGAAATTTCAGTCAATGGCCAATGTGGTTCGTGGTTCACATGAGTGGTTCATGTTGCTTGTATCCTTATGATTTATAGTGACTGTTTCCTCGTATGATTTGATTACTTATTGTATTCTATGACTATCACTAAGTGCTGTACCTTATGATTCTCGATGAATGTATCATTTCTTTAATGTATACTGAGAGTATTTGCACCAAGACAAATTCCTTGTGTGTCCAACCACACTTGGCCAATAAAAATTCTATTCTATTCTATTCTATTCTATTCTATTCTATTCTATTCTATTCTATTCTATTCTATTCTATTCTACTCTATTCTATTCTGAATCAATTAATATTTTGTCTACCTTTTAAAAAAATTCCCAGAACAACTGAAATAGATCCAGTCAATCAATCAATCAATCAATCAATCAATCAATCAATCAATACAAGTATTATTTTCGTATTCTTATCTGTAGCTGCCAAACATACAGTCCCTTTCAGCACTGGCAAATGTTTATTTCTCCTTAATTATATTTGAGAAAGAGTTCATAGTACTGATGAAGGGAAAACATAATTATCAACAAAACTCCAAACTAAAAGACACAGCAACATTGCATATGAACAGTCTAGTTTCATTGTTGTAGAATTATATAGCTCTTCAGCTATATAATTCATTTTTACAACTCCTTGTTACTTACCAGTGTTGTACTTTTCACCCTCTCCATTATAGTAACATTCCCCAAAGACATACTAACATGCAAACCATTCAGCAGAAAATAATACCTTCAACTTAACAGATTTTCACAACTACGTCTTCCAGCCATTTTTTCTCAGATCAATATGATCAGCTATTAAGAATAAAGAAAGTTGTCTAATACATTTTGTGTTCATTTAATTAAGCAGATCTACTAGAACCTTTCTGTAGGTTGCATGAAAAATTCCCCAAAAGATGAAATAAACAGAATGTAATTTTATAACAAACAAATACGTATACTTTTTCTTTTCCTTTGTAAAATGCTTTACATTTTCAAGACTTGAGAAATCATCAACAGTTCAAGGTATAAGTCACATTAACATTATAGCTCATAATTTTGTCTTATTTTGTTTAAGATTTACAGTAATTATTACAATCTAAAAATGCACATATCTTATGAATGGCAAAGAGGACATGCTTATGATCACTGAAGGCTTTAGTTAATTCCTAGTTGCTTTTGCTTAACTGAAAGTGAAGTTCAAGTTTCAACTTGTTAAAGCAAATTGAAGATTTATTTAAACATCTAGAGAAACATAGTGAGCTTGGGCAAGGAAGTGCAATTAAGGATATTGAGATAGAACTAGCATACATTAAAGTTTATGTGAATTGCATACAACTTATTCAAATTTAATCTCTGATTTAATTTAAGGTTCCAACTTCTAATCACATTTTTATTAATGATTTGCCTTCTCTCTGTACAAGAGGCATTTTCAAATATCAAGGAAAAGTCAATAGCTACAACTTAAAAAACAATATTATTTATACTTGTGCTATTTTAATGTCCTCAAATTATACCACATCCACAACTGGTTGTTAGTGAAGTTGTGCATATGCATGCATGAGATTTTACAGAATTCATTATGCATTCATGAGATTTTATATGCCTCCAAAAGTATATTCTAGAGATCTGCTTCAATGCACAAAAAGGTAAAATATTTTACATTAACTTCATATTTATATTTGTGAAGAAATCATCACATCTGTAGCATCATTCAAGCAAACCAAGTTGCATAAGTGGTGCACACATTCTGTGAGAATGTGCATATATTCTTACAGACAAATATAGCATACAGACAATAGCTCTGAATCCCCTTTCTTCCACTGAGCTGGCAGATTCAAGTTTAACTCTTTTTCATTTTGCCTGTTTAATTTCCTTTAGAGGAAAAAAAACCACAAGACTCAGTTAAATGGCTTGTCATCATGGATTCCTACTCCAACAACCATTTTTATGCCACATCCTAATAATGGTGCCTTTGTCTTATACCCTGCCCATAAGGTTGAGTTAGTTCAAGGCTTTCTTAGTTGTTCCATTTTAAATTTATATTTCTCCTCTTCTACCAACAAGTTTAAAGTTTAACTGACAGTAGATTTGCTGAAACATTAAAGTTGGGATCTCTTCAGTTCTTTTCGACCGCTTTGGCATAAACTTCCTTCTCCAGTTGGTAAAAACTGCTTTCTCTGATTTGTTTGAATTTGTTTTTGTAGAGCCAATTGCCAATGTAGATAGTTCTTGTTTAGTAACCATAAAGGGGACTGGCAGTATAATCATTAAGCAAAATGATTACCAAGCGAAAAACCATAAGACTCTAACTATGAGTAATATTTTTACACAGGACAACTGGCTGTAATGGCAAACACATGACTGAGACAGATGCATGCAGATGTCTAAATGCAGTGAATGATCAAAAACTCAAAAAAGGTTTTTCAGCACTATTGTAACTATGAACAGTCCTGTCTGGTGCAGTCACTCTTCATATAATACCTGATTGGTACTTACTATGAATTGTGCATTATGGAAGCTTGTTGTATATATAGGTTTAGTTTTACTGTATTATAAAGAAAGTAGATTTCCACCATGAACAAGAACTGACAGTGCAGCTAAATATTATTTCTTCTATCACCATTGGTTTGTATAGGTTTTCTCTTGCTTTTGATAAAAAGAACTTTGGTTAGCTATATGGTTTTTTGTTTTGGATTTTTGCTGTTTTATTACTAATAGTAAATGGAGTGGCTGATGACATTTTGTCTATCCCAGTCTAATTGAACAGGCATTCATGAAGTACTTCCCAGTTCTGCCATCTATTATAACAGGACCTGTCACACTGCTAGCACTATCACTTCATTCCCTTCCATTCCAGAAATCATTTGCCCTGGTCTTTTTCCTAAAACTGAGAAAGAATATCTGGTGGAAAGTCACCCATCTGACCTTATGTCTACGGTGAAACCAAATTCCATCAGCCTCACAGTTTCTTCTCTGTTATCTAAACTGCTAATTAAATGAATTCTTATTCCCTATCTTTACAAAAGGTATCTGTATAAGCTCAGTAACTGTGCTTGTTTCATGTACAGTAACTTCGAAACCCCTTTACAACAGAGCTGCATTTAAATTAGCAACAGAACTGCAACCCTTCATCTCATGGGCTCTACCCTGCTGCTGGTACTGCTTGACATGTCAAAGAAACAAAAAAAAAAAAAAAAAATGGCCAAGGAAAGAAGCTCCAGAGACATCTGGAGAGACTGGAGATGACAAGTGCTCAAACTGGCAGTGATATTGTGAGTGCAACATTAAATTCTGCCTTCTTACAAGTGTCATTGAAAAATAAATTATTTTAATGAATCTATTTATTTAGTAAAATGTACACGTTAATAGTTGGAGCTGTATGTACAATTTTAAAAAACATCTAAAATACAATTTGCTAAAAGTATAAATGATGAACTCAAATAAAATACACAATAAAAACATTATATAATACACATTTAAAACATAAGAATGAAAGCACAGTTAAATAAAATTAAAAGACAATTAGAAAGCCTGAGAAAATAAATAATTCTGTAACTAAAATTATGCTGATGTAATTTGAAATTCTATTACTTTTGTAATAGAATAACTATTACTTTTGTGCTATCTATTCTATTACTTTTCTAACTATTCTATTACTAACTAATTCTATTACTTTTGTGCTAACTCACAAAAAGCTCTTGCCTTCAGGGAACCCAGCTCACTTCTTTTTTGTTGGTGACCAGTATAAGAACCTTATTAGAAGGTCTTCAAGTTCATAAGTAACCTGATCCGACTTCAAGTAGAAAGTTATGCAAATAAATGTGATGCTGCCTCTGTTTATGTAAAGGCCCTGTCACACTGGCTGATGGATGAAAACGTCTGTAAAAAGAACAAGCGGACGAGCAAAATGTTCCATCCGTTGTTATCCGCTCTCAAAAGTGCCCCGAATTTGCATAAGCAGAGCGGAAAACATAGAAAGGAACGGACGGGGGGAGGACGTAGGGCAGATGGAAAGTGGATGCTCCACGGAAGCCTAGCAGATGGAAGCGGATGGGAGCAGGTGGCACATCCGCAAGGCTTCTGGGGGAGCATAGCAAAGCGGACGCGGAACGGAAAGAGCGGATGCAGAGCGGATGTCGAGCAGATGAAGCGGATGCAGAGCGGAAGCCTAGCGGAAGCCTAGCGAATGCCTAGTGGATGCTTAGCGTTCACTGCGCATGCGGGGAGGATGCATTGCGTCAGCTCACAAGCAGGTCACCATTCAGAGGAAAGACCTGCTTCCAGACACAGCTTGCCAGCCAGCCAGCCAGCCAGCAACCCAACAACCATGGGGAAGAAAAGGAAGCCTCTGCCATCTGCTGCCAGCCCTGGCAAGAGGGACAGGGCCAGCCTCCCACCCCCTGGCCCTGACTCTGCTTCTGCTGGGGCTTCTGCTGCCCGGGCTCACTCTTCTGGTGCTGGTGCTTCTGTTGATGCTGCTTCTGGAGGTGGTGCTTCTGCTGATGCTGCTTCTGGTGGTGGTGCTTCTGGTGGTGCTTACTCTGCTGATGCTGCTTCTGGTGGTGGTTCTTCTGCTGATGCTGCTTCTGGTGCTGGTGCTTCTGCTGGTGCTTACTCTGCTGGCACTGGTCCTGGTGCCGGTGCTTCTGCTGGTGCTTACTCTGCTGGTGCTGCTCCTGGTCCTGCTGGTCCTGCTGGTGCTCCTGGTCCTGCTCCTGGTGCTGCTGGTGCTCCTGGTGCTGCTGGTGCTCCTGGTCCTGCTGGTCCTGCTGGCCTTGCTGGTCCTGCTTTTGCTGCTACTGTTGCTGCTGCTGCTGCTGCTGGTGGTGGTGGTGTGGAGGAGCAGCCCCTACAACCTCGAAGTCCTTCTGATGAGAGCCCATATGTCCCTGCCAAAGGGAGGAAGAGGCAGACACGTGAACGGGAGAGGAGGCAATACTCCACCGAAGAGGAACATGAGGAGGAGGTGCTGGAATGGCTGAGGGAGAATGAATATCTTTGGAGGAAGGGACACAGGCTCTATCGAGACACCAAGAGGAAGCAGGCTGCTTGGAGAGAGAAGGCGGATAGCCTAGGCTACACTTCGGAGGTGCTCCTCGGCTGGTGGAAGCACATGCACACCTGGTACGGGAAGCTGCACCTCAAGAAATCTGGCCAGGCCGCGGTCAAGCTGATGGACAGAAAGACCGACGTGATGGCCAAGTGCAGCTTCTTGGAGGGTGAGATCCGCCACCGAGGAGCAGCCACTCTCACAACCCTCTCTCTCAGGCAGCCTGCTGAGAGCCAGTCCTCTTCTGGCCAAGAGACAGCTCCTGTGTCCAGGCAGGTATCTGCGGAGTGTGCCACGACGGAGACACCCCCGACAGCTGTACTACCTGTGGCGGAGCGCAGGGAGGACCCCCTGACACAGTGGGAGCAAGGAGAGGGCACTTCCACCACAGCCCAACCCGCATCCACCCCCAGCTTGACCTCCACCGAAAGGCAGAGAGACAGACTGGAGGGGCAGAGCCACACTGACTTGCTGGAGATCAGGGACACCATCAGGAGCAGCGTAGATCTCCTCTCTCAGCTGGTACACACCGACGCTCCATTCTCCAACCGCAGCCCTTCCTCACCTACACCAATCAGACCCTCATGAACATATCAGAACCACAGTACCAGTACACAGTATCACAACCCTCCAAACCAAGCTGAACCTGCTCCCACCCAGTCCAGGCCAGCTCCTCCACCCCAGGTGATGTCACTGCCCTTCCAAGGCTTTCCACAGGCCCTCCTCTACCAAGGGTACAGCTACCAGGAGGTCCAGCAGCACAGACAGACCTTCCCAGTCCAGGCACAGGGACATCAGACGGCACTGGTGCCACTGATGCCACTGATGCCACCCACACCACCGATGCCAGCTCCGTCACAGATGCCACCTATGCCACCGATGCCACAGACGCCAGTCCTCACCCAGCTGCAGACCAGACATCCCCACTACACTGCTCCTTCCTCCACCCCACAGCCAAGCCCAGCCTCAGAACATCTGTCATCGGTATTGGGGCTGACACCCCATGTCATGGAGGAAGGGGCTCTCAACATCACGGGGCTGAGCCAGCTGTCTGAGAGATTCCTCAACACACGGTCACCTGTTGTCCTCTCGGGGCCAGGCACCCCAATGGCATCTCAGACCATCACTCCAGCAGCAGCCACCTGCACAGCACTTGGACCCTTCACCCCTGAGATGATGGGAATGCCTCAGACTGACTGAGAAGAGTTTATTTTTGCTTTGGACACTTGACTTGGGTCATTTTTCTTTTACAGCTTGTTATTAATAAAGATGATCTTTGCTTCACACACTTGCTTCATTTATTTTTGTCAATGAAGTCTTGGTGGAAACTTTTAGAAATTGTTTAAGTCTTTGCATGCTTGTGGGATGTGTAAGGATAGCAGTGGGATGGGCAGGGATACCTGTGGAATGGGTAATAGCTGTGGGATGGGCAGGGATACCTGTGGGATGGGCAGGGATACCTTTGGGATGGGTAATATCTGTGGGATAGATAAACCTCCAGTGCAAGCATAGTGGGACTGTCTGGTCCACCCTCCAGGTGCCACACCTATGGCCCTTTATTATCAATAATAATGTAATCATTCATCAACACTTTTCAACATAAACACAACTCTTTATAAAATGCCCTGTTCATTGTAGGGACCACTCAACACACATGGCAGAATCTCATCAGTGTGATGAGACAGGCTGAAGGAAGCAACCATTAAGCATCTATCATCCTGTCTTTCCACTCCAATGCTCCAGCTGGGGAGGTGCACCATTGTCTCAGGAGGTTGCGCTGCTTCTTCCCTTCAAGTGAAGCTCTGTTGGGGCCTTGCACATCCTTTGTGTCTATCAGGTTTCACCCTTTCCTCCTTTCCCCAGGCTCCATGTCCCCATTGCCTTGTTGAAGGTCCACGAGCCTGTTCTGCAACACTGGGTAGCGGGTGCACATAAGATTGAGCAGGATGCAGCAAGATTCCACGATCTGCCTCACGGTCTGTGGGCGATGCTGCATGGTGGTGATAAGTACCTGGAATCTGTTGTTCAGGATGCCAAAAGCGTTCTCCACCACCCGCCTTGCCCTGGACAGCCTGTAGTTGAAGATCCTCTCTTTACGGGTGAGGCATCTGGAAGTATTGGGCTTCATGAGGTAGGTTCTGAGGGAGAAGGCGTCATCCCCCATGATGAAGTAGGGCACATCTTGTGTGTCGTTGGGCAGGGGTCTGGATCTGGGAAGCCCAGGATAAGGTTGCGTTCCAGCCCCTCCTTGAGGTCATTGGCATTGTATACTTGGGCATCTGAAGATGAGCCGTTGCCTGAAGCATTGATGTACATGAACTTGTAGTCAGCATCAACCATGGCGAAGAGGATGATGCTGAAGAAGCCCTTGTAGTTGAAATAAGTGGACCCCGACTTGGCTGGAGCTTTGCAAGCCACGTGCTTACCATCTATGGCTCCAACGGTGTGGGGGAAGTTCCACTTCTGATACCACTGCTCTGCAACTTTCTTCCAGCCTTCTTCAGTGGAGGGGCACTGGAGGAGCTCCTCCAGGTATTCTTCAATGATGGCCTGCACCACTTCTCTGACCACAATGCTCCAGCCATACAGCATGAACCCTCCAGCCGTACTGCATGCTTTTGTAGGTGGTCCCTGAGGCCAGGTGGTGCAGAGTCAGTGCCTCCTTGAGCCCAGGGTCCAGGCTGGGCCAGAAGTTGGTGTTTGCCTTGGTCAACCTGGGTCTCAGCCGCTCCACAACTTCATCAAATATGGCTGGAGGCATCCTCATGAAGTTCTGAAATGCACGAGGGTCTTCGCTCCTCAGCTCCACCATCAGCTTGTTGTACAGTCCGTACTCTGCTCTTCTCCCGATCCATCTTCGGACCCAGACACTTCTTGGCCACCTCCTTTTCTTCCCATAGAACAGTTGAAAGAGCCTATAGATGGCTTTGCACTGTTGCAGAACGATGGTGGCTACCAAAAGGACTGTGTTATGATCCATGGTAGTCATCAATGGATGCTGTGGAAGAACAAGAGGCAGATGAAGGCTGCAGAGGTCTGCACAGCAGGGCTGCTGGACTGAATGTGAGATCCAGGTGAGTTCTTCCCCCTTTTTATAGGCAATATAGGTTTTCCACTAGGTGTCCTTTTGCATCCTCTAGGCATCCTCTAGACATCCTTAATATCCGAGATAGGTCCCCTCTGCGAACGTTTTTTCCATTTTAAATGCTTTCTTTGCGGGCTGCATCCCCTTTCATCCTTTCTCTGTCCATGCTACTTATGCTGCGCGTCCGTTCTGCGTCTGTTTTGCTTCCTCCCTGTGTCCGTTTTCCGCTGGAGTGGATGTGCGTTGCGCGGATGCGCAGCGGATGCTAACCGGATATAGCGGACGCGTAACGGATGACGACAGATGTAGAATGGATGTTCCCCATATGCGTTGCGGATGCAGAACGGACGCGTTGGATACATTTTCCATTCAAAAAGCTTTGAGCAGCTCAAAACTTTTTGAGTGGATGGAACCTCAGTCGATGGATGCTGGACGGATAGAGAGGATGAAAAACGGAGGCAGTGAGTACAGAACGGATGAATCACATTAACCAACGGATGGCAAGTGTTTCTCTCCGTTTTACATCCTCTTTCCATCCATTGGTGCAGTGTGACATGGGCTTAAGATTGTAGTTGGTAAGTCAATTGAAGCTGATAAAAAGCTTCTGTTGCCACTAAGGCCACTTAATGACATGAAGGATCTAGGAACATTCCAAATTATGAAGTTATTCCTTTAGGGACAATGCACGCCTATCTAAAACAGTCAGGATACCACTCACCTGGACAGATACACTGGCTATAAACATTATCTCCATCCTGTTGGATTGAGTCTGTTTACTGGCCCTCATCTATCCCATTACCCTGTCCAAGTACAGGTTCAGAATGCCAGCTGCCTCTCCTGTATTAGATGAAAAGAAGTAGAGCCCCAGCTACGTATTGATTTCACTTTAGCCCAGTTCCCTCTTTGACTTTGCCCAACAATTGCATGTAGATTTAAAAAGCATAAGGATAAAATGGAAGGCCAAGGGATTATATACCTAATCCCTAAAATGCAGAAGACTAATCCCAACACCACTTTTTGGAAATGGCCATCCAAGTAGGAGTGGAATCACCATTGTACAGTACTCCTACATTCCAATTCTGACAACCTGTTTGGATATACATCATGGTTGATGGTATTAAAAGCCATACAAAAAGCAGGAGGACCAACAGGATCACACCTCACTCCACCCCACTATCATTTTTCTCCAACACAGATAACCTCATAGATTACCAAAGCAATTTCTGTTCTACAAGTCTGGCCTTAAATCAGACTGCAATGCATCTAGACTATCAGTTTCATCCAGAAAAGCCTGGCCTTGATTGACCATAATCTGCTCAAGCATCCTGCCAAGCAAGGCTATATTGGCCACTGGGTTGCAGTTTATTCAGAAGCAGCCTTATCACTGCTTCTTTTAATGTTGCTCGAACTGCTCCCTCTCTCAAAAGATATTTATGAACTCATGAATCCAGGGGATAGCCTCTTGCTCCCAAACTTAATAATCCAAAATGAGCATGAATTGATGAATTTTATCCAACAATAAGAGGTAGACTGAATATGTCCAATTACTTTGTTTGTCCTCTCATGCCTCAAGGACTATATTTCATCAATTAGGATTGAAGAATAGTCTATTAGTGGAAGTTGTGGATTTGTCACCTCTGAAGATTTTAAAAAGAAGACATTCCATAAAGTTATTATTTATTTATATCCCACTTTTATTATTTTTACAAATAACTCAAGATGGCAGACATAATCAATAGTCCTTCTTCCTCCTATTTCCCCAAAACATCAACCCTATAATGTGAGTTAGACTGAGATGGAATGGCTAGCCCAAGGTCACTCAACTGACTTTCATGGCTAAGATGGGGCTAGAACTAAGTGTTGATTTCTAAAACTAAAATAGCCATTGCTTTGTTTTAGTCTCTGATATATATCTTCTATAGTTACAAAATAAATTAGTTTAATTGTGCTTCTTACTCTTCTTATGTAGTTTTGTTGCTTTTACCTTTACTTTTTTTTTGGGGGGGGGGGCAGAAAAACTCAATATTTTTAAATTCTAGTTTTAAATGCGTTGTTTTTATTCTTTGACAATGTCCTTTCACATGTATTAAGTAAAATGTAATTGACACATAGACCTTTTCCAGAATCAGTAATGAGAAGATAATTGCTTTATCCAACAAACAGTCATAAATGAGTGGAATGTTTATCAACTATTAGCAGTTTCATAGAATTTGTGCATATGGCACAGGAAATTACAACATGTGCTGTAAAGGTGTTATTCACATTAATTAAATCTTCTAGATTTAGATTTCTAAAGATCCTTTAGATTTCTACTAGATTTCTACAAAATCCTTTACTACAGTACTATATCCAAAACAGACAATATATTGTCATTTTTTTCTCACTACAGCCTAAACCTTCAGAAAAGATGGCTAATTTTTCAATTTAATGAAAATCAAAGAGGTAAGGTTCTTGCAGATTGGTTTTTTTTTTCTTGATTTTATATCTTTCAAACTTGCTTGCACAATATAGTTCCTGGATGTATATACAGGTAATCCTTGACTTGCAACAATTCTTTTAGTGACTGTTCAAAATTAAAATGGCACTGAAAAAAGTGACTCATAATTACCAGTATCCCCATGATCACATGATCAAAATTCAGATGGTTGGCAACTGACTTGTATTTATGACAGTTGCAACGTCCCAAGGTCATGTAATCACCTGTTGTGACCTTCTGACAAGCAAATCAATGGGGAAGTCAGATTCATTTAACAACCATGTTACTAACTTAACATCGTCAGTGATTCACTGAACAAATCAAGGTCATAAAATGGGACAAAATTTATTTAACAAATATCTCAGTAACAGAAATTTTGGGCTCAATTGTGTTTGTAAGTCAAGGACTACTTGTATATGCAACTTGATTCATAGCTCAAGTTATCTGAAGCTTTCAAGAGGAAAGGAAAATAAAATGTTTATCACCAACCAGTATACTTCTGGGATCCAGTCTTGGCTTTATGTTTGACATGCCCAGACAACCATGGAAGAAGATAATGATGAAATGGGTGTCATGATATGATGCAAACTCTGACCCTGAGCATACATACAATATGTTTTCCAAATTTACCAAAGTGAAATAAGTAAATAAATAACCAACATTTTATTATCTTCGTACATATTTAGGATTAATATGCAAAACAGGGATGTGCATAAACCAGAAAAAAGTTTTTGATAGTTCATGTCCAAACTGAAATGTACAAGTACAGAACCAATGAGCTTTTTTCTTCATGGATACAGGCTGAAATGTGTCTGTTCCTGACAGAAGTGGTAGGATGGCATAAAGTGATGGAGGGAGGCAAAGCTGAAGGGTATCTTGAATGATAGTGGAATCATCTAGGTGAAATTTGTATAATCTCTATGATATCAATTGGCAACTACATATTAATTATAGCTTCTTCACAGCTCTTTCCCCTGCACACAAGGGAATGCATGAAGTCTTTTGTAACAACAATTGTTCCAATTAATATTGCAAGTCACTAAAAATGGTTGCATGTTTCTTTTTCTTATTTCAAAATCCTTCTTATATGGTTAATTTGCTTTACTGCTTCAAGTTTAAAAAGTATATTTTCATCCTGATTCTTGTCAACTTAATACTAACCACAATAATGCTAAAATGATAAAATATTCCTTGCAATGATTTGAAGTAGCCTCCATCCTTCTGTACTTTCAGTGCAACAACTATGCATAAGATGAAATTTATGTTTTGATGTGATGTCTGGCCATTTTTTTCCTTGTCCTCTCTCTGTTTTTCTATTTTACTTTAAATCATTAAGTTTGTTTCAATAAAAAAAAGATCAGATTTATTTCAAAGATGCTCTAGAAGTTGTAGCATTTTATATTAGACTTGTATGTAGTGCTGATTTATTTTGCCTAGGAAATACAGTATATCCCATGCTGATATTTTACCATGTTACATTTTCTACTGTGTTGTTTATTAAGGCCCTGTCACACTGCCCAATGGATGCAAAACGTTAACAACGGACGAGAAAAATGTTCCATCCGTTGTTATCCGCTCTCAGAAAGGGCAAAAATTTGCATAACCGGAGCGGATAACATGGAAAGGAATGGACGCGGGGAGGACGCAGGGCGGATGGAAAGCAGATGCGGAATGGAAGCCCAGCGGATGTAAGCGGATGAGAGCGGATGGTGCATCCACTAGGCTTCCGGGGGACCTCAGCAAAGTGGACATGGAATGGATACAGCGGATGCAGAACGGACGCCGAACGGATGAAGTGGATGCACAGCGGATGCACAGCGGTAGCCTAGCAGATGCTGAGCGTTAATTGCACATGTGGGGAGGATGCATTGCGTCAGCCCCATGGATATAACGGAAGCAGCTCGGAAGCAGGTTGCCATTTAGAGGAAAGACCTGCTGCCGGATGGATTGACTGCCTTGCCTGCCCTGCCTGCCAGCCTCCCTGCCAGCCTTGCTGCCAGCCTCCCTGCCAGCCTTGCTGTCTGCCTGCCTGCCAGCCTTGCTGCCAGCCAGTCTGCCTGCCAGCCTTGCTGTCTGCCTGCCTGCCAGCCTTGGTTCATGCCTGCCTGCCAGCCTTGGTGCCTGCCTGCCTGCCAGCCTTCCTGCCAGCCTTGGTGCCAGCCTCCCTGCCAGCCTTGCTGTCTGCCTGCCTGCCAGCCTTGGTTCATGACTGCCTGCCAGCCTTGGTTCATGTCTGCCTGCCAGCCTTGGTGCCTGCCTGCCTGCCAACCTTCCTGCCAGCCTTGCTGCCAGCCTTCCTGCCAGCCTTGGTGCCTGCCTGCCAGCCTTCCTGCCAGCCTTGGTTCATGACTGCCTGCCAGCCTTGGTGCCTGCCTGCCTGCCAGCCTTCCTGCCAGCCTTGGTGCCTGCCTGCCAGCCTTCCTGCCAGGCTTGGTGCATGCCTGCCTGCCAGCCTTGGTGCATGCCTTCCTGCCAGCCTTCCTGCCAGTCTTGGTGCCTGCCTCCCTGCCAGCCTTCCTGCCAGCCTTGGTTCCTGCCAGCCTCCCTGCCAGCCAGCAACCCCACAACCATGCGGAAGCACAGCAAGCCTCAGCCATCTGCTGTCAGCCCTTGCAAGAGGGACAGGGCTACCATCCCACCCCCTGGCCCTCACTCTGGTTCTGCTGGGGCTTCTGCAGCACGGGCTCGCTCTTCTGGGGATGGGGCTTCTGCTGCTTCTGCTTCTGGAGGAGCTGATGACAAGCACTCCAGCACCAGCCACCTCCACAGCACCTGGACCCTTCACCCTTGAGACTGAGCGACCAAGAGGAGTGCCAGAGACTCATTTTTGTTTTATAGCTTCTTGTTAATAAAGTCTATTTTTGATTCATACACTTGCTTCATTTCTTTTTTTTTAATAAAGTCTTGGTGTAAACTTTTAGAAATGGTTTAAGCCTTTGCATGCTTGTGGGATGGCTTAAGATAGCAGTGGGATGGGCAGGGATACCTTTGGGATGGGTAAGGATAGCAGTGGGATGGGCAGGGATACCTTTGGGATGGGAAGGGATACCTGTGGGATGGGCAGGGATACCTTTGGGATGGGTAATAGCTGTGGGATAGATAAACCTCCAGTGCAAGCATAGTGGGACTGTATGGTCCACCCTCCCAGGTGCCACACCTTTGGCCCTTTATTATCAATAACAATTTATTCATTGAGCCACACATTTGAACATAAAAACAACTCTTTATTAAATGCCCTGTTCATTGTAGGCCCACCCAACATACATGGCCCAATCTCATCAGTGGGATGAGACAGGCTGAAGGAAGCATCCATTAAGCATCTATCATCCTGTCTTGCCACTCCACCACTCCAGCTGGGGAGTTGCACCAGTGCTTCAGGAGGTTGCGCTGCTTCTTCCCTTTACGTGAGGATCTGTTGGGGCCTTGCATACCCTGAGTGTCTATCAGGTTTCGCCCTTGCCTCCATTCCCCAGGCTCCATGTCTCCATTGCCTTGCTGGAGGTCCACGAGTCTGTTCTGCAAGACTGGGTAGCGGGTGCGCATGAGATTGTGCAGGATGCAGCAAGCTTCCATGATCCTCCTCACGGTTTCTGGGCGATGCTGCATGGTGGTGAGAAGTACCTGGAACCTGTTGGCCAGGAGGCCAAAGGCGTTCTCCACCACCCGCCTTGCCCTGGACAGCCTGTAGTTGAAGATCCTCTCTTCACGGGTGAGGTATTTAGAGGTGTAGGGCTACATGAGGTAGGTTGTGAGGGAGAAGGCGTCATCTCCCACAATGAAATAGGGCACATCTTGCGTGTCATTGGGCAGGGGGTCTGGATCTGGGAAGCCCATGATGAGGTTGCATTCCAGCCCCTCCTTGAGGTGACTGGCGTGTATACCTGGGCATCTGAAGATGAGCCATTGCCTGAAGCATCGATGTACATGAACTTGTGGTCAGCATCAGCCATGGCGAAGAGGATGAAGCTGAAGAAGCCCTTGTGGTTGTGATAAGAGGACCCTGAGTTGGCTGGCGCTTTGCAGGCCACGTGGTTGCCATCGATGGCTCCAACGGTGTGGCAGAAGTTCCACCTCTGATACCATTACTCTGTAACTTTCTTCCAGCCTTCTTCAGTGGAGGGGCACTGGAGGAGCTCCTCCTTGTATTCTTTGATGATGGCCTGCACCACTTCTCTGACCACAATGCTGATGGTGTTGTGTGGTATCCTCCAGCCGTACTGCATGCTCCTGTAGGTGGTCCCTGAGGCCAGGTGACGCAGAATGAGTGCCACCTTGAGCCCAGGTTCCAGGCTGGGCCGGAAGCTGGTGTTTGCCTTGGTCAACCTGGGTGTTAGGTGCTGCACAACTTCGTCAAACATGGCTGGAGGCATCCTCATGAAGTTTTGGAATGCACGAGTGTCTTGGTTCCTGAGCTCCACCATCAGCTTGTTGGACAGTCCGTCCTCTGCTCTTCTGGTGAACCATCTTCGGATCCAGACTCTTTTTGGGTGGCTCCTTTTCTTCTCGCAGTAGAGTTCACAGAGCCTGCAGATGGCTTTGCACTGTTGCAGAATGATGGTGGCTGCCGAAAGGACTTTGTTACAATCCACAGTGGACATGACTGGATGCTGTGGAAGAGGAAGAGCCAGATGAAGGCTGCAGAGGTCTGCACCACTGGGTTGCTGTTCTGAAAGTGAGATGCAGGCGAGTTGCTCCCCCTTTTTATAGGCAGTATAGGCATCCTCTAGACATCCTTAATATCTGAGAGGGGTCCCCTCTGCGAACGTTTTTTTCATTTTACATGCTTTTTTTCCGTGCTGCATCCGCTAGGCATCCGTTCTGCATCTGTTCTGCATCCGTTCCGCTTCCTCCCTGCGTCCAAGCAGATGTGAGTTGCGCGGATGCGGAACGGATGCCTAGCGGATATTGCGGATGCGTAACGGATGCAGAATGGATGCGTCACGGATGCAGAACGGACGAATTGGATACATTTTCCGCACAAAAGTTTTGAACAGCTCAAAACTTTCTGAGCGGATGAAATGTCCATAAACGGATGCTGGATGGATAGAGAGGAAGCAAACCGGAGGCAGTGAGTACAGAATGGATACATCGCGTTAACCAACGGATGGCAAGCTTTTTTGTCCATTTTACATCCTCTTTGCTTCTGTTGGTGCAGTGTGATATGGGCCTTAGCTATCTACTTTTCATAGAAATGGGGAGAAGGAAATCTATTTCTAGTATCAGACAATACTCCTTGCAACACAGTGATAAAAAGAAGTTTGTTTTCAAAATTAATCTCTGCTTCATCTGGCATCATTTCTCCATTCCTCATACCACTTTCAAAAGGAAGTTAAAGTCCTAGTTTTCTTCGCAGCTTTTAAATCGATAGAAGCTGTGTTCTCACAGTGTGTAGAGTCAGTTTGTGAACCATTCAGTGGGAGTTAAATTTTTGTTGTGACTTACATGTTAAAGCTTATATTTGTTTTACTTAAGCAACTCAAAGTAGTTATTTCTGAAAAATATTTCAAGTTAATTTATCTATGGAAGAATAAGACTTGAATAACAGTTTCTGGAAAAAGAATCCAGGAATTACATACATTGTCTTTTTTCAATGCAGCTTCCTTGACCCTGACTTAACCTCTAGCTGCATGTCAGCTGCAAAGGTTCATATAATTTTGACATGAGAACCACACCAAAACTGTGCAGCAATTTTAAATACAAATGTAAGAAAAATATTTCCAAAAGGAAAAATAAGAGAAATCCAGTCACCTTGTGTACACACACACACACAGAGAGAGAGAGAGAGAGTTTAAGGGCTTTATTGAAACACCACATGCCCCTAATGTCATTCCTCAAATCATGTTTGCAATAAACTCATCTGCAAACAACCCTTCCCCACAAAGTTCCAATAAAGTAAATTCTACAAGTCCAGTGCAAAATCCCAGTCTTGGAACAGATCCAGAGACACAATATCCAAATCCAAGCTTCAGAATCCTCAAAACTCTAAAGTCAAAACATAGTGAAAAAACAAAGGAGGGAATCCACGAAGTTAGAGCACATGCACAGCGGGGAATCAAGTGGTTATTTGCAGCATCACGCTGCTCCACTCACTGGGTTTAGTAGGTGCATGTCAGTGTAACTCATTAGGGGGGCGAAGCTGCCTCTTCATGAGACCTTTGGACATACCTCCAATCAGCCCTGCACACCCTGAAATCTGGTGGAAGCAATTCCTCCTCATAAACGCTGGGCAGCTGCAGATGCATTCCTTCTCTACCCTGCACTTCTGACTGTATCCCTGAACTCTCCAGCTGTAGCTGCACCTTTCTCCTTTCTTCTCCAGTCAGGTGTTTACTCTTCTAGTGACCTTCCAATTTTCCAGGCCTTGCTGTGATCCCTCTACTCCTGGAACAGAGGCCTTAGCATCTTCCCAGCACTGTCTGCATATCTCTCTTTCTCGTCATCCAAGCTGACATCCATGGAAGCCATCATGTCTCAATTGTCTCCCTTTTAAATCATCTAACCTTTCTTTAAAGTTTACAGTTGAATATTTTAATACAGTTAATTTAACCAACATAATTTTGGAAGCCAGGGAATTTTCTACTTCACTGATTATGTGCCATAAAGTTGGTGTTAGTTTTTAACAAACACAAAGATTTTATCCATGTGACTCCTTCCCTAATTTAATCTTTTAGATCTTATAAAGGTACACCTATTACCACTTTAACTGGGTCCATCCATTTTGCTGATAGTCATTCTATTTTTGTCAACCCTTCTATCTTTCCCAGCATAAGAGGTTTCTCCAGAAAACAGAGTCTTTGCATATTGTGTCTACTTATCTTAATTCTATTTCTGCATACAGAGAATGCTTATGTGACATAAACTTACTTTCTTTGTTTCTTTTCTTCTCTCTCTCTCTCTCTCTTTCTCTTTCTTTCCACCATCTCAATCCAATTGACGATGTATATTTTTATATAAACATTATTAAACAACACTTCATTTACTGAAATTATTTTTTCAACCACACATACCAAGTTTACTGGATTTACTGGAACTCCATTCCAGTTCCAAGAACTCAGCATTTAACAGAGCTATTTCCAGGAATTAAGCATGTTGTTCTTAAAAGCATTCAGGTAATCAAATATGTAGTTAAACGAGAAATCCACAATTGTCAATACCAAAAAAATATACTTGTCAAATATATTTATATCTTTGTATGTTTCAGTTCTATAACCTTTAAATATGCTGGAAATAATATATATATATTACCAAATAATTGCTTTTAATATTTGCTCTATTTTATTTTAAGATATATATAATACATATAAAGTATTTTACTTTATTAATGGACTTCTTCACATTATTAGTTAATATTAAAATTTATACTCTGATCGTCATTCAAAGCATTTCAGCAAAGCAAATGAGACATTTATTTATTAATTGAATGATACATACAGTGTTCAATTATGCACATTTTTATTATTGTACTAAAAATAGCTCTTTTGCACTTGTCATTTTTTTAAAGTTGGTCAAAATATTTTGTTTTGTCTCCTAGAACAATTTTATATCCCTAGTGAATTATTCATCTAGAGATTAGACTAATATTAATTAATATTTAAATAGCATTCAAGTTAAACTAGTTTTGTGATGCCTTTCACTTCATGGGGAAAGTATTCAATTGATTTCATTGGAGTTATGGAGTTGAACCAAAAATAAATAAATGTACAAATTATTAAAATAATTACATTTTACTCAAGGTTCACAAACTCTGAAGTATTACAAATGTTCACTATAGGCTTAATCAAGTAAAAAATGAACAAAGCCCAAACCAAATTCTGGTTCAATTTTTACTTTTCTTGGACAAGCTGCAAGTTAGAAGGCAAAACTAGAAATTAAACTCCAGATAGGTTGTATCAATGCTCTAAGTTTAAAAAAGAAACTTATGACCCTGCTTACACTTGCTTCAATTTTTCAGAGAGTCCTGACCCATAATCTGAAAAATCTGTCTTCCCACTTCAAAGATTCATATTAGCTAATTAATAATCTTAGAATTTTAATAAGCAAGCAAATTAGATTATACTGTAAAGTATTCTGCACTAATGACATTGTTGATGAAATCATCATAAAACTGAAACTTATTCATCTATTTGTTATGGTCTTAAGGCCATGTCACACTGCCCAATGGATGCAAAAAGGACACAACGGACGAGCAAAATGTTCCATCCATTGTTATCCACTCTCAAAAGGGGCAAAAATTTGCATAAGCAGAGCGGATAACACGGAAAGGAACGGACGTGGGGAGGATGCAGAGCGGATGTATAGAGGATGCGTAGAGGATGCGTAGAGGATGCAGAGCGGATGCGTAGAGGATGCAGAGCAGATGCGTAGAGGATACAGAGAGGATGCAGAGTGGATGCAGAGTGGATGCAGAGCGGATGCAGAGCGGATGAGCTGCATCCGCTTTCATCCTTTCTCCATCCGTGCTACTAATGCTGCGAATCCGTTCTGCTTCCTCCCTGCGTCCATTTACCACTGGAACGGATTTGAGTTGTGCGGATGCACAGCGGATGCCTAGCGGATATAGCAGATGCATAATGGATGCAGAACGTATGTCCCCCGTATGCCTAGAGGATGCAGAACGGATGCATTGGATACATTTTCCGCTCAAAAGTTTTGGGCAGCTCAAAACTTTCTGAGCGGATGAAACGTCAATAAACGGATGCTGGACGGATAGAGAGGAAGCAAAACGGAGGCAGTGAGTACATCGCGTTAACCAACGGATGGCAAGCTTTTTTGTCCGTTTTACATCCTCTTTGCATCCGTTGGTGCAGTGTGACATGGGCTTTATATTTCTCAGATGCATGATTCTGGGCTGCTACAATAGTTAGAAACACCAGGAATCACATAAAAATTAAAACAAGAACAACATACATTTAGTAAATAGCCAAATTAAAAATGATCAACATAAACCACCACAACCATAATGTGTATAATACGTATAAGAAGAACACAAGCTGTTTTATCTATACAAAAAAGAAAATTAAATCCTTTTTGTTAAATTACTTTTAAAATAAAATTTGTCCAACTTCAAAGCAACTTTGGATAGCTTAAACTGAAGGGAAAAAAGACCATGTTTGTCCAAACAGGCTATACTCTGTGTGTCACAAAAAATGCAATCAACAGGAACTCTATCAATCTCAAAGCCTGGAAGAATTACCATGCTTCTAATGGCCTCCAGAAGACCTTCACAATGGAAGATGCACATACTGTATTTCTGAGGCAGGAGGCAATGTGACACATGTCCTGATTACCAATAGGTGATATTTGCTAGATCAATTCTTGAATACAGCTCGTCTACCTGGAACCTGCACTGTATATGGGATATTAACACAACTGAGCAGGTTCAGAGATATTTCTCAAGAAAAGTACTCCACTCCTCTACTCACAATAGAATTCCCTATGCCTCCAGGCTCGAAATTCTGGGCCTGGACAATCTGGAACTGCGCCACCTGTGGTCTGATCAAAGCATAATTCACAAAACTGTCTGCTATAACATTTTGTCTGTCAATGACTTCTTCAGCTTCAATCACAATAATACACAGGCAAACAACCAATACAAACTCAAGGTAGACTGCTCAAAACTCAATTGCAGAAAATATGACTTCAGCAATAGAATAGTCAACACCTGGAATGCCCTGCCAGACTCCTATGCTATAGCCTCAACTCCTCACAGCTTCAACCTCAAACTGTCTACTGTGGATCTCCCCCCATTCTTAAGATGTCCTTAATGAGGGCAGGCATAAGGACAGCAGCATGCCTACCATCCCTGTCTTACTGTCCCCATTTATCTGTATTTATTTCCTTTGTTCTTGTTTATGTTCATATTTATACTTGTTGTCTTGTACAAGTGTATCAGCAATTAATGAGGTTCAAGGAACAATACTTATAACATGTCCATTAGACCTTGTGCTGCTATACCCCAGATTAGCTACAGGTTGTCGTCGTCATCATCATCATCATCATCATCATCATCATCATCATCATCATCATCATC
>BLBF01000006.1:57248177-57258819 GCA_015471245.1 Laticauda colubrina | reverse complement strand
CTATCCTATCCTATCCTATCCTATCCTATCCTATCCTATCCTATCCTATTCTTTACAACACTCTCTAAGTGGTTTACAGAGTCAGCATATATTCAAGATACTTCAGAAACATTTTCACATCTTTTTTTAGAAGTGTTTTCAAGCTTTACTTTGTAAAGCTGCAGTATATATTATGTTTGTGTTTGGAACCATCCATGGTTACCTGGGAATAAAAGTAACTCAAAATTAAGTTTTAAAATATTTAATTAAAGACTAGGCAGACTACAAACACATCTATACTGATTAATTTGCTTCTATCCTCTTGCAGAAGAGTAAGCCTAAAATGTATTGATAAAATATTTCTGGACTGAGATCCACTAATAGTGCCTTATATGATACTCAATACAACTACAGGATATCATATCCTCCCACTTAACAAATTCCCCTGCTATTATGCCTGACATCTTTCTTTTCCAATAAAATAATAATGAATTGTTTTTCTTTCAGTGAGCTAATATTCCTATCTTTTCTTAACTGGTGAAACACCCACAATTTTTGAAGGCAAGCTGTTCTACTGGTTAATTGTCCTCACTGTTAGGAAAATTCTCCTTAATTCCCAGTTGCTTCTCTCAATGATTAGTTTCCATTCATTGTTTCTTATCCTGTCCTCTGGTGCTTTGGAAAATAAATTGACCTCCTCTGCTTTGTGGCAGCATCTCAAATACTGGAATACTGCTATCATGGCTCCCTTAGTCCTCTTTTCTCTAGACTAGCCAAACCGAAATCCTACCTCCATTCTTCATATGCTATGAAGATATGTTATGCAGAACATAATTTCTGGTACACACACACACACACACACACACACACACACACACACAAACGTACGTGTGTGTGTGTGTGTGTGTATGCATGTATCTATATGTATACATCTCCACACACAAAAATCTGTATTTATCTATGTCACATATTTATATATGCAAAGTATCAAAATGATTATTCCTTTTATTGTGAGAGCTTTTGTACTCCAATGCCTTCTAGACTTACTTTTATCACCAGTGCAAGGAAGGAACAGTGGCAAAGAGCTTTGTGTAGTATGTAATAGATGA
This sequence comes from Laticauda colubrina, assembly GCA_015471245.1. Classification (NCBI taxonomy): domain Eukaryota; kingdom Metazoa; phylum Chordata; class Lepidosauria; order Squamata; family Elapidae; genus Laticauda; species Laticauda colubrina. The sequence goes on along the minus strand of BLBF01000006.1, from coordinate 57,257,731 downwards.
TGATAACAAGGAAGCTAGGCAGTGCAGATTAGCCCTTTGAGAAATAACTCCATAATGAAATGTAGGCCACTTGCCACAGAACCAAATGCATACATGCCTTTGTGAAATTTTTTGCCATTGTATCTAAAAGTATACACCCATACAAAGAAAATAAACTATTCTTATTTTGCAAAATAATAGTTATTTCTTACTGAAACTGTTGCAGTAAAGATGAGCTTCTTGCAATGACCTTTTCATGTATTGTTATAATGCATTGTGGCTGTTCACATTTTCCAGAATATAAATGTCATTAATTCATACATATAAGTTGTGCCAGGAGAAAGCAGGACAGAAGCATTTTCAGTATGACTATATTGGCAAAGTTACACCCCATTGTGCAAAACAGGTACCATTTGAATGATGGCACAACAATTTATTTTGTAAATTGTTTCTTGACCCACTACATGGATATTTCTTTTTCATTTTGTTCCAAAATATTTCATAAGAACATAAAAGGTAGTTGTCCTTTAGGAGAAATCATTAAAATGTCATTATTGGATCACATCAAATTCCATAATAATCTACTAAACTATACAGCCTACCTTAACTGCTGACTATTCTGCATTTTCTTTAAATACTTCCCTTTGGTTTTTGAGACTGCTATGTGAGTTTGTAATTCATATTAGTAATGATTTTCATTTCTTGTCTACAGAATTACCTACACATAGGCAGAATGACTCACTTCCCACCCTGTTAACTTTCTAAATTTCCTGGGACCTAACATCTGAAATATTAACTGTACATTTCCCATTCATTTCCCTGAAGTGCATAAACAAAAATTCTCTTAATCAATGAAGTTGTTAAGCATCTGCTTTTCACACAGACTCTTAAGCCCATGTCACAGTGAACCAACAGATGCAAAGAGGATGTAAAACGGACAAAAAACCTTTCCATCAGTTCGAAAACGTGATGTACTCACTGCCTCCGTTTTGCTTCCTCTCTATCCGTCCAGCATCCGTTTATTGACGTTTCATCCACTCCAAAAGTTTTGGGCTGCCCAAAACTTTTGTGCGGAAAATGTATCCAGTTCGTCCGTTCCGCATCTGCTACGCATCCGCTACGCATCCGTTACACAACTGCGATATTCACTAGGCATCCGCGAAGCATCCGCGCAACTCCATCCACCCGGACGCAGGGAGGAAGCGTAACGGACGCGGAACGGATACAGAACGGATGCCTAGCAGATGCAGAATGGAAACAAAGCATTTAAAACGGAAAAAACTTTTTCAGAGGGGACCTATCTCGGATATTAAGGATGTCTAGAGGATGCCTAGCGGAAAACCTATATTGCCTATAAAAAGGGGGAGGAACTCATCTGCATCTCACTTTCAGAAAAAGCAGCCGAGCGGTGCAGACCTCTGCATCCTTCATCTGACTCTTCCTCTTCCACAGCATCCAGTCATGTCCACCGTGGATTGTAACAAAGTCCTTTCGGCAGCCACCATAGTTCTGCAACAGTGCAAAGCCATCTGCAGGTTCTGTGAACTCTACTGCGAGAAGAAAAAGAGCCACCCAAAAAGAGTCTGGATCCGAAGATGGTTCGCCAGAAGAGCAGAGGACGGACTATACAACAAGCTGATGGTGGAGCTCAGGAACGAAGACCCTCGGGTGTTCCAGAACTTCATGAGGATGCCTCCAGCCATGTTTGATGAAGTTGTGCAGTGGCTGACACCCAGGTTGACCAAGGCAAACACCACCTTCCGGGCCAGCCTGCAACCTGGGCTCAAGGTGGCGCTCACTCTGCACCACCTGGCCTCAGGGACCACCTATACGAGCATGCAGTACGGCTGGAGGGTGCCACACAACACCATCAGCATTGTGGTCAGAGAAGTGGTGCAGGCCATCATCGAAGAATACAAGGAGGAGCTCCTCCAGTGCCCCTCCACTGAAGAAGGATGGAAGAAAGTTGCAGAGCAGTGGTATCAGAGGTGGAACTTCCCACACACCGTTGGAGCCATTGATGGCAAGCACGTGGCCTGCAAGGCTCCAGCCAACGTGGGGTCCACTTATTTCAACTCCAAGGGCTTCTTCAGCATCATCCTCTTCACCATGGTCGATGCTGACTACAAGTTCATGTACATCGATGCTTCAGGCAATGGCTCATCTTCAGATGCCCAGGTATACAACAACAGTCACCTCAAGGAGGGGCTGGAAGGCAACCTCATCGTGGGCTTCCCAGATCCAGAACCCCTGCCCAATGACAAGAAAGATGTGCCCTACTTCATCGTGGGGGATGACGCCTTCTCCCTCACAACCTACCTCATGAAGCCCTACACCTCCAGACTCCTCACCCGTGAAGAGAGGATCTTCAACTATAGGCTGTCCAGGGCAAGGCGGGTGGTGGAGAACGCCTTTGGCATCCTGGCCAACAGGTTCCAGGTACTTCTCACCATCATGCAGCATCACCCAGAGACCGTGAGGAACATTGTGGAAGCTTGCTGCATCCTGCACAATCTCATGCGCACCCGCTACCCAGTCTTGCAGAACAGGCTCGTGGACCTCCAGCAAGGCAATGGGAACATGGAGTCTGGGGAATGGAGGCAAGGGCAAAACCTGATCGACATTGAGGATGTCCAAGGCCACAACAGAGCCTCACATGAAGCGAAGAAGCAGCGCAACCTCCTGGAACACTGGTGCAACTCCCCAGCTGGAGTAGGGTAGTGGCAAGACAGGATGGTAGATGCTTAATGGATGCTTCCTTCAGCCTGTCTCATCACTCGGATGAGATTGGGCCATGTATGTTTGGTTGGCCTACAATGAACAGGGCGTTTAATAAAGAGTTGTGTTTATGTTGACATGTGTGGATAATTATTACATTGTTATTGATAATAAAGGGCCATAGGTGTGGCACCTGTGAGGGTGGACCATCCAGTCCCACTATGCTTGCACTGGAGGTTTATCTATCCCACAGCTATTACCCATCCCACAGGTATCCTTGCCCATTCCACAGGTATCCTTGCCCATCCCACAGGTATCCTTGCCCATCCCACAGCTATCTTAAGCCATCCCACAAGCATGCAAAGGCTTAAACCACTTCTAAAAGTTCCCACCAAGACTTTATTTAAAAAAAAGGAAGCAAATGTGTGAATCATAAATAGACTTTATTAACAACAAGGCATAAAACAAAAATGAGTCTCTGGCACTCCTCTTGGTCGCTCAGTCTCAGGGGTGGAGGGTCCAGGTGCTGTGGAAGTGGCTGGTGCTGGAGTGCTTGTCATCAGCTCCTCCAGAAGCAGAAGCAGCAGAAGCCCTAGCCCCAGAAGAGCGAGCCCGTGCTGCAGAAGCCCCAGCAGAACCAGAGTGAGGGCCAGGGGGCGGGGTGGTAGCCCTGTCCCTCTTGCCAGGGCTGGCAGCAGATGGCGGAGGCTTGCTGTGCTTCCGCATGGTTGTTGGGTTGCTGGCTGGTAGGGAGGCTGGCAGGCACCAAGGCTGGCAGGAAGGCTGGCACCAAGGCAGGCACCAAGGCTGGCAGGTAGGCAGGCACCAAGGCTGGCAGGAAGGCTGGCAGGTAGGCAGGCACCAAGGCTGGAAGGCAGACATGAACCAAAGCTGGCAGAAAGGCAGGCAACAAGGCTGGCAGGCAGACCGGCTGGCAGGGAGGCTGGCAGGGAGGCTGGCAGGGAGGCTGGCAGCAAGGCTGGCAGCAAGGCTGGCAGGCAGGCTGGCAGCAAGGCTTGCAGGCAGGCTGGCAGCAAGGCTAGCAGCAAGGCTGGCAGCAAGGCTTGCAGGCAGACATGCAGGTAGGGCAGGCAAGGCAGCCAATCCATCCAGCAGCAGGTCTTTCCTCTGAATGGTGACCTGCTTCCGAGCTGCTTTCATTATATCCGCAGGGCTGACGCAATGCATCCTCCCCGCATGCGCAATTAATGCCAGGCACCCATTAGGCTTCCGCTGTGCATCCACTAGGCTTCCGCTCTGCATCCACTTCATCCGCTGTTCATCCGCTGTGCATCTGCTGTGCATCCACTGTGCATCCGCTTCATCCCTTCCACGTCCGTTCTGCATCCGCTGTATCTGTTCCGCGTCCGCTTTGCTGTGGTCCCACAGAAGCCTACCGGACGTGCCATCCGCTCCCATCTGCTTCCATCCGCTGGGCTTCCGTTCCGCATCCACTTTGCATCCGCCCTACGTCCTCCCCACGTCTGTGATATCCGCACCAGTTATGCAAATTTTTGCCCCTTTTGAGAGCGGATAACAACGGATGGAACATTTTGCTCGTCCGCTGTGTCCTTTTTGCATCCGTTGGGCAGTGTGACATGGCCTTTACAACCTTAATTAGGAAAGACAAATATCTTCTTCACCTTTTTCCCCTCCTTTTGGTCAATTTGTTACAACCAAGTATTAACTGACCAGATTGTTGCCCGAGACTGACATCACTCGCTGAGAGAAATTGATTTACCCAAAGCTACCCAGCTGGCTTTCATGCCTAAGGAAAAACTAGAACACATAGTATCCTGGTGCCTTAATCACTAGATCAGACAGGTTCTCAACAAATAAAAATATACCTATGAAATTTCTATCACAAATTAAATCCTGAATTAACACAATCACCATTCATAATAACTTGAGCATATTAAAACCACAACATTTGGACACATAATTCTTTTTGATATACTCTGTATACGTGTATATAGATTCACTTAGTGTTTCCATTTTAACAAATAAAGATCTTTCTTAGAGTTCATAGATTAACAGGTTTCAGAATTCATAAAATATATATGTGCCTAGATTCACCAAACCCTGCTTTTTAAGGAATCAGCACAAGAATAGATAGTACTTACATATTAACAATTGGTTTGACATGTTACATTATATTAATGTAATTAATTAAAAATGTAATAATTACTTTCAGTTTCATGCAATATTTTAACTGACAATTTTAGCTTGTAAACGTCTAAAAATGTATGGCTTAGCCAACTGGCTTATTCAACAAATGATTGATTGTTCTGATGAATGAAGTAAGTGTAACAGTGAAATGAGACCAAACTATTATTCTTTTAAAAGCCCGGTCCCATTGGCCAACGGATGCAAAACGTATGCATAAAGGATACAGTGAACGAGCATAATTTCAGGGGTGGCTCCATCCATTGTCATCCGTTCCAAAAAGTGGCAAAAATTTACATGAATAGAACGGAAAAGAATGGAAAAGAACGGAAAAGAACGGACGTGGGTAGTATGTAGTGGGGATGTTAAACGGATGTTCATAGGAAGCCTAGCGGATGACAGTGGATGGAAGCGGATGACACATTAGAAGGTATTCCGGGGGAGAATTGCGAAGCAGACACATAGCGGAAGGGGCATAGCGGATTAAGCATAGCGGATAATGCATAGCGGATTAAGCAGATGCATCATGGACGCCTATAGGAAGCAAAGCGGATGCCACGCGGATATATATCAGATGCAAAGCGTTCACTGCGCATGCAGGGAGTATGAATTGCATCAGCTCCATGGATATAAAAGGATGCAGCATGCATACAGGCAGCATTCAGGGGAAAGATGTGCTGCCACATACATCTTGCAGGAACACCATGGTTCATCAGTCAGGGAAAAAGAGGAAACCCGTGCCTACTCGTTCCAGCCCTGGCAAGAAGGACAGAACCAGCATCCCACCCCCTAGCACTGATTCTGAAGCTGCTGCTGCTGCTGCTGCTGCTGCTGCTGCTGTGGTGGACCAGCCCCAAGGCCCTCAAAGCCCTGCTGCTGAAGGCCCTGCTGTTCAATCCCCTGAAGGCCCTGCTGCTCAATCCCCTGAAGGCCCTGCTGCTCAAGCCCCTGAAGGCCCTGCTGCTCAAGCCCCTGAAGGCCCTGCTGAAGCCCCTGCCAGAGGGAGGAAGAGGCAAGGGAAGCAGAAGGGAGAGAGGAAACAGTACACCCTTTCTGAGGAGCATGAGGATGAGGTGATGGAATGGCTGAGGGAGAACGAGTACCTCTGGAGAAAGGGCCACAGACTGTATCGGGACACCAAGAAGAAGCAGGCAGTTTGGAGAAAAAAGGCAGAGGGCCTGGGGTACACTGCAGAAGTACTCCTTGGATGGTGGAAGCACATGCACACCTGGTATGGCAAGCTACACCTCAAGAAATCTGGGCAGGCCGCTGTCAAGCTCACTGACCGGGAGATGTACGTCATGGCCAAGTGCAGTTTCCTGGAGGGTGAGATCCGACACCAAGGAGCAGCCCCTCTGAGACCCCTCTCCCTCAGACAGCCCACAGACAGCCAGTCCTCTTCCAGCCAGGAGCCAGCTACCCTGTCCAGGCAGGTGTCTTCAGAGGGCCCCAAGGCAGAGACCCCACTGACAGCTGCACTCCCCATGCCGGCAGATTTGGAGGATCCCGTGGGGGATGACGCCCTGCTGTCAGAAATGGAGGAAGAAGCAGCAGCCACCAGAGGCCAACACCCCCCCACCCCCAGCTCCACAGGACGCAGGCAGAGAGGCAGACTGGAGGGCCAGGACCAAAGTGTGCTGTTGGAGATCAGGGACACAATGAAGACCAGCACAAAACTTCTCTCTCAGCTGGTCCACAGCAACATACCATCCTCAGGCCGGAAGCCCTTCATCACCTACGTGAGCCAGACCCTGAGGGACCTGCACGAGGCCCAGTACCAGGTGATGAAGCAGAAGAATACAGCACTTCTTCACAACCCTCAAGGCCCAGCTGAAGCTGCTCCTACCCAGTCCAGGTATGCTCCTTCACCCCAGACGATGTCACAGCCCTTGCATGGCTTTCAACAGCCCCTCACCTACCAAGGCTACGACTACCAGGACTTCCCACAGCAGAAGCAAACCTTCCCAGTCCAGGCCCAGGTTCATCGTACGCCACAGACGCCACTCTCACCCAGCTGCAGACCAGACAGCCTCACTACACTCCTCCTTCCTCCACCCCACAGCCAAGCCCGTCAACGGACAATCTGTCATCAGTATTGGGCCTAACATCTCAAGTCCTTGATGAAGGGCCTCTAAACCTCACGGGACTGAGTCAGCTCTCGGACAGCTTCCTGAACACACCATCGCCTGTTATACCCTCGGGGCCAAGCACCCCAATGGTGCTTCAGATCAGCACTCAAGGCATAGCCACCTCCACAGTCCCTGCCTGCTTAACAGCTGAGACCATGGACATGACTCAGAGTGACTGATAATAGTGTCAGAGACTGAGTTGTACTTGTTAAGTTTATCTTTGCTTAAGACACTTTACTTGGTTCATTTTGCTTTTTTAATCAAATCATAAAGTTTACCTAAGAAAGTTGATAAAGGTTATCTTTGCTTAACATACTTAATACAGTATACTTGGTTCATTTTGCTTATTTAATAAAGTCATAAAGTTAAGATAGTTAATAAAGTTTATCTTTGCTTAAGACACTTGGTTCATTTTTTTTACTTAATAAAGTGTTGGTGGAAACTTTGAAAAAATGGTTAAGCCTTTGCATGCTTGTGGGATCATCTATCATCCTGTCTTGCCACTCCACTGCTCCAGCTGGGGAGTTGCACCAGTGTCTCAGTAGGTTGCGCTGCTTCTTCCCTTCACGTGAAGCTCTGTTGGGGCCTTGTACATCCACAGTGTCTATCAGGTCACGTCCTTGCCTCCATTCACCAGGCTCCATGTCCCCATTGCCTTGTTGGAGGTCCACGAGCCTGTTTTGCAACACTGGGTAGCGGGTGCGCATGAGATTGTGCAGGATGCAGCAAACTTCCACGATGCTCCTCACAGTCTGTGGGTCATGCTGCATGGTGGTGAAAAGTATCTGGAACCTGTTGGCCAGGATGCCAAAGGCGTTCTCCACCACCCGTCTTGCCCTGGACAGCCTGTAATTGAAGATCCTCTCTTCATGGGTGAGATATCTTGAAGTGTAGGGCTTCATGAGGTATGTTCTGAGGGATAAGGCGTCATCACCAACGATGAAGTAGGGCACATCTTGTATGTCATTGGGTAGAGGGTCTGGATCTGGAAAACCCATGATGAGGTTGCGTACCAGCCCATCCTTGAGGTCACTTGCATTGTATACCTGGCCATCTGAAGCTGTCCCGTTGCCTGAAGCATCGATGTACATAAACTTGTAGTCAGCATCAACCATGGCAAAGAGGATGATCCTGAAGAAGGCCTTGTAGTAGTTATAAGTGGACCAAATTGGCTGGATCTTTGCAGGCCACGTGCTTCCCATCTATGGCTCCAACAATGTGGGGAAAGTTCCACCTCTGATACCACTCTTCTGCAAGTTTCCTCCAGCCTTGTTCAGTGGTGCGACACTTGAGGAGCTCGTCCTCGTATTCTTCGATGATGGCCTGCATCATTTCTCTGACCACTTTGCAGATGCTGTTGTGTGGCACCCTCCACGCTCCCTCAGCCATTCCATGTTTCTGTATGTGGTTCCAGAGGCCAGGTGCTGCAGAGTCTGTGCCACCTTAAGTTCAGGGTCCAGGTTGGGACAGAAGTTGGTACTCGGCTTGGTCAACCTGGGTCTCAGACGCTCAACAGGTTCGTCAAACATGGCTGGTGGCATCCACATGAAGTGCTGGAATGCACAAGAGTCTTCATTCCTCAGCTTCACCATCAACTAGTCATACAGTCCAAATTCCATTCTTCTCATGATCCATCCTCGGATCCACACAGCTCTTGGACGTCTCCTTCTTCTCCTTCTATATAAAAGTTGAAACAGTCTGAACAGGTTTTGGTTCTGGTGTTGAATGAGTGCAGCTATCATACGGACTGTTTCATCATCCATGGTGTAGAACAATTGATGATGTTGAAGACTAAGACCAAGGGTGAAGAGGTCTGTACACCACGGCTGCTGGACTCATACTGAGATCCAGATGATTTTCTCCCCCTTTTTATAGGAAATATCGGTTGTCTGCTAGGTGTCCTTCTACATACTCTAGACATACTCCAGACATCCTAAATATACGGGATATATCCCAGATACAAACGTTTTGTCCGTTTTTAATCCTTTATATACGAGATGCATACGCTTTCATCCTTTCTATTTCCGTGCTACTAACGCTGTGTAGACATTCCATGTACCTTTTGTTTCCTCCCTCTTTCCATTTTCAGCTGCAGCGGATGTGACTTGAGTGGATGGCCAGAGGATGCAGAGAGGATACAGCAGACATTTAACAGATGATAATGGACGCAGAACGTTTGTTGCGTATATGTTGCGGATGTACATCGTACGCAGCGGAAAGTTCATCCGTTCATAAAGTTTTGTGCAGCTCAAAACTTTTTGCGTGGATGAAATCGCAGTGGACGGATGCTCGACGGTTAGAGCATATGAAACACGTATGCAATGGATACACAACGGATGCCTAGCGTTTTCCAACAGATGGCAAGGTATTTTTAATGTTTTACATCCTCTTTGCATCCGTAAGTGCAGTGGGACTGGGCCTTAACATTGAAGTTTATCTCCTGATGCTCAAATCTATTTAAGATTTAATGAGAAAAGAGAGAGAAAGTCATAGATGTCTAATCATTATATATATATATATATATATATATATATATATATATATATATATATATTATATATA
>BLBF01000006.1:57212829-57239217 GCA_015471245.1 Laticauda colubrina | reverse complement strand
AGATAGATAGATAGATATCTATGTAAAACTCTAGCATTTTTTCATAAAATATGAATTTATGGTGTGTGATTTATCATTTACACAAACTATTCCTTTAAATTTGACAGTAGCACTGTAACAATAAAGTAACTGAGTGTCCCTCAAATGACTAGGGGTGGGGGGTGGGAATGAGATGGTATACTGGTAGATTTTTTTTAAGAGAAAAAAAGACAGAAGAAAAATAGGAAGTTCAGGAGAAGTAAAATGGTAATTAAAACAAAACAAAAGATACAAAAATAAAAAAAACATCTTGCCATCTTCCAAAGCAAGATTGTTCTTCACATAAGTAGACCTGCTGTTAGAGGCTATGTAGCAGATGTTCTTCAGGGGAAAAACAGGGAGAATATGGTGAAAGGGCATTCCGAGCTCTGTGAAACAGCCAATTAAGGTGCAGCAGTTCGTTTAAAAGATAGAAGAACACAGCAGGCAACCTGAACAGCAACAGAAAATACTACTTGAAACTTGAAAGTAGAACTGAAAAATATGTGGAGAAATTGCATTTGCAGTATTTCAGTACAGGCTGCTTTCTAGATAGAAGCCCTCGGATGGAAATTGTTGCCTTCTTAAAGAGAAGCCAAGAATAGAATAGGAGACATGTTTTTTTTAAATCTTGTTTTAATTAAAAGTTCCAGAAGGACTCAGGAAGGCAGTGAGCTAACTGATTAGATTAAGGGTTCTATAAACTCAAGTTGGACAATTTTGTATGCCAAACACTCTTCAAATTGCATATAGTGAAGACAAAGTGGGTAAAATGTGGTTTGAATTTAGCATTGGCAAAGGCTCATTGGTTGGCATGGTAAAATTCATTGTCGATGTTTTATGATTATTTGGGTCAAAATTATCTGGGTTCACATATTGATTTAAGACATAAATCATTGGTTACAAATTATAGTAGTGAAGTCTGCACAGTAAAACCAAGCTAGAAACAAGCAAACCACTTGTACCTTAATGCAGTTTGTGAAGTGACTCATAATCAGAAGCCTTCCTTTATTATTTTCACTAATTTCAAATAAAATCAGACACTTTGGTTGGAGATTCCAAATGTTTCTCCCTACCAAAAAAATCCAATTTCCTGATCAACCTCCTTCACTATCGCACTCTGGGCTTCAAGCATTCGAGGCACTGCATAAATTCCTATACTTGTGTGCATGTCTACATTGTGTGATGCCTAGTAGGAATGATCTTAGCAAACACTCATTTATGACTGTTTAAAGTTATACTAACGCTGAATTACAAACAGGATAGATGGCATGAATGTTCCTTTTCATAGCTGTTTTGACAGATGTGCTGGTCCTGATTGCATTAAACACAGAACATAGAATTTCAGAGTTGTAAAGGACCTTGGCAGTTGTCTAATCCAACCTCCTGTTCAAGCAATTAATTAATTGTTAACAGAAGACAACCTATGCATTAAATCATTTCATCACAGCTTAATAGCATGTATCAGCTATGAAAAGGGACATTAGAAAGTTGGAGATGATTTGTAGCTGATCATTTAAGAGACCCATCTGCAATGGACATAATTAAAAAAGAATTATAAAGTATAACACAAACTATTGATTATGTTGATGAGTGAAAATATTTTATAAGGATTCAATTTACTTCATAAATGGCAAGGTTGGGGGTTTTTTTTGCTTTCCATGTTGGTAAGAAAAGAGATCTACAGGATAAATGAAGAAGATGAAAGCATTCTTTAAAGGTGTGCCTTGCCAAGTGTGCTTTTTTAAAGTGAGATTTCCAATGGCATTGTTCTTGTTCTCCTGGAGTTACTGCTGAAACTGTTGAACAGCATGCTGAAAATTAGCATTGACTGGTCACATGAAAGCTTATTTTCTTGCCACAAAATCAGTAACCATTATTGATAACATTACTTTTATCTGTTTTCCCTCTTCTTGTTATGTATTTGAAAAGAAGGAAATTACTAAAGAGAAAATAAGAAAAAGAAGCAATGAAAATAACAAAGAGTAAAGAAATTTGTTGAGATACAAAAACATGTATTTAAAAAGTAATTCCTATATTCAGTGAAAGAAAATAGAAAATCTGCAAGATTTCTAGGAAATGAATTCTATATTTACTTCAATAGAATCAAATCTAATTCTTGCTTTCATCCACCAAGTACTCCCCTGGTTTAAAGTTCAGGAAGAAACTGAGAAAGTCTTTGCTGCATCATAAGGTGACCAAAGCTCACTGTCAACTCTAAAGCCATTTTGGGAGCATTTTCAGGGCTGCCACAGCAAGGCCAGTTGGAGCTGTGGCAATGTGAGGAGGGGAGACAGGGATAGCTGGGAGATGTGCAGCCAAAATAACATTCTTTCCTATGGGAGCCAAGGATGTTCTACCAGGTGTTGAAGAGGCATGGACAGAAGCCAACTGGAGCTGGGACTACGACCTCATTGGACCATATGATGATGTGTGACTTGGGAAGCAAGTACTTTGGGTTTTGATTTGGGTGGGAAAAATCTCAGATTCTTCAGAGTTGGGTTTTCATAAGCTGTGCCAATATGATATTCCTAATAAATTCATACTTAGAGGAAACTCTAGGTCTCAGAGTTTTGATTGCTTTGGGTCTGTTGCTTGGAACCTTGACACTTTCTCCAAATTTTCTGTGACTATGATTATATTTGCCAAACATACCAAGAGAGCTGGATACTGCATTTCCAGTTTGATAATGATGCTGTGTTAATTTGTCTTACATCACTTAGTTGAATGCAAAATAAGTGTTACTTATAATTGTAATACACATAATACAGCAACAAATCCATTAAAAAAGAAGAGATTCTGCCAGTTCACAAATATTATTAACTCAATATAACTGCAGAGTATATGAAACATTAAGATTCCTGCTTGCCCATACAAAGATTTCTGAAGGACAGTCAGCTGTTTTTATTAGGATATTTAATATTACTAAATTATTTAATAATGTAATTAATTTAATTATTTAATAAATATCTGTTACACCTTTAATCTCCACCATTTTATCTTATTCTCACCATTTGCTGATGGGAAAAGTTATGGAGAATAGATGGGAGTAATTCAGTAAATATCAGGAGCAGGTGAACAGTAGATTGATCGATGAGAGCCAATTTAAAGGGTTGCAGCCTCCCCTGTTGCAGAGGACTCCAGAAAAATAGGGCAATTCAGGTAGCTTCTGAGAAGGTGGTGAACTATTGAGATACAATTTGTTTTTCTCTCCCTGTCTGTGAGTTCTTGAAAATGTGCATTTTCAAATAAAAGTGCTAAGTCTTAATATTAAACTGTTCTGCACTTCAAAAAAAAATGAGGATATAAAATGCCTCATAAACATAAAAATAAATAGCCCATATAGCCTCTGTTGTACATCTGAGAGGAACAAAGTTAGTTCTTCTGCCCAAGATGCAAAACTTTTGCTATAGCTATGTTAAGTCATAAATTACAAACTGTACAGACAGCAGTTTTTGGTAGAGCAAATAGAGTTGTGACCAATTATAAGCATTTAATTATGATGCAGCTATGTTGCAGGTTCTAAAATATGCTGACAATTCCTGCCAGCAGCACCATCCTGACTCTGAACCATTGGATCCCCAGAAGATTCATATAGATATTACATAAAAGGGGAAATAAGCTATTAAAGGTCAAGAGATGGCATTCTGAGGCAAATCCTCTTATGTTACTGTTATAGTTTTATATATAAAAGGAGACAGAAGGTAATCTACATGGGACATTAAATGTATAATAATATCTGCTTGGCACCCAGGTGATATTGCTAATGTAGATTTACATGGGTTGCCTTTGTAGCAACTGCCACATGCTGGAAATTGATGGACACTATAGGCATATAATAATATTGAATTTGTTTCAATAAGTCTCTGGGTATAGTTTGAAATCCTGGTTTTGATCATGGCTTGGCACCCAGCTATGATGAGAGATCATCTCATTTAGATAAAAGCAAATTAAACTTTGAAAAATTATTGAAAGCATTTAAGTTTTAATAATTTTTTAGTCAATCTGGTTAAAGAGGTAAATAAATAGAAAAAAATGTGGGTATCTTAAAGCAACATCTGAATCAGTCCACATTATATGTCCACATCAGTCCACATGGTAATGTATCAGTCCACATGGTAATAAAGAACGAAGTCTTATATTCACTAACTGGTATGTTGAGAAAGAAAAATGCTCAAATGTCACAACAAGGACTCTTCTTATACTTTTGTGGGAGAAAAACCAAGAAATTGTTCAAGGAGAAACAAGGTAAATTTTAATAGTTACAATCAATACTGTCTCAGAACTTAAGTAACAGAATAAAAGGGTTGGAGGTCTTCAAGTTTAAACACCTGCTGAAGCAAGAAATCCAGACAAATGAGTGTCCAATCTCTTTTGAAAAACCTCCAGTAACAGAGCATCCACAACTTCTGAAGGCAAGCTATTCCACTGGTTAATTATTTTCACTGTTAGGAAATTTCTCCTTAGTTTTAAGTTGCTTCTCTCCTTGATGAGTTTCCATCCAGAACAAAAATTAATACTGATTCTTACATGAGATATGATGAGCATCTGCAGAGAGAACAATTAGCATGTTGCAATGTAAATACTATCCATTATATACTTCAGGGCTAAAGGGCATTGCTTGAATGTGACATTATGATGCATATTTTGTCATATTGTTGTCATTATGGTTAGGAGGGAATATCTAAGTAACAAAACAGAAAAAGCCAAACTGGATAGAATTATTTGGCAAGTGTAAAAAATGGATTCTTATGTAACAGATCCAACAAAATAATGAATTTTCATCTTTTTTTCCTGGATAGAATTTTACTTTGAAATATCAAAATTCAATATTGTACTAGAGAATACTGAAATCCAATATTTTCCAGATGTCATAAAAGGCAAGTTGATTATGAGAGACTCTCAAAAAGCAAATGTTTACACAATTTAATAAAGCTAAAGTGTCTAATGAATAGATTTCTTCTTTACTTTTTGGATATGCTTTCTCTCATGGAAAACTGCTATTTCTTATTTTTTATCAGACTTACTCATAATTCTTCCCTCACTATATGTAAAATTAACACCTCTGTTTATAGTTTCCCTTACAAAAACAATGTCCCTTGTTTCTATTCCAGTTGGGCAACAATTATTTTTATGTTACTCCCCCCCCCCCTCAGGTAAAAGAAACTACTACATAAGCAAATACTTGTGTTTTTTCTCTTTCCTTTTTGTCTTAACTGTTTTACATGAAGTGTGGGGAAAACATACAGAGAATGCAGGAAAGCTGTTATTACCTATGATCCAAATCTCTTAATTTGCTAAAACCAAATTCTCATTCTTCATGATACAGCAAAAATGTTTTGTTATATTGGTAATCAATATTTCCTTCTTGTTTGTAAGCATACATTTAGTGGAAATAAAACCAGAACTATATGATAAAATAACACCCATATTTTAACTCATTGTAGTTGGAATGTTTTCAGCATTATATATTTGGGAGATACTCATAGAAGAATCAACAGAAACAGACAAATTAAAATAAGAAAGAAAGGAAAAATGACAATTGAGGAATTTCAATTCCTATGCTGAATAAACAACAATGTAGTATGAGTTCAACTGATTAACTGTCAAGTGTTTCTTCTGACACTGTCTTGAAATAAAAATAGACAGACGGTTTTGGTATCCTATTTGATTCTGGTATCCTTTGGTTCTGAAACCAAGCAATATGGTCATGACAGAATTTCAATATAAAATTGGCTATTATTAATATTTTATCAACAACAGTAATAATATTATAGGAACCATCAAATCAAATTTAAAAACATGAATGTACCCCAAGAGGAAATAAATTGATACAGTAGCAGTTCTGAAGGCTAAACTCACAAGTCATCCTATCTCCTACAGATAAATTGTCTGTATATTTTCATTAAAATACAATTAAAAATTATGTAATTTTAATGTTAAAGTGGACTGAACACAACTGAACCTGGAGGCTAAATTTTTGAATGGATTGCTGACTACAGTATGTAAAATATTTTAAAAGCATAAAGAAATTATAGCATTTACATTTTAGCCATATTTTTTGGTGTGAAAAAATGAAAAAAAAGGAAGCATCAAAAATAGATGCAGTCCATAATTTGGTTCAGTTAAACTGACCCTTCCATCCCATAAAAAAAAAATCCTTTATGAAAATCAAAAGAATGGCAAAGGACGTATTAATATTCTTTGTATTCCCCATCACCACCACAATACACACTACCCTGCCTTTGAAAATATATTGCAATCTTTTTCAGAGTTTTTGCTTCTTGATACCAGTGAAGTCTTCAATACTAATCAAACAGGCACCTTCACAATACATTAACATGTGCACAGAGATAGAGTTCTGTTTAACAAGTGAAGGAAACTATTTGCCTTTATTTTATTGCATTCAGAGTGCTACTTCAGAGTTATTGATTCCTTACCGTATTATTTCTTTGAAATTCATCTTAAAAATATATTGCAAGCTATCTTTTTTTATATGCATTCCATTTCCTACATACTTTCATTCTCTTTCCAAGTGATCAGTCCCAAGACTGATTTAGCTTGCACTAGAATATCAGACAATTCTACGTTCCTCCTGAATTTGCTCACCATTCTAGCTCCAAACTTTCCTTTCTAATGATAAAAGTGTTTCAGAATCATAGGGTTGGAATGGTTTGATCAAGTCCAATCCCCTGCTCATTGTGGAAATACAAATTAAAGCATCCATAACATTCAATTTGCCTTCTTAACTTAAATTTTGTCTGCAGTTGTACAATTACAAAGATCAAGTCTTGGCTTTTTTATATCAGTATTTGGGAGATATCTGAAGACAGCTATTAAATTTGCTTTAGTAATATTTTCTCAAGGTTAAATAAATTGTACTACTTCAATTTTAGTTCATAGGTTTTGGTTTCTAGTTCCTTTATTATCTTCATTGACCTTCTCTGCATTTGAATCAATTTTCTCTAAGTGATGTATGATATCCAGACTTGAGTTGGTGCTCATGTGTAAAAGTGGAATAAAGTGGAATTATCATCTACCATCATTTCAGTATCATACTCTGTAGAAACAGTCAAAAACTGTATTGCATTTATTTTGTGATAACATCACACCAAATATTTTGTGATCAACGAATAAATTATTGTTCCAAGATCCTAGTAACAATCACATTCTATTACAAAGCTAGAAATCATCCATTCCATGTCTTATATTTTTCCTTTTTTTTTACAAACATTATTGAATTTCAAAAGAATATAAAATACAAAATCTCATAGTACACATATTGCATTTTATTCAGCCTTTCTCACATTCAATATGACAGCACAATCAAAAGGAGGGCAGAAGGTCCTGAATCTCTTTTAGGCTGACAAAGACATACACCATGCAGTAATCCCAAACTTGCAGCTCTAAATAAGACAGCCAGTAGTTCTTATCACTACTTTCTATCCATAAGTTTAAAATAAGAAGGATGTTCATGCCTAGGCAATGAACTGATAGAGCCTTCCCTAGTTGTGATGGTGTCTCAATATAAGATGAAAATTGCAACTGTCCATCAGTTTGCCCTAGCCAGGCACAGCACCGTGTTTATTGACCTAAAATAAGAAGCAGGTATGGTAGGCACCCAAGTCCTGTCTCCAACAGAAAAAAAATGACATAGAACATAACAGCACAGTCAAAAGGCGGGCAGAAGATTCTGAATCTCTTTTAGGCTGACAAAAATGTACACCATTCAGGAATCTCAAACTTGCAGCTTTAAAGGAGGCAGCCAGAAGTTTTTACAACTACTTTCTTGCCATGAGTTTACAGTAAAAAGTATGTCCATATCCAGGCAATGAACTGAAAGACCTTGCCCTAGCTGTGATGGCTCAGTGTAAGATGATAATTGAACTGATCATCAGTTTACCCTGGCTAGGCACAGGACCATGTTTATTGACTTACAGTAAGAAGGAGCTATGATAGGGAGGCAAATCCTGGGAAAAGGAACTCAGAAAGAATTGATTTACAACTTCATCAGAAGTCCACTTGTTAATAGAGTTCTAATCAAAAGTTTTGATGGCATTGCCAAACAAAGTTGTGCATATAGCATTTCTAAAATCTATTATGGCATCAACCAAGATATCAGTCTGAAAATATTTGTTATTGACAAATCCTTCAGACTTGTGGCAATTTTTATAACTTGTTTTCTGTGTTTACATATCTTTCATTTTCTTACCTGCTCAAAAATTTTCCAGACTACCTATTGTTACCTGAGGGATTTGGGTTTGTTTGTTTGTTTGTTTTTGGGATCTTTGCTATGTTCCCTTTTGAATATATGGATAAATTTGTTTGTGTACAGTAATCTGTATCTTATCAAATTTCTCAAAAATTGATCAAAGATGATATATAAGCAAGATTGCTTTCAGGATATGACAAAAAGGACAAGATATTAGGAGAGGTATTATAATGGAAGCCTACATTTTTTGTATATGTGCTAACATCACACATACTACAAAAGGAAAGGTGTTGAATCATGAGGCATCTGCCAACTTCCCCTTTTGGATCTCTCTTGATAGATACCCATGTGTACAAAGGTTCAGCTGGAACATTACCAGGTTTGTTGTTACATTAAGATAAATTACTCATTAAAAATAAAAAAAAGTATTCCTTGTCTTTGTATCTACTAATCTCAACTTTCAATCATTGACCCTTCACAAATTGAGCATTTTAAAAAAAAAAAAATGTGTGAGAAGACAGCAGAGAAACAATAACTAAGTAGTTTTAGCTATAATTTATTGCTTGCTAGCATTTTACTATCTTCACTGAGCAATCATTTTTTTTTCATTATATATTGAATACTGTATATCTGAAGAAAATTATTTTTATACACTTCATAATCTCAGCTCATTCTGAGCTTTCTCTTTCTTGATGCCAGTTCCAGTACTGACATGAATCAAAGTATTCAAATAATTACTTTGAAAAAATGAATATACAAGAAATACTAATTATTTTAGCTACAAAAAATAATTTAATTTAAAATGTAAAATATGGACTAAAAGTCATTTTTAAAAAACTAGGAAAGTAGAAAATATTACTTTCCTAAGTAATTTTATGTTAATACAACCTATAAGGTAAGTGGAACTCATGGATCTAGGCTAGAAATAATTTTAAAAAGTCTCCAAACAATAATTGTTTTTTAACAGTTGTTCTTAGCTCTAAGTCACTACTGAAGATTACAAGAGGACTAAGTTGTTGGAGTGAATTAGCAAAAGTAGACAGATTTTGAGCTGAGGTTACTTTTAGAAGAAGACTGTACACTTGATCTCAATAAATTTTGTTTTTATAAACTGGAGTCAATATTAGGTTGATCTAGAACCCAAAATTGGTAGATTGCAACATGGAAATGACAAAATTTTCTCTCTCCATTTACACTATCCTTCTTTAAGCTATTTATGTCTCATAAGGTAAAAGGTTCCCCTTGCACATACATGCTAGTCGTTTCCAGATCTAGGGGGCGATGCTCATCTCCACTACAAATCCAAAGAGCCAGCACTGTCCAAAGATGTCTCCATGGTTGTGTGGCCAGCATGATTAAACACCAAAGGTACACAGAACCTTCCTACCAAAGTGGTCCTATTTTTTCTACTTGCATTTTTATGTGTTTTTGAACTGCTAGGTTGGCAGAAGCTGGAACAAGTAACAGGAGCTCACTCCTTTATGAGGTATTAGGTATCTGAACCGTTGAATTGCTGACCTTTCTGATTGATAAGCTCAGTGTCTTAGCCACTGAGCCATGGTGTCTCCCTTTGTCTCATACACTTACACAAATTAGCAATTCAATTCACAAAGGCAAACATTCATAACAATTATATAATTAAACAGTTTGGGAGTGGCCAGGAGAACTAAAGTGGATGTATGTTGTATGAAGATATTGATTGTGTTGAGGGCTGAATTAAACAGTCTGATCAAATAAATCAGATTTCTAAATGCTATGCATAAAAGGTATTCTTATACACAGCAGACACATAGAACATTAGCCGTAGCATTAAACTTCTAAGAATTGTCATTTATATGCAACTTGTGACAAAATCTTCAAGTTAAAAATATTCCTTTAATGTAATCCCTATTATATAAATTATATGATTTATGAGATTAATCTAACTCTGAACTTTCAGATAATTAGAAACTTTCTTGTCTTTAATAGTAGTTTATAGAATGAACAATGTATATATCAAAAAGTTGTATAAAATACCTTGGGAAATGACTCATACTGATATATTTTTAGACTTAGTGATCAATCAATTTTTTTCAGCATGTACAACATACGAGTATATTCAATAGAACGTAAATTTTTACTGATAACCAGGGGTGGAATTCAAATTTTGTTACAACCGGTTCTGTAGGCATGGTTAGGTAGAGTGGCCATGGCTTCTTCTTTTTTTGGCAGCACCCCACCCCCATTTTGGGCCTCCTGGGCCTCAGGGGAGCCTTCTGGGCATCAGGGTCATTTGTGTAGTTTCTCTTGTCATTATGATTTAAAAAGAATAAACACAGTTGATTGATAATAAATGGCTTCAGCCAACCACTAACCATGAGTAAAAGAAAAGTTTTTGTGTTATGATTCATATTCTCTGAAAAATGGCCAAGAAATCATAAATTCTGCCAGGGTATGCAAACTTATGAGCACAACTTACATATACATACACATATACATACATATACATGTGAGTTTTATTTTATTTATTTATAAAACAATATAATATTTATATATTCTTTTTATTCTTGGGATAAGAGCACATGGAGTATGGTTTAGATAGATAGATATAAAAAGTTTTAAATAAACAAACAAATAAATAAAATAATTGTTAAAAAAGAACAAAAATAAAGGTGTGATTGAGCAATAACAGTCTTAATTCAATTTTATAACATGGATTAATTTTCCATTTTAGCTTCTTTGTGAAAAATTCAACAATCATATAGATAGATATTTTTATTGCTGAAGAAGTTAAGTAAGGAATATACTGTAGATTATGAGAGGATTTAATATTTAAACCACAAAGTTTAAAATTATCATGCTCTGTGCTTTCCCTAAAAGCACTTGAGAACACCACAGTTTTATAGCTCAACTATCACTGATTCCAGTGGTTCATAACTATTCATAGAATGTCTTTAAAAATTACTCTTAAATGGGTGAGTATTGCTTACCAATTTAAAATAACTTACATATTCTGCAGTGTTAAGAATATACTATTACTTCTTTAAGAAAAAAAAATATCTTAATTATCTTTATTGGTTGCATTTTCTGTATCTTCCAAAGTTAATTGCTGACATAAGTTTGGCAACTATTCCTTTATCACTAAAAGGGATACGTAGAATTCAACTACTTAGCATTCTGATCAGCAATACACAGCAGCAACATGACAACAAAGATTTTTTTTAATTAGAAAAGCTCTTATTCAGTGACTTCACTGGAGGCTGAAAAGACTCTATCTTTTCAGCAGCATTACAGTAAATAAATAAATAAACAAACAAACAAATAAAAACCAAACAAACAGACCGTATACTGGTACATGTAAAACAATGCTAAGAAGTTATGAATCTTTTTAATAAACTATTTTTATTTTTGGTATTGTTTCAAAATAAGTATGCATTTCAAGATACAAATAAATAAAATTTCAAATAGTCAAAATGTGACTGTACAGTCCAGGTAGAATAAAGTGCATTCTTCAAATGAAGAAAATACAAATTAGTGTATTCCTAGCCCCTGTCCCTTTCACATGTTTTATCCGAAAATAATTCTGTCACATACAGAAGGAAATAGATAAATCTAACAATCTGTTAGGATATATGTATTATATCCATGTTTTTATTTATGGCAATTATATCAAGCATTTCCTTTTAGTTACTTATTATTCTTATTCCTTTCATATTTTATTTCTCAACAACCTTTAGTCAAATGACAGTGATTGGTTCAAGTTATCATTTAGGAAGCTTTGTGACTTAGTCAAGATTTAAACCTGGTTTTAGTCCTGGCCCAATGTTCTTATTTAATGTTTTTTATATGTACTTATTTAGTATATACACACATTACAGCTTTTATAGGCAGGAGTAGTCAACTGAAATCAATTATTATCAAAAGAACATAAATTAATAAATTGCCAAGCTGCTCCAAACTAATAATCTCAGTTGGCTTTCACATCTTCATAAAATGCTTATCAATGTCAATCTGATACGGGAAATAATGTTATTTTTGAAAAAGTAAACTGGGACAACAAGCAATGTCTTCCAATATTTTCCTGTTGCTTGTTCTACACTTTAGATATTAATATGAAAGTTATCCAATAGAGTAACTTGTAATCTGCTCCATTTATATTGTATCAAGTAAAGGACAATGTAACAGCTATTAATTAAGATTAGTTTATACTTCAAAATATGAACAACAAAGAGTTCAAATTAAATTAACTCACAGGGAGACAATGTTAATAGTATGGTGATTACACCAGTGACCAAATTTTATTTGGCCTGGTAGTTTATAATCTATAGTAAAATTGAAAGTATGTTTTATTTTTTTTAGCTATTTTTGCTGATGTTTCAAGGTTGACTGGATATGTGCAGCTCAGTTATATTGCTCCATTGACTCAATTAAAAAAAAAAGCTTCATAAAAGAAATAATCAGACTTGAGCAAGGGTGGGCTTCAAAAATTTTACCAACCAGTTCTTTGCTCGGTTGCTGGGTCGGCATGGTCATGGTAGGTATAGCCTAGTCAGCCTCCTGCACCATGGTAGGGGGGCATTTTCACCCTCCCTGGGCTGCAGAGGCCCTCTGGAAGCTGGAAAGGAGCCCATTTCCAGCCTTCTGGAGTCGTTTTTCACCCTCCCCGAGCCTCAGTGCAGGCCCTATACTTACCTAGGATCCAGTATGGGTCGGGTGAAGACTCCTAGTAGAGGCAGGGTGGTGTAGGTGGGGCCAGTCAGGGGGAGGGATTTGGCAGTTCACTGAACTGGCCATAAAATTAGCTACCGGCTTCCCTAAACTGGGGAGAATCAGTAGCAGCCCACACCTGGACTTGAGTATATAATAGTATGCATAGCCTTTTCTATAGCTAGTTAACTAGTGTAACTAGCTATAGCTAGTGAACAACATTTTGATTTGGATTGTTTTGGTTAAGTGTGGCTAACCAAAATTCAAAGTATGAGGACTAGAACAAGCAAAGTCAGAAGTAATAGAGTGCAAGACCAGACTGGATCAATTACAATAATAATGCACAGAATTATTGCATCGTTCCTGCCAAAGCAAATAATTATCCTCAGAATGTTATGATCACCAGAAGGAACAAAAAGACAGGATTTGAAACTTGGATAAGATTACATATATGAAATGAGTCTTATCATTTATAGTTCCTGTTTTATTTACCTTATTTATTTATTTATTTATTTATTTATTTATTTATTTATTTATTTATCTATCTATCTATCTATCTATCTATCTATCTATCTATCTATCTATCTCACAATAACAGCTCTTTTGTTAACTATACTAAAATAGCTTTGTTCTGGAACCTCTCCTTACAAGCTTTCTAGTTCCATTTTTGGATCAAGTGACATTTGACAAGAATAAGAACAAAAAAAGAATAATCTGGCTTTTAAATGTTAAATATCTTTTCTTTGCAGCCATAGCCATAAACTACTGAAGACATTCTATTTTATAAACATTATGTAAAAAACTTTCATGTAATTAGTTGATCTTTTATTATTTTTTCAGATACAAAGATTACATCAATGGGAAAAAACACCAAGTTGTGCAGCCATTTAAGTATACATATATGTATGTATGTGTTATAAAACCAAACAGATTAAAATATCTAACTTCCTTGGATGAAAACTAACTATAATAAAACTATATAAAGGCTCAACACAGTGACATAAAAAGTCATTTCATTATCTATGATGTTAAATGCGTATAAATTATCATCCTGATTCAGTAGTCATTCATTAGAGACTTCCACAATTTCATGAATGGGATTAAAGCAAGTGCAGGTTTTTTTTGAGAACAGATTGGGATGGGGCCAAATTTGATGTGTTAGAATAACTCCATGTATTTATATCATAGGCATATAGTAATTTAAAGGTGGAAAAATAAAATTCCATATATTTGGAAATGGGTGGAAAAATATAATGATTAAATTCAAATATATTAATGAAAATACAAATTTAGAGAGTTCTAATTATTCATCCAGCAATATATAGAATCTCGTATCTAATTCTATTTGGAATTGAGATATTGAGATATCACAAGAATAAGTATTCTGTTTTAAAAATAAAGTATAAAAATAAACAATAATTTTGTAATAATCACATATGCACTCAAAATTTATGAGGTGAAACAGCCATAAATATCAAATATAAATCTATGGAATGATCCATTCAAGCGCTCAGCAATTGTTGGAATCAAAGCTTAGAACTGCTATAAATGGCACAATTCCATTTAATATCCAATCACTCTGCCCAAATGCTTGAATAGCTGGCAACATGATTTGAATACTGATTTGAATGGTAATACAAAACCATGACCTAAGGCACAAGGCTTGCATTTTTCTTCAAATTTCCCTTTCCTAAAGCCCATGTCACACTGGCCAAGGGATGCAAAAATGACACAGAGGACAAGCAAAATGTTCCATCCGTTGTTATCCGCTCTCAAAAGGGGCAAAAATTTGCATAACCGGAGCGGATAACACGGACGCATGGAGGATGCAGGGCGGATGCAAAGCGGATGCGGAACGGAAGCCGAGCGGATGGAAGCGAATGGGAACAGATGGCACATCTGCTAGGCTTCCGGGGGGCCACAGCAAAGCGGACGCGAAATGGATACAGTGGATGCACAGCGGACGCGGAACGGATGAAGCGGATGCACAGCAGATGCACAGCAGAAGCCTAATGGATACCTGGCGTTAATTGCGCATGCGGGGAGGATGCATTGCATCAGCCCCGTGGATATAACGGAAGCAGCTTGGAAGCAGGTCGCCATTCAGAGGAAAGACCTGCTTCCAGACACATTGACTGCCTTGCCTGCCCTGCCTGCATGTCTGCCTGCCAGCCTTGCTGCCAGCCTTGCTACCAGCCTTGCTGCCAGCCTCTCTGCCAGCCTTGCTGCCAGCCTCCCTGCAAGCCTTGCTGCCAGCCTGCCTGCAAGACTTGCTGCCAGACAGTCTGCCTGCCAGACTTGCTGCCTGCCTTCCTGCCAGCCTTGGTTCATGTCTGCCTCCCTGCCTTGGTGCCTGCCTGCCAGCCAGCCTTCCTGCCAGCCTTGGTGCCTGCCTCCCTGCCAGCCTTCATGCCAGCCTTGGTGCCTGCCTGCCTGCCTGCCAGTGTTCCTGCCAGCCTTGGTGCCTGCCTTCCTGCCAGCCTTCCTGCCAGCCTCCCTGCCAGCCAGCAACCCCACAACCATGCGGAAGCACAGCAAGCCTCAGCCATCTGCTGCCAGCCCTGGCAAGAGGGACAGAGCTACCATCCCCCCCCTGGCCCTCACTCTGGTTCTCCTGGGGCTTCTGCAGCATGGGCTCGCTCTTCTGGGGCTGGCGCTTCTGCTGCTTCTGCTTCTGGAGGAGCTGATGACAAGCACTCCAGCACCAGCCACCTCCACAGCACCTGCACTCTTCACCCCTGGGACTGAGCGACCAAGAGGAGTACTAGAGACTCATTTTTGTCTTATAGCTTGTTGTTAATAAAGTCTATTTATGATTCACACACTTGCTTCATTTCTTTTTTTTAATAAAGTCTTGCTGGAAACTTTTAGAAATGGTTTAAGCCTTTGCATGCTTGTGGGATGGGTAAGGATAGCTTTGGAATAGGTAAGGATACCTGTGGCATGGGTAATAGCTGTGGGATGGGTTAGGATAGCAGTGGGATAGATAAACCTCCAGTGCAAGCATAGTGGGACTGTATGGTCCACCCTCCAAGGTGCCACACCTATGGCCCTTTATTAGCAATAACGATATAATCAATCATCCACACATGTCAACATAAACACAACTCTTTGTTAAACGCCCTGTTCATTGTAGGCGAACCAAACATACATGGCCCAATCTCATCCATGTGATGAGACAGGCTGAAGGAAGCATCCATTAAGCATTTACCATCCTGTCTTGCCACTCCACTGCTCCAGCTGGGGAGTTGCACTAGTGTTTCAGGAGGTTGCGCTGCTTCTTCGCCTCACGTGAGGCTCTGTTGGGGCCTTGCACATCCTCAGTGTCAATCAGGTTTTGCCCTTGCCTCCATTCCCCAGCCTCCATGTCCCCATTGCCTTGTTCACGGTCCACAAGCCTGTTCTGCAAGGCTGGGTAGCGGGTGCTCATGAGACTGTGCAGGATTCAGCAAGCTTCTACGATGTTCCTCATGGTCTCTGGGCAATGCTGCATGGTGGTGAGAAGTACCTGGAACCTGTTGGCCAGGATGCCAAAGGCGTTCTCCACCACACGTCTTGCCCTGAACAGCCTGTAGTTGAAGAACCTCTCTTCACGGGTGAGGTATTTGGAGGTGTAAGGCTTCATGAGGTAGGTTGTGAGGGAGAAGGCGTCATCCCCCATGATGAAGTAGAGCACATCTTGTGTGTCGTTGGGCAGCGGGTCTGGATTTGGGAAGCCCACCATGAGGTTGCTTTCCAGCCCCTCCTTGAGGTGACTGGCATTGTATACCTGGGCATCTGAACATGAGCCGTTGCCTGAAGCATTGATGTACATGGACTTGTAGTCAGCATCGACCATGGCGAAGAGGATGATGCTGAAGAAGCCCTTGTAGTTGTGATAAGTGGACCCCGACTTGGCTGGAGCTTTGCAGGCCACGTGCTTGCCATCAATTGCTCCCACGGTGTGGGGGAAGTTCCACTTCTGATACCACTGCTCTGCAACTTTCTTCCATCCTTCTTCAGTGGAGGGGCACTGGAGGAGCTCCTCCTTGTATTCTTCGATGATGGCCTGCACCACTTCTCTGACAACAAAGCTGATGGTGCTGGGTGGCACCCTCCAGCCATACTGCATGCTCCTGTAGGTGGTCCCTGAGGCCAGGTGGCGCAAAGTGAGTGCCACCTTGAGCCCAGGTTCCAGGCTGGGTGGGAAGTTGGTGTTTGCCTCGGTCAACCTGGGTGTCAGGCGCTGCACAACTTCGTCAAACATGGCTGGAGGCATCCTCATGAAGTTCTGGAACGCCCGAGTGTCTTCGTTCCTGAGCTCCACCATCAGCTTGTTGTACTGTCCTTCCTCTGCTCTTCTGGCGAACCATCTTTGGACCCAGACTTTTTTTGGGTGCCTCCTTTTCTTCCCGTAGTAGAGTTCACAGAGCCTGTAAATGGTTTCGCACTGTTGCAGAAGGATGGTGGCTGCCGAAAGGACTTTGTCACAATCCACGGTGGACATGACTGGATGCTGTGGAAGAGGAAGATGAAGGCTGCAGAGGTCTGCACAGCTTGGCTGCTGTTCTGAAAGTGAGATGCAGGCGAGTTGCTCCCCCTTTTTATAGGCAGTGTAGGTGTCCCTTTGCATCCTCTAGGCATCCTCTAGGCATCCTGCAGACATCCTTAATATCCAAGATAGGTCCCCTCTGCGAACGTTTTTTCCATTTTAAACGCTTTGTTTCCACTTGGCATCCATTCGGCATCCATTCTGCATCTGTTCTCTGTCCGTTCCGCTTCCTCCCTGCATCCGAGTGGATGCGAGTTGTACGGATGCATAGCGGATGCCTGGCAGATATAGCGGATGCATAACGGATGCATAATGGATGCGTAGCGGATGCGTAGCAGATGCATAGCGGATGCAGAACGGACAAACTGGATACATTTTCCACGCAAAATTTTTGAGCAGCCCAAAACTTTCAGAGTGGATGAAATGTCAATAAACGGATGCTGGACGGATAGAGAGGAAGCCAAATGGAGGCAGTGAGTACATCACGTTTTTGAACAGATGGCAAGGTTTTTTGTCCGTTTTACATCCTCTTTGCATCCGTTGGTTCAGTGTGACATGGGCTTAAAATGTTATACATTATCTCTGATGTCAACAAATTCAGATAATGAAAGACTGACATTCCCAGAAATGAATTACTATTTCATTTCAAAGGTTTTCTTTAATGCTTATAAACCTTTCATTTTACAGTAAATATAGGGAGATAAGAGATACATTCATTTAATATAAGCAAAGATCACAAAAAACTACATTCAAAGAATTTTAACAGTTGGAGATTAAGAAACTATTGCAGAGATGAAAAAAATCAGTGACTATCCAGATTATGCTGAACTAAAATTTATAGCATTCTTCATCCGTGGCCCTGTTGGTTGGACTGCCTGTGAATTATAATTCACAGAATATTCTTGAAGAATATATTCTTCATATTTGGAGAACTAGCAGTTCTTCTCTCCAGATTGATTCCTACTATTATAGGAATTCTTTCTTGGAAAAAAATAAATAAAACCAAAATGGATTTTACATTCTTTGGGATCCTTCGTCTTCTCTGACCTTTCTTGCTTTCTTGCATACATTTTATTATCCAAATAGGTAACTTCATCAGTGCTAGATGGGAGTTGAGTTTGTTTTCTGTTTACATACAAGTGTCTTGGCATGTAAATGTTGGTGGGAATGTTCTTGGTGGTTGCTTCATTAGACTGCAGATCAGGATATGGTTTATTGTTTGGTGATATCTGCTTATTTGCATGTTGACCAGGGGCAGAGTATTCAGCAGCTTCTGACCAGTTCTGGAGAACTGGTAGCAGAAATTTTGAATAGTTTGGAGAACCGGCAAATACCATCTCTGACTGGGGGTCCCAACCCCATCTATTCTTTGCCTCCTGAGTCCCAGATGATCAGCTGGGTCTTCTTTTGTTGCCCTGCACAGGAGAATGGAGCTGGAAAGCAGGTTAGTGGGTAAGGAGGGAATGGGATTTTGCAGTAACCTTCCCCCAGGAATGGGAAGTGAATGTAGATTTTGCAATATCCTTCCCCTGAAATGGGGTGGGAATGGAGATTTTACAATATTGTTCCTCTGCCACGCCCACCAAGAATGCCCACCAAGCCATGCTCACAGAACCAGTAATAAAAAATGTTGAATCCCACCACTGTTCGGAGGTGTTGTGATATTTGATTGTCTCTTTTGAATGATAGGTAGATGTTATTTATCTCTTCTTACCTGTTGATGATTTGTCTGGGTGCCAGGCTTCCAGGAAATCCCTAGTAATTTTTAATTTAGCTTGGTCTAGGATGCTCACTATCCAAGTGCAAACTATGGTGAAGTCTGTCCATGTATTATTCTATTAAGGAGTTTTCATCATGTTTCTGCTAGTTGGTTTTCATAGATGTATTTTACTAGTCTTTTGTCTGTTTATTCTACACAGTAGCTGTCACAGTCCTTATATTTTATACTGTTGATAATTCCTCTTTTTTTCTTCTGGTGATAATAGGTAATTTGGTTTACTTAAAATATTTTTCAGGGTTTTGATTGGTTTGTGTGCTACAGCAATATCATGTGACTATAATCATATACTGGTTGTTTCTGAGATGTTTTCACTTTATATCAATGTTATTGAGAAGTCAGGCATTTTTTGATAAAGTTGTATAAGTATTCATTTTGTTGGATAATGTTGTATATATGATCTGTTCCATCATCCAAGTTCAGAGAGCACAAAGGTTCCCCACAGTTAAACCCACTGTCTTGTTAGCATCAGTTATTCTTCCAGCAGATTTTATTCTGAAGCTTTTATTTCTTCAGCAAAACAAAGTGTACCAGTTTAACATGTACATTCCACACAAGTGACTAATCTGAAATTTAAGTAGTGTAACACAATTAACTCCTTCATATCTAGAATATAATGACAGATTTTACATTGGTAAATTTTGTTTTGGGAAAAATCAATTATCTTTATTGCTGTGTTCATTTGATAAAAATCTCTTGTGCATTTGTAAAATTATTTCCAAATCTTTCTGCATGTTTGCTAGTGTTTTAAAGGGCATAATTTTAGTTCCCATCAAATGGATTTTTCAAGGAAAAATCAAATGCTGACAAATGCAGCTTGTTGATTGGGACATATATTCTTCAAAAGTGATATTTTCTTCCAAACAGAAATCCTGTAGAGGTCCTCAGTCATTCAGGTCATGGTTGTCCCAAAGGCATTTTTTTAAAAGGTAACAGGACTTCCTTGTTTTTTTAAAAGACATTTCGCTTCTCATCCAAGAAACTTCTTCAGCTCTGACATTCCCCACTATCCTGTCAGAGCTGAAGAAGCTTCTTGGATGAGAAGCAAAAAGTCTTCAAAAAGGAAAAACAAAAAAGTCCAGTTGCCTCCTGAAAAAGCACTTTTGGGACTTCCAAGCAGAAAATATTCATTTTCATTTCAGGTAAGTTGTAAATAGAAAACAATATGGTGTTTGGATATTGGCCCACTCAATTTTGCTTTATATATGTTTGTTTCTCTGTATGTGAAAACATAGAAATTGGCCTTAATATGTAAGAATACATAGGTGTAGCTGGGGACAAATGACTGTTAGAAATTATATTACTGTTAAGGACCATGATAAAAACTAAAAATGAAGTCTAATTAAATATCTCAAATGAGACACATATTTTACAAGATTTACTGTTATTTCTCAAAGTTGAGGGGAGAAAACAGCCATGTGGCTCTGGGAGGACGAACCCCCCTCTGGATCAAACCCTCTGGTCCTGTGTCACCTTCCTGCTTTGGCATTGTGATTATGGTTATGTAATACCTTCTGCTGCCATCACCCATATTTCTGGAATTGGGTTGCCCTTACTTTTTAGCTTCCCATTTAATATCTTGTGAGTTTGTCAAAATGCCAAGTTTGGAAACTGAAAGATTGGACAGCCAGGCACTATAAACAGGGTGAACTCAAACTACTAATATATGAAGGTAGATATGATATAGTTGGAATAACAGAAACTTGATGGGATGAAACCCATGATTGGAACATATTGGTAGAAGGATACAAATTGTTCAAAAAACCCAGACCCCATAAAAGAAGAGGTGGAGTTGCACTGTATGAAAAGGACCACTATATTTCTCCAGAAATGCATTAAGCCAAAGATGAAAACCTCCTAGAATGCATATGGGTCAATAAAAAAGAAAAAAAGAATGACATTGCCTGTATACTATAGGTCACCCAATCAAGCAGAAAAAATAGATGTACTTTTTTGCCAACCAACTAACGTATGCACTACAATAGTAATGGGGGACTTCAATTATCCTGATATCAATTGGAAAACTAATTCTGCACCTAGTGAGAAATCAAACAGGTTCCTACCCAACCTAGCTGACAACTTTGTTGTCCAAAAGATAGAGCATGGAACTAGAGGGACAACCATACTGGACTTAATTCTTACAAAAGAGGGAGTTGAAACTACAGGAATCTTGGCTGAGAGTCACCATGTCATACTAGAATTCAACATAACACAAACACAAGCTATAGAACATAATGATACCAGAGTGTTAGATTTTAAAAGAGCTGATTTTAATAAACTCAGAGAGAACTTGGGAAAGATTCCATGGATGAAAATCCTAAAGGGGAAAACAACTCAACAATCTTGGGAAACTCTGAAAAATACAATCATAGAAGCCCAGACCATCACAATACCACTGAGAAAGAAAAACAAGAAATCCAAGAAGAAACCAGCATGGCTGCACAAAGATCTCTCTGGCAAATAGAAAAAAGAAAAGGACAAGTACAAAAAATGGAAAGAGGGACATAAAACTAAGGCAGAATATCAGCAGATAGCCAAAATCTGCAAAGACGAATTCAGGAAAGCAAAGTCTCAGAACGAACCAAGACTTGCAACAAAAGTCAAAGATAATAATAATAAAAGCTTCTTCCAACATATAAATAACAAGAAAAAAAACAAGAAAGTATTCGGTCCATTATGGAGAGAAGGCAACAAGGAAGTAACAGGCAACAGAGAGAAAGCAGAGCTGCTTAACCCATTCTTTGCATCGATCTTTATACAAAAACAAACTGATAGCTCAACCCACCAAAAACATAACTCCAATAGACAGACCAGAAATAAAAGTTAAAATAAGAAAAAATATATATATAGTAAGAGAACACTTGTCTGATCTTGATGAACACAAATCACCGGGGCCTGAGGGATTACATCCCTGAGTTTTAAAGTGGTTCATCTCAGAACCATTGCACCATTTCTTTCAAAAATCCTGGAACACCGGGGAACTGCCAGAGGACTGGAAAAGAGCTGATGTGGCTCCCATCTTCAAAAAAGGGGAAAAAAATCAGACCTAGGAAACTACAGACCAATCAGCCTAACATCAATACGAGGGAAGATACTGGAAAAGATAAAATATTTCATTCTTCAACATAGTGACTAAATTAGTAGATCAGCAAAATACTGTGGACATAATATACTTAGATTTCAGCAAGGTATTTTACTAAGTAGACTACAACCTACTTCTTAGGAAGCTAGAAAAAAGTGGAGCACCACCACCAGATGGACTCGCAACTGGCTGGCAAACCGTACTCAACGAGTAGTTCTTAATGGGTCTAAGTCTACATGGAGGGAAGTAAGCAGTGGGGTACCACAAGGTTCCAAATTAGATCTAGTACTCTCCAATATCTTCATTAACAACATATATGAGGAAATAGAAGGAGAACTTACCAAATTTGCAGATGATACTAAGCTGGCAGGAACAGCTTACACCCAAGAAGGTAGGCTCAACATCCAGATGGATCTTGACAGACTCGAACACTGGGCCATATTTAACAAAATGAAATTCAATGTAGAGAAAAGTAAAGTCCTACACTTAGGCAAGAAAAACCAAAAGCACACATATAGACTGGATGAAACCAGGCTTAATAGCAGTAACTGTGAGAGGGATCTTGGAGTCTTAGTGGACAACCAGCTAAATATGAGCCAGCAGTGTGCAGCAGTAGCTAAAAAAGCTAATGCAATCTAAGATGCATTAACAGAGGGATACAATCAAGATCAAGTGAGGTACTAATACTACTCTATAAAGTCTTAGTAAGGCCACACCTAGAGTATTGCATCCAGTTTTGGTCACTACACTTTAAAAAAGATGTTGACACTCTAGAAAAAGTACAGAGAAGAGCAACCAAGATGATTAGGGGACTGGAGACTAAATCATATGAAGAACCATTACAGAACCTGGGCAAGGCTAGTCTAGTGAAGAGAAGGACCAGGGAGACATGATAGCAGTGTTTCAATATTTGAGGGGTTGCCACAGAGAGGAAGAGGTAAGGCTATTTTCTTAGGCACCCAAAGGACAGGCAAGGATTAAAGGATGGAAATTGAACAAGGAGAGATTAATCTGGAAACAAGGAGAAACTTTCTGACAGTGAAAAAAATCAACCAATGGAACAGCTTGCCCTTGGAAGTTGTGGGAGCGCCATCACTTGAGACTTTCAAGAGATTGGACTCCCATCTGTCAGAAATGGCACAGGGTCTCCTGCTTGCAGGTGTTGGACTAGATGACCTACAAGGTCCCTTTCAACTGTTTATCCTGTTTATCTATTATCTGTAACGATAATAATGTTGATGACAATGTTAATAGTCATCATCATCATCATCAAACAAAGAGCTACAACAAAGAATTAGCAACATAATTTTATTGCTCTGTTATGCTCTTATTGTGTTCAAAGCAATTACCCATACGTTTATCTATATTAACAACCTTCCCATTAAAAAAATTGCTTTTCTTTTCTCCCTGGTGATGTATTGGATCTGATTCTTCATCCTCCTTACCTTCACATATCAGAAAAGAACACACACACACACACACAAGTTCTCTTCTGATATGTACATTTTTCTGTTTCTACTGGAAACTAGCTCATAAACGCCTCACAATATTCTATAAGTGTTTGCACCTCCTTGACCTTTTATCTCAACAACAAAAGTTTTAACCAGCAATCCCACTCTCTCTCTCTATCTCTCCTTCTCCCTCTCCCTCCCTCCTTCTCTTCCCCCCTCTTTCTTTCTCTCTCTCTCTCTTGTATACAGGTATTTCTAATTTATCCCCCAAGCCCTTTAAATTATAGAATTAGAATTATTGGAAATCTATGTTTTCTCTTTTTCTTTATCTGCTGCAGGTTTGTGAGATAATCAATGAGGTATTTTGCCTATGCATATGTTTATATTTGCTGCTATTCTGAACTCTCCTGCAAGTCTGCTTAGGCAAGCAGGATAAGTGTATTAGGATGTCTAAGGGTCACTGTCAATATTTAATACAGACTAAGGTGCATGCCTGAATGACTGTAAAGGCTAGGTCCCACTGGCCGATGGACGCAAAACATATTCAAAAAGGACACAGCAGACTAGCAAAATTTTGGGGGTGGCTCCATCCATTGTCATCTGCTCTAAAAAGTGGCAAACATTTGCATAAACAGAACGGAAAAGAACGGACGTGGGTAGTATTTAGCGGGGATGTTAAACGGATGTTCATTGGAAGCCTAGCAGATGAAAGCAAATGGAAGCAAATGATACCTCCTAAGGGATTCCGGGGAGAATTTCAAAGCGGATGCATAGCGGAAGGGGCATAGCAGATGAAGCAGATGCATCACGGATGCCTATAGGAAACAAAGGGGATGCCATGCGGATGTATATCAGATGCAAAGCATTCACTGTGCATGCGGGGAGTATGAATTGCGTCAGCTCTGTGGATATAAAAGGATGCAGCATGCACGCAGTCAGCATACAAGGGAAAGACGTGCTGCCACATACATCTTGCAGGAACACCATGGTTCGTCAGTCAGGCAAGAAGAGGAAGTCCGTGCCTACTCGTTCAAGCCCTGGAAAGGTGAAGAAGGGCAGAACCAGCATCCCACCCCCTGGCACTGACTCTGAAGCTGCTGCTGCTGCTGGGGTGGACCAGCCCCAAGGCCCTCAAGCCCCTCAAAGCCCTGCTGCTGAAGGCCCTGTTGCTCAAGCCCCTGAAGGCCCTGAACAATCTCCAGAAGGCCCTGATTCTGAAGCCCCTGAAGCCCCTGCCAGAGGGAGGAAGAGGCAAAGGAAGGAGAAGGAAGAGAGGAAACAGTACACTGTTTCTGAGGAGCATGAGGATGAGGTGCTGGAATGGCTGAGGGAGAACGAGTACCTGTGGAGAAAGGGCTACAGACTGTATCAGGACACCAAGAAGAAACAGGCAGCTTGTAGATACAAGGCAGAGAGCCTGGGGTACACTGCAGAAGTACTCCTTGGATGGTGGTAGCACATCTCCACCTGGTATGGAAAGCTACAACTCAAGAAATCCGGGCAGGCCACTGTCAAGCTCACTGACCGGGAGATGTACATCATGGACAAGTGCAGTTTCCTGGAGGGTGAGATCCGCCACCGAGGAGCAGCCCCTCTGAGACCCCTCTCCCTCAGACAGCCCACAGACAGCAGTCCTCTTCCAGCCAGGAGCCAGCTACCCTGTCCAGGGGGGTGTCTTCAGAAGGCCCCACAGCAGAGACCCCCTTGACAGCTGCACTCCCCATGCTGGCGGACTTGGAGGATCCCGTGGAGGATGACGCCCTGCTGTCACAAATGGAGGAAGAAGCAGCAGCCACCAGAGGCCAATCCACCCCAACCCCCACCCCCAGCTCCACAGAACACAAGCAGAGAGACAGACGGGAAGGCCAGGACCACAGTGTGCTGTTGGAGATCAGGGACACAATGAAGACCAGCACAGAACTTCTCTCTCAGCTGGTCGACTTGGACAGAGCATCCTCAGCCCAGAAGCCCTTCATCACCTACGTGAGCCACACCCTGAGGAACCTACCTGAAGCCCAGTACCAGGTGATGAAGCAGAAGATCGCAGCACTTCTGCACAACCCTCAAGGCCCAACTGAAGCTGCTTCTACCCAGTCCAGGTATGCTCCTTCACCCCAGGCGATGTCACAGCCCTTCCACGGCTTTCAACAGCCCCTCACCTACCAAGGCTATGACTATCAGGACTTCCCACAGCACAAGCAGAACTTCCCAGTCCAGATCCAGTTTCATCGGATGCCACAGATGCCACTCCTCACCCAGCTGCAGATCAGACAGCCCCACTACACTCCTCCTTCCTCCACCCCACAGCCAAGCCTGTCAATGGACAATCTGTCATCAGTATTGGGCCTGACATCTCAAGTCCTTGATGAAGGGCCTCTCAACCTCACGGGACTAAGTCAGCTCTCGGATAGCTTCCTGAACACACCACCACCTGTTGACCCTCGGGGCCAAGCACCCCAATGGTGCCTCAGACCAGCACTCAAGCCACAGCCACATCCACAGTCACTGCCCACTTCACAGCTGAGACCATGGACATGACTCAGAGTGACTCAGAATAGTCTCAGAGACTGAGTTGTTTACTTGTTTAATAAAGTTTATCTTTGCTTAAGACACTTAATACAGTTTACTTGG
>BLBF01000006.1:57200155-57212819 GCA_015471245.1 Laticauda colubrina | reverse complement strand
TTTATCTTTGCTTAAGACACTTAATACAGTTTACTTGGTTCATTTTGTTTACTTAGTAAAGTGTTGGTGAAAACTTTGAAAAATGGTTAAGCCTTTGCATGCCTGTGGGATAGATAAGGATAGTTGTGGGATAGATAAACCTCCAGTGCAACCATAGTGGGACTGTATGGTCCACCATCCCAGCGATCCAGATGATTTTCTCCCCCTTTTTAGAGAAAATATCGGTTTTATTTTAATATTGTCCGCTATGGGGCTTTCTACATACTCTAGACATTCTGCAGACATCCTAAATATGTGAGATACATCCCAGATACAAACATTTTGTCCATCTATTTCCGTGCTACTAATGCTGTGTAGACATTCTGGGTACCTTTTGTTTCCTTCCTCTTTCCATTTTCAGCTGTAGCAGATGTGGGTTGAGGGGATGGCCAGAAGATGCAGAGAGGATACAGCGGACGTTTAATGGATGATAACGGACATAGAACATTTGTTGCCCATATATGTCGTGGATGTACATCGTACGCGGCGGAAAGTTCATCCTTTCACAAAGTTTTATGCAGCTCAAAACTTCTTGCGTGGATGAAATCACAGTGGACGGATGCTTGATGGATAGAGCATATGAAATGTATGTAGTGACTACACAATGGATGCATAGCATTTTCCAACGGATGGCAAGCTTTTTTTTACGTTTTACATCCTCTTTGCATCCGTAAGTGCAGTGGGACTGGGCCTTAAGGGAAACAGGGACACTTCATGATTGTAAGAGATGTATCAAGAATGAAAGAGAGAGGAAGAGTATTAATCATTAACTTTCTGTCTTTATTTATCAATATTTCTTTCATGCACATTTTAATTTTATATACAGACAATATGCATAGAGAGAAACATGAACATTGACATGAATGGGAGGAAGGAAGGGAGGAAAGAAGGGAGGGAAGGAGGAAGGAAGGAAAAAAGGAAAGAAGGAAGGGAGCAATTTTTTGAGGATATTGACTGGATAAACATGGGACAAGGTAAAGAAATAGCTAAACAGAAATAGAAAGACCAGAAAGTTCCATTTAATTAATATTCATTTAAATCAAGCAATATCCATTTCCATATTAATCTTGAAAAGCTTTCATACTTTTACCAGTGACAACTGTAGCTATTTTAACTCTCAACTTTAGCAACTGCTTTATTTCCTTCTCTTTGAATATAATAGAACACTGGCTTCAATTTACAAGCAATTTATTTGTGGGAAAAAACGTTTTAAAAAAGTCAATGTGGTATTTGGGCAGTATAAAATAAATGGAGCAGAGTAGATTCCTAAAATACTGTCTGAAGAAGCAGTAGATATTTGGGATGGGAAATGTATAATTCTTAAATGTATGAGTTTAATTTTGAATTATTTATGTATTACGATTTGATTTTGATTTTTCTTCTCAGTAAAGATTTTGCTATAAAGTGCTGATACACAGTATTCAAACAAAGTGTTAGAGATGGGTGTACCATGTAATATAATGGCTTCTAGAATGGCTGGCTTTTTCAAACAAAAAAAGTGTTTTGAATAGGCAAGGAGCGTAAACAGAAATCTTTAATGCAATTTTTAATTTGGTCAATATGTGTATAGAGGGTGTGACTTTTTTTTTCAAGAAATATTACATGTTTTGAGAATTGTAGTTTTGAAAGATCTCACATATTATGTTCTTATGTTAGGAAACAATAAATCACTGAATATTTTCTTAAGAGGGAAAAATCCTGGAATGGGAAATGAGATTTGAAAATTATTTTAAAGGAAGTTCATATCACAGGTTAGATATTAGGTATATTGTAAAAGTTGTGGGGAATCATTGGATTGAAGAATATTATACGATAGTATACCATATTAAAGTTTCCATATTAAATACCCTATTAAAGTTTCATTATAAAGTGAAGTCACCTGAAAAGCATTAAGAAGACCTATCCATGTGAGTATCTTGTCAACACAATGTAAATGGTTTGTAATTTATCTCTTCCTGCATGTTTTTCAACTAATACATTACCACTGCCCACAGCCCTAGTATTCCAAGGTATTTTCTATCTGTGTACCAATTAGGCATCATACTAGCTCCATAAATATGTATTTTGTTTTATGAATTGAAATGATACAATTTATTGCATGTGATTAAATGATGACTTTGGGTTTATATGTAATAAGTTCAATAAACTCATTCATCCATTTGCAGTAATGTAATAGAATTGCCCAGACGAGTGAGGGATATTCAGTTTTGATTCTTGGTGATTTCAGAGAAAATTTGAAACAGTATTTATTATTCTTAAGACAAAGTAAAATTCTTTAGTCATGAAAGCCAAACATTCTATAAATTAACTTTTTATCATTATAGTTACTGACTAATAAAAAGATAAATCAATATATTATTAATAGATAAATTTTAATAAGAGGTACATACTCTAGCATAAAATTTTATGTACATTTATCAAGAGCTCGATTAGGGTTCAGTGTCAACCCAGCTAAAATCATAACATTTCTTAAATCATAATATTTAGTATTATATCCATACAGGTAGTCTACAACTTACAACTATAATATTGTCATAATTCATGGTGGCTATGAGTCACCATGTGACTGTAGTCAAATGTTATAACTGTAGTCAAATGTTATAATCTTTTTGCAGCAGTTGTTAAACACAACAGTCATTAAAGGCTCTGTCACACTGCCCAACGGATGCAAAACGTTAACAACGGACAAGAAAAATGTTCCACCCATTGTTATCCGCTCTCAGAAGGGACAAAAATTTGCATAACTGGAGCGGATAACATGGACGGGGGAAGGACACAGGGCGGATGGAAAGCGGATGTGGAACGGAAGCCCAGCGGATGGAAGCAGATGGGAGCGGATGGCACATCCGCTAGGCTTCCAGGGGACCTCAGCAAAGCAGACGCGGAACGGATACAGCGGATGCAGAGCGGATGCCAAACGGATGAAGCGGATGCACAGCGGAAGCCTAGCGGATGCCGACCATTAATTGCGCATGTGGGGAGGATGCATTGCGTCAGCCCCGCGGATATAACAGAAGCAGCTCGGAAGCAGGATGCCATTCAGAGGAAAGACCTGCTGCCGGACGGATTGACTGCCTTGCCTGCCCTGCCTGCATGTCTGCCTGCAAGCCTTGCTGCCAGCCTTGCTGCCAGCCTCCCTGCCAGCCTTGCTGTCTGCCTGCCTGCCAGCCTTGCTGCCAGCCTTGCTGCCTGCCAGCCTTGCTGTCTGCCAGCCTTGCTGCCTGCCTGCCCGCCAGCCTTGGTTCATGCCTGCCTGCAAGCCTTGGTGCCTGCCTGCCTGCCAGCCTTCCTGCCAGCCTTGGTGCCTGCCTCCCTGCCAGCCTTCCTGCCAGCCTTGGTTCATGCCTTCCTGCCAGCCTTGGTGCCTGCCTGCCTGCCTGCCTGCCAGTGTTCCTGCCAGCCTTGGTGCCTGCCTGCCTGCCAGCCTTAGTGCCTACCTGCCTGCCAGCCTTCCTGCCAGCCTTGGTGCCTGCCTCCCTGCCAGCCTTCCTGCAAACCTTGGTGCCTGCCTCCCTGCCAGCCTTCCTGCCAGCTTTGGTTCCTGCCAGCCTCCCTGCCAGCCAGCAACCCCACAACCATGTGGAAGCACAGCAAGCCTCAGCCATCTGCTGCCAGCCCTTGCAAGAAGGACAGGGTTACCATCCCGTCCCCTGGCCCTCACTCTGGTTCTGCTGGGGCTTCTGCAGCATGGGCTCGCTCTTCTGGGGCTGGGGCTTCTGTTGCTTCTGCTTCTGGAGGAGCTGATGACAAGCACTCCAGCACCAGCCACCTCCACAGCACCTGCATCCTTCACCCCTGAGACTGAGCGACCAAGAGGAGTGCCAGAGACTCATTTTTGTCTTATAGCTTGTTGTTAATAAAGTCTATTTTTGATTCACACACTTGCTTCATTTCTGTTTTTTAATAAAGTCTTGCTGGAAACTTTTAGAAATGGTTTAAGCCTTTGCATGCTTGTGGGATGGGTTAAGATAGCAGTGGGATGGGCAGGGATACCTGTGGGAGAGGCAGGGATATCTTTGGGATGGGTAATAGCTGTGGGATAGATAAACCTCCAGTACAAGCATAGTGGGACTGTATGGTCCACCCTCCCAGGTGCCACACCTTTGGCCCTTTTTTATCAATAATAATGTAGTCAATCATCCACACATGTCAACATAAACACAACTCTTTGTTAAATGCCCTGTTCATTGTAGGCCCACCCAACATACATGGCCCAATCTCATCCGTGTGATGAGACAGCCTCAAGGAAGCATCCATTAATCATCTATCATCCTGTCTTGCCACTCCACTGCTCCAGCTGGGGAGTTGCACCAGTGTTTCAGGAGGTTGCGCTGCTTCTTCCCTTCATGTGAGGCTCTGTTGGGGCCTTGCACATCCTGAGTGTCTATCAGGTTTCGCCCTTGCCTCCATTCACCAGTCTCCATGTCCCCATTGCCTTGTTGGCGGTCCACGAGCCTGTTCTGCAAGACTGGGTAGCGGGTGCGCATGAGATTGTGCAGGATGCAGCAAGCTTCCATGATCCTCCTCACGGTCTCTGGGCAATGCTACATGGTGGTGAGAAGTACCTGGAACCTGTTGGCCAGGATGCCAAAGGCATTCTCCACCACCCGTCTTGCCCTGGACAGCCTGTAGTTGAAGATCCTCTCTTCACGGATGAGGTATTTGGAGGTGTAGGGCTTCATGAGGTAGGTTGTGAGGGAGAAGGCGTCATCCCCCACGATGAACTAGGGCACATCTTTCATGTCGTTGGGCAGGGGTTCTGGATCTGGGAAGCCCACGATGAGGTTGCGTTCCAGCCTACCCTTGAGGTCACTTGCGTTGTATACCTGGGCATCTGAAGCTGACCCATTGCCTGAAGCATTGATGTACATGAACTTG
This sequence comes from Laticauda colubrina, assembly GCA_015471245.1. Taxonomy (NCBI): domain Eukaryota; kingdom Metazoa; phylum Chordata; class Lepidosauria; order Squamata; family Elapidae; genus Laticauda; species Laticauda colubrina. The sequence goes on along the minus strand of BLBF01000006.1, from coordinate 57,207,902 downwards.
TAGTCAGCATCGACCATGGTGAAGAGGATGATGCTGAAGAAGCCCTTGTAGTTGAAATAAGTGGACCCTGAGTTGGCTGGCGCTTTGCAGGCCACGTGCTTGCCATCTATGGCTCCAACGGTGTGGGGGAAGTTCCACCTTTGATACCGCTGCTCTGCAACTTTCTTCCATCCTTCCAACTTTCCTCCTTGTGTTTCACTTCCTCCTTGTATTCTTTGATGATGGCCTGCACCACTTCTCTGACCACAATGCTGATGGTGTTGTGTGGCACCCTCCATCCATACTGCATGCTGCTGTAGGTGGTCCCTGAGGCCAGGTGGTGCAGAGTGAGTGCCAGCTTGAGCCCAGGGTCCAGGCTGGGCCAGAAGTTGGTGTTTGCCTTGGTCAACCTGGGTGTCAGCCGCTGCACAACTTCGTCAAACATTGCTGGAGGCATCCTCATGAAGTTCTGGAATGCCCAAGTGTCTTTGTTCCTGAGCTCCACCATCAGCTTGTTGTACAGTCCATCCTCTGCTCTTCTGGTGAACCATCTTCGTACCCAGAGGCTTCTTGGATGCCTCTTTTTCTTCCCGTGGTAGAGTTCACAGACCCTGTAGATGGCTTCACACTGTTGCAGAACGATGGTGGCTGCCAAAAGGACTTTGTTACGATCCACAGTGGACATGACTGGATGCTGTGGAAGAGGAAGAGTCAGATGAAGGCTGCAGAGGTCTGCACCGCAGGGCTACTGTTCTGAAAGTGAGATCCAGATGTGTTGCTCCCCCTTTTTATAGGCAGTATAGGTGTCCCTTTGCATCCTCTAGGCATCCTCTAGACATCCTTAATATCCGAGATAGGTCCCCTCTGCGAACGTTTTTTTCGTTTTACATGCTTTGTTTCCGTGCTGCATCTGCTAGGCATCCGTTCTGCATCTGTTCTGCATCTGTTCCACTTCCTCCCTGCGTCCGAGCGGATGTGAGTTGCGCGGATGCGTAGCGGATGCCTAGCGGATGCGTAGCGGATGCAGAACGGACAAATTGGATACATTTTCCGCACAAAAGTTTTGAGCAGCTCAAAACTTTCTGAGAGGATGAAACGTCCATAAACGGATGCTGGACAGATAGAGAGGAAGCAAAATGGAGGCAGTGAGTACATCGCGTTAACCAACGGATGGCAAGCTTTTTTGTCCGTTTTACATCCTGTTTGCATCCGTTGGTGCAGTGTGACATGGGCTTAAGCAAATGCAGACAATGCATATATTGTTAAACTAACCCAATTGACATTTTTTGCTGGAAGTCAGAAGTAAACACTGGTTTCTGGCAAAAGCACTAAAAAGAGAGAGAGATAATGTGACCATGGCTGCAGATGAATGTAAACACAAACAGCCATAAATCATGGATCACAAAGAGGGCCACCATTATCACCTTGAAACCAGATCATAGGTAGCCCTGAGGTCCATTGTGACATTTACCGGTTGCTAAACGTCTGGTCTTAAGTCAAGGACTACCTGTACCTCAGTAACTATTTTAAATGATATATCATATTTCACTTTTTATCCAAGAGCTTAAAGTAATATATATGTTGCTTATTTATATTTTCTCTATAACAACAACACTGTAAATTAAGTGTGACCTAGAGAGAATGACTGGCCCAAAGTCATGCAGTAAGATCCGATGGAACCTGATCTGCCTGGACCTAATCCAATTCCTTAACCACTTCATTACATTACACTGGTTTCTGCCACATTGAAATGTTAAGTTCTCCTAATATTGCATCTTATATTGATTTGTCATTTTATTCAGTAAAAGGCATTACACATAACTTCAATCTTTGATCACTGCCATTATTTAATATCAAATTATTTGGATATTTTCTGAGAAAAATATGTATGGTTTTTGCCAAGACCTGCAACAGATGTTTAGACTACTTTACAAATTCAGACTGACACAGCATAAGAAGCAAATTTATTCATTCAAATAAGAGATGATTTCCAAATATCAGAATGAATAAGGCAGACTAATTGCATAATCCAAATCCAATGTTGCTACACTTTCAGTTTATGTGAGAAATTAAATAACTAAATGGTTGCTGTTTCTAGTTTCCATTTTTTCAACCATCTTGCTTTCCACTTTTTCCAGAGCTTCTTGCTCCTTTGTTCTTTACCAGGTCATCATCCAACTCCTTATTCTTTTGCTCCAGACAAAGTTTTTGACAGCAAAGGTGACACTTAAGGCATCCTATTATATACGCCCAGACATCTTTTCTCCATTTCATGGAAACTAGGATTTTGCAGTCAATATGAATTATCCTGTGATGATTTAAGAAATGACTTTGGCTGATCTCAAAGCAGTAAAGCAGGCTTGAACCTAATTAGTATTTGGGTGGAAGACATTTAGACCATGAAATCATCGTCATCATCATCATCATCATCATCATCATCATCATCATCATCATCCTGGGAAAGACCATCTTTATAGTGTTTTTCTACTAAGAATTACACTTCACTTCACTTAAGTAAAACTTTTTATGACCTTTCTACAGATTTTTATCAAAAATAAGACTTATATTCTTTGCCCCTCTGATTTACAAATATGATTTTTAAGCTGTAGAATGAATTGAAGAAAAATAATACTTAATCCTTCTAATTAATAATATTTTTTAAATTTAAGATCTTTTTGAAGATGTGTTACTGATTCATAATGAATTTTCTCAAAACATTTATGTATTCATACAGAAATTGAAGTAACAGGGAAAAAAAGTCTACCTCAATAAATAACTGAGCATACTGAGAACAAGAAGACCTAACAGACTACATCCACAATATATTTTATAACAGTGTAGAAACCATATACTCTTCCAATTGTAAAAAGCATGATAAGTAGAAAATATCAGAGTCTTAAAATTTAGATACAATCTTATCCTGCTCTATAAATCAACATTCTAGACAGACAGATGGATAGATACAGTAGATCGATCGATCGATCGATAATTAGTCCAATATGTATATTGAATTATAATTCCTTAAATTCATTGGATTTATTGTCAGCAACTATATGTAGGATTACAACTTGCCATTCTAAATATATATTTTGCCAAAAAATTGAGATGATAAATAAAGGCTTAATTAAATACTTTTACACTATTAATCAAAAATATAAATTCTGAATGAACAAAAAATCCTACTTAAACACATTGTGTTCCTTATCTAATTATGACATCAAGGAGCACTTAAGTTTGTCAATTTTCACTTTGGTCATTTTAAAAATCCAGTTGCTAAGCTCAAAATATCATGACTGCTTAAAAAGAAATACATTATCCTTCTGCAAGGCTAACTTTACAATATGTCTGAAAAAATAAGCTTTTACCATGCTTCATAAAATCCACAGCAACTATATTGCCAACATAAAACCTGGACCCTGGCAATTTATATATTGAAAGCAAATGACCCCAGTGATTACTGCCCATTTTATTTGTGCCTCCCATATGCTTGCTTGCATTGCTTTTAAAATATTGACAAAGAAAGCATTCTGGTTTAGATAAAGGTTTAGAAATAGTTTTGCATTGTTTAAAATGGTTTTCCACTATTAAAAAAAATGCTCAATGAAATTGTCCAAATTTGTGTAGCTTTGTTCTTTCTACCCTCATGTTACTGAAATGCTTATGATTTATGTAAATAAACAGTTCTTCTCTCTCTTTATTGTTAGGTTTTAGGTAGTCAAGAAAATATTGTTAAATCTATAATTTCTGCTGCCAACATTTTAATTATCTATGGTAGATAGATGCTCTAATAAGTCTCTTGAATATCTCACAGCAGAAAAGCATTTCAGCATGTATCAGATAGATTATTCTGAACAAAGGTAAATTTAAGGTTATTTCATGTAGAGGCCAGTAATAATATATTCTATCAGGGTGTACAAGTCAAGGGTGAATTACCTATTTGGCAAATGACCCCAACTGCCAAGGGCAAGTTTATGCAGCATGATTGCTGTATAAATGTTGAATACAAGAACTGCACAAAGGACTGCACTCTGAAAAGACCTTAAGAAATGAACAGCGTACAGCTTCTCTTGGAACCTCTTCATTTCAAACTGTCACAATGCAAACTGCAATACAACCTGAAGGACAGCTCTTGATCAAAAATATATGCTGAAACTATAAAGGTCTAGGTATCATAAATAAGCCACTCTGCATTCTCAGAAAAGACTGGTGAATATATTCAATAATTACATCTGTACATGGTATCTGAACAAAGCATTGTAAGATATATTTGTTGTTAAATCTAAAAAAATATTTGAAAATAAAAGCAAACAAAACAAAGCATTATTATAAAATCAAGAAGGAAAAATGCAATAACTATTCTCTTGTAATATCTTTTTTGTTCTCTTAAATAACTCCACTGAATATCATTCGGGCTAGACAATTTAGTTGCTTTAGAGCTAATAAAAATAGATCACTTTGTTACATCACTATTTTAGAAGGAAACAATTTAATTCCCATGACTTAGAATGACTCTGAATGGACATTTAGTTTCGTAACATGCAACAGTTTGCAAAGGCACATTTTTTTTTCTAGACTGCGGAGAGTAATTTCTAATATGTGTGATGGAAGAGAAGCCTTGGAGGAAAATAACTTGTTCATCGAATTTGCATATCTTTGTGTGAAGTCAGTTTCTGAAGTATTGCATGGGGGGGTGGGGGGAGGTGGAGATGGCAAGATGAGAATTGAAGAAGCCCAATTCAGAATGTCAAGCTGTGCTTCAAGAATGATAAAAGACAGACTCATACTCTTGTCAGTGTAAAACAACTTGCCCAGACAGAGTAGAATTAACACTTGCTGTATTTCAGTAGAATTCTATCACCCTCTGCTGGACAGATGAACTCACTAAAAAGAGCACAGTAGAAAATATATGGCACACAGATGCTATATAGGTTCCCCTTCCTTCCCCCACTTCCCTTTGGTCTGTTTCTTAAGGCATATAAACTTCAGCATAAATATGTTGTGATGAAATTCATTAAACCTTCCACAGAATAGACAAAAGAAATTCTTTTAGCAATTTAGTCCAGTCCTTGGCACTATCACAAACTTGTCTGAACTGTTCAAAGTGCTGCAATTCATTTGTACAAAGAGGTTCTGTCAGCGTCTCATATCAACATACTTCAGCACTTCCTTCCCTTAATCAAAACTAGTAGAATCCAAATATAACCTCGGAAACACCACCAAATAATTATCTTCCTATTAAAAAAAACAATGTTGGAAAACACATAGAAAAAGAAAAAAACACCCCAAACCCCAGAAATGTAACCCTGTGCTTCCAACTATTACTTCCCTACAACTGTCGTTCTTTTAAGGCTGTGTGTATGTTATGCTCTTCCCTGCTGTGTACAAAACTGCTCTGTACATACCTATATATGTACAGATATGTCGTGCCCAATAAAACACCTCATAAAAATAACAGGAAATTCAGAAGGAAGCTTCCTTTTCAGAGGCACAAACGGACTGTGATTGATTTTTGCATACAGCAGAATTCCAAAATTTCTCCCTCTTTACAACTATCCTGCCCTTTAAATGTTTTAAAGCAAGAAATAACTTTAATTCATACATTAAGCAACACATTCAGAACCATGCTTTGTAAGGTGTTTCCCCCAAAAAATTGCTGTGAAGAAGCAAGGACATTGTCCATATAAGAAGACAGGAAGAAATAACCCCGAAGAAACTGGATTTAACATTTTATTTCTTTTCTTTTCTTTTCTTTTTCCTCTCATCCTCGTTTCAGCAAGAACAACAACAAAATGAAACAGCTCCCCTCCCCACGAAATAGATTTCAGGAACAAACTGGCCTGAGGGCAAAAATGGTTTCAACTGTTAATTTGCCAGGATGGCAAAGAGGTAAGAGATGCTAATATTTGATTTGCATTGTAACGATTGGAGGGGGGGGGGGAGGGAGGGGGGGAGGCGAGAAGAGGTTTGGACGGTAAATAAACCACAATTAGAAGAATGGGCTCTCCTACCTTGCCCGCTACTGAGAAACAATCCGAACAGGTAGAACACCGGCAGGTTCATTTTTTCAGGAGCTCACACTGGTGGACAGTTCCCAAGTTAAGCGAGGGTGTTGAGCCTAGGAAAAGCCAGCTCTTGCGGCTTACTTTGCCGCCGCTTTGCCTGCTCCTGCGGTCTCCTCTTGGCGTACAAGTCTACCCTTCAATCAAGCGCGCGCGCGGGTCCGCGCAGAGCCATACACTCACATCAACCCCAGCCCGGAAAGCCGAGCAGCGCCGCTCACCGACTGAGGGCAAGCGCCTCTCGCCGCTTGGCTATATCAAGCATGCGGGCAGGCGGGCTGGCAACGGTGCCAGCAGCAGTAGCAAAAACAGACCCGCTACACACACGAAAGGATGCAAAGTATCCCTCCGCGAACGCAGATGCACGTTTTTAGAAGAGCTGGACCAGCTTTTCCAAATGGCGAGAGCGCAGAAGAAATGGGAAGGAAGGAGACTGATTCTTCCGCCTCTTTGCCCTCGAAAGCTTCTGGCGGCGGCGGCGGCGGCGGCGGCGGCGTTGCTGCTGAAGGGTGTTCCGTATCTTTTTTTTCCAGCTTGTAGACCCTCTCTTCGAGCTTGAAACGGATTGTTCAGAAAAGGGAGGGGGACTCAGCTTTTTCTCTCGCTTTTGAGCTCGGCGTGGAGCTGAGAGAAAGCTCCGGTTCTTCCAAAGGAATCAGATCCTAATGCAAAAAAAAAAAAAAAAAAAAAAGGGGGGGGGGCAGAGAAAAAAAAAGGAACAAGAGAAGAAGACAGAAGTTCACAAGAGCTGGAAGCAAAGGCATTAATGCAGAGGAGGATTATGAAGGCATACGTTCAGATTGCGTGTATATACAGCGGTCAGGTTGACAGACGTGCTTGGAAAATATCTGGCAGATGTAAAAAAAACTGCAGGCTTGTGCTGGAGTTTGTAGTAGGAAAGAATGTCTACCGTTTAAATGCTCCAGGAGATGGGGTGGAGCAGGGATCAAGATGAGATTTCACGATGGTACCAGAGGCTGATTGTTTCCAGTTGTAAAATACTGCATACCAATCTTCGTCTCCACACACACACACACACCCTTTTTTTCCCCCACTCTGTTGGGATGACAGAATAATTAGGAGAAAACAAAATGGCTGGAGGGGAAAAGAGGGGTGGGGGGGGGGGGGGGGGGGGAACAGGTCTGAAATGCTACTTGAAATCAATGAACATGGACATAAAAGAAGTGATCGTCAAAATAATCCCACAGTTTGAAATCAGAGACCTTGTCCACAGGATTGAAATGAAATAGGTTAAATGACAATCAACTCCAGACAGGGGAAATGACACATCACATTATTTATTGAATATCCACTTTTATAGAAAAAGTTAAAATCACCATATAGATTGATCTCTCTCTTCTCACTCTCTTCATTTTATCCTTGCAAATAAATCTCAGATGTTTTACCTGGCAGCAGTTACCACTGAAATTTGTGCTTAACAAAAATAAAATCTGGATCCTCTCAATTCAAATTCAATTCAAACTTCAATCAATATACTGTCTCTCATAGTTTGCCTGCTTTCAGATGGTTCATTGAAGTAACATCATTGTCTCTTTGATGCTAAGAATGTTCCCAAAACCAAATAAATGATTCTTGAAATCATAGAGTTGGAAGGAGGCTTCTATAAGCCTTTCTTTCTTTCTTTCTTTCTTTCTTTCTTTCTTTCTTTCTTTCTTTCTTTCTTTCTTTCTTTCTTTCTTTCTTTCTTT
>BLBF01000006.1:57179360-57193924 GCA_015471245.1 Laticauda colubrina | reverse complement strand
GAAAAGAAAAGAAAAGAAAAGAAAAGAAAAGAAAAGAAAAGAAAAGAAAGGATTGGATTGGATTGGATTCTAAAGTAATGGCATCCAATCTTATTGACAGTATAATAGATACATTTTATTCTCTGTCCCTCTGGCTACATCATAATTTTCTTGTCTTTCAATTAATCTACATAAACAAAATGTTCGACTGATAACAAAAGAACATATTTTATTTCTAAAACTCTATCTTAGTTGCTTATCTGGCGATACAATTAAAATTAGTGGTTGTCATAGCAACCTTTTTGTCATAAAAAGTCCAAAACCTTTCAAGAGGTAATATAGTAAATATAATTTGGGCAATACATCTTGCATTATACTTCAGCTTCTGTTTTTCAAGAATAAAGATGGGAAGCAATAGATAATACTCCCCACATATTAGAATATTATGTAAAATATAACTATGGCTTTGAGGGACGATTATCTTTACATGAAAAGAAGAAAGCTCCCCCTCCAATTGCTATATATTTGCTCAGTATATGGTAAGAAGAATGGGGAAGGATATGCAAATTCTGATTTTTTTTTAGGAGCACAACCTCCTTGATTATTATTTTTTATAATTTTCATAATTTTCCCATGTTTTTAATTATAATTATAATTATTTTATTATTGATCATACTCTGAAACAGTAATAATAAAATACCATTTTTAAACTCTAATTTTATTACATTTTAAAAACATGAATATAAAATAAACAAGCAAAAAGAAAGAGTAGAAAAGAAAGGAAAAGATGAAACAGAAAGTAAAATAATAGGGCAAAAAAAATGGAAAGAAAAAAATAAAAAAGAAAGAAAACTAATAACTTCTGACTTTATTTGATATAGATAAAGATAAACATATATATCCAATTCTTATTCTAAAGCCCATGTCACACTGGCCAACGGATGCAAAAAGGACACAGCGGACGAGCAAAATGTTCCATCCGTTGTTATCCGCTCTCAAAAGGGGCAAAAATTTGCATAACCAGAGCGGATAACACGGACGTGGGGAGGACGCAGGGCGGATGCAAAGCGGATGCAGAACAGAAGCCTAGCGGATGGGAGCGGATGGGAGTGGGTGGCACATCCACAGGGCTTCCGGGGGGCCTCAGCGAAGCAGACGTGGAACGAAAAGAGCGGATGCAGAGCAGACGCCGAATGGATGAAGCGGATGCAGAGCGGAAGCCTAGTGGATGCACAGCGGAAGGTTAATTGATGCCTGGCGTTCACTGCGCATGTGGGGAGGATGTATCGAGTCAGCCCCGTGGATATAACGGAAGCAGTTCGGAAGCAGGTTGCCATTCAGAGGAAAGACCTGCTGCCGGACACATCGACTGCCTTGCCTGCCCTGCCTGCATGTCTGCCTGCCAGCCTTGCTACCAGCCTTGCTGCCATCCTCCCTGCCAGCCTTGGTGCCAGCCTCCCTGCCAGTCTTGCTGCCAGCCAGTCTGCCTGCCAGCCTCGCTGCCAGCCTTGCTGCCAGCCAGTCTGCCTGCCAGCCTTGCTGCCTGCCTTCCTGCCAGCCTTGGTTCATGTCCGCCTGCCAGCCTTCATGCCAGTCTTGATTTATGTCTGCCTGCCAGCCTTGGTGCCTGCCTGCCTGCCAGCCTGCCTGCCAGCCTGCCTGCAAGCCTTGGTGCCTGCCTCCCTGCCAGCCTTCCTGCCAGCCTTGGTGCCAGCCTGCCTGCCAGCCTTCCTGCCTGCCTTGGTGCCAGCCTCCCTGCCAGCCTCCCTGCCAGCCAGCAACCCCACAACCATGCGGAAGCACAGCAAGCCTCAGCCATCTGCTGCCAGCCCTGGCAAGAGGGACAGGGCTACCATCCCGCACCCTGGCCCTCACTCTGGTTCTGCTGGGGCTTCTGCAGCATGGGCTCGCTCTTCTGGGGCTGGCGCTTCTGCTGCTTCTGCTTCTGGAAGAGCTGATCACAAGCACTCCAGCACCAGCCACCTCCACAGCACCTGCACCCTTCACCCCTGAGACTGAGCGACCAAGAGGAGTGCCAGAGACTCATTTTTGTCTTATAGCTTGTTGTTAATAAAGTCTATTTTTGATTCACACACTTGCTTCATTTCTTTTTTTTAATAAAGTCTTGGTGGAAACTTTTAGAAATGGTTTAAGCCTTTGCATGCTTGTGGGATGGGTAAGGATAGGTTTGGGATGGGTTAGGATACCTGTGGGATGGGTAATAGTGGGATGGGTTAGGATAGCAGTGGGACAGATAAACCTCCAGTGTAAGCATAGTGGGACTGTAGGTCCACCCTCCCAGGTGCCACACCTACGGCCCTTTATTATCAATAATAATGTAATAATTATCCACACATGTCAACATAAACACAACTCTTTATTAAACGCCCTGTTCATTGTCGGCGAACCAAACATACATGGCCCAATCTCATTCGTGTGATGAGACAGGCTGAAGGAAGCATCCATTAAGCATCTACCATCCTGTCTTGCCACTCCACTGCTCCAGCTAGGGAGTTGCACCAGTGTCTCAGGAGGTTGCGCTGCTTCTTCGCTTCATGTGAGGCTCTGTTGGGGCCTTGCACATCATCAGTTTCAATCAGGTTTTGCCCTTGCCTCCATTCCCCAGGCTCCATGTCCCCATTGGCTTGTTGGAGGTCCACGAGCCTGTTCTGCCAGACTGGGTAGCGGGTGCGCATGAGACTGTGCAGGATGCAGCAAGCTTCCATGATCCTCCTCACGGTCTCTGGGCGATGCTGCATGGTGGTGAGAAGTACCTGGAACCTGTTGGCCAGGATGCCAAAGGCATTCTCCACCACCTGTCTTGCCCTGGACAGCCTGTTCTGAAAGTGAGATGCAGGTGAGTTGCTCCCCCCTTTTATAGGCAGTATAGGTTTTCCGCTAGGCATCCTCTAGGCATCCTGTAGGCATCATGTAGACATCCTTAATATCCGAGATAGGTCCCCTCTGCGAACGTTTTTTCCTTTTTAAACGCTTTGTTTCTGTTCTGCATCCGTTCTGCATCCGTTCTGCATCCGTTCTGCGTCCGTTCTGCGTCCGTTCCGCTTCCTCCCCACGTCCGGGTGGATGGAGTTGCACAGATGCGTAGTGGATGCCTAGCGGATATAACGGATGCGTAGCGGATGCGTAGCGGATGCGTAGCGGATGCAGAACAGACGAACTGGATACATTTTCCGCGCAAAATTTTTAGGCAGCCCAAAACTTTCTGAGCAGATGAAATGACCATAAATGGATGCTGGACATATAGAGAGGAAGCCAAATGGAGGCAGTGAGTACATCACGTTTTCGAACGGATGGCAAGGTTTTTTGTCCGTTTTACATCCTCTTCGCATCCGTTGGTTCAGTGTGACATGGGCTTAACATCAGCAATAATCTGCATTTCTTCAGAAGTTTCATTTGATTCTAACCAGCAAGACCTAGAATAAAACTACATATCTTTCAAGTTTCTCACAGAAAGTCCAAAAATGACTAGAAATAAAATCAGTCAAAATCTTTTCTTTAATCAAAACTTCAACTTCACCATCACTGTCTGTTTTATTAGTTCATCCATCCATTTCTTCAATGTAATATTTGTGAATCCTTTCATCTTTGTGCATATTTAAGTCTTAAGCAAAAACTTAAAAAATATATATTCTTAAGTTTTTGCGGGTACTTACATGTATGCTATTCAGCTTTGTTCGGGTATTTTGCCACGTCATTATAGTTGTGCTTTTAAAGTTGTAGCAACATTTCGGCAGAATCTCATCTGCCATCATCAGGCTTCTGTATTGAGTTTGTCAGACGAACACAAAAATTAGCCTGATGATGGCAGATGAGATTCTGCCGAAACGTTGCTACAACTTTAAAAGCAAAACTACAATGACATAGAAAAATACCCGAACAAAGCTGAACAGCATACACACACACAGACACACACACACACACACAGACACACAGACACACACACACACACACACATATATCAGCAGAAAGCATGAAATATATGTTTATGTACATAAGTCAATGTTAACCATATGTTTTCAAAGCGAACACAAAACGAAGCCTGATGATGGCAGATGAGATTCTGCTGAAATGTTGCTACAACTTTAAAAGCACAACTACAATGACGTGGGAAAATACCCTAACAAAGTATACCTGAACAGCATGTATATGAGTCATAGAGATTGAAAAAAGACCTGAAAGCATGGATAGAAGAGATGATTCCACCAGACTGTCAATCATTTGGAAGCCTGCACTCTCAAATAGAAAGATCTCCACACCATAAGCCAGACAAACACCTGGGCACAAACAAACTCCCTCTGATACCTCCAGCACAAACACACCCCAACCAGGCACCCAGATGAAACCTAGCTTCCTAATAGATAATAGCCGTCCTTTCACACGAAGCCAAGCTGCACTGAAAGCCTCCAATACAGGAACACAGTGTTGCTAGCCAATCAAAGCCACAAAACAGACAGAAGAAACCAGAAACACCAATCAAACAAACTCCAAGAACAATAAACACAGACCAAGACTCCCAACCAATCAGGATGTAAAAAAAACCATCCTGGGACAGCAGTAAGCTAGCCTCAAATTTAAAACTAACGGCTGTAATAGCCTGACCCACATACGAACTCAATACAGAAGCCTGATGATGGCAGATGAGATTCTGCTGAAACGTTGCTACAACTTTAAAAGCACTACAATGACATGGGATAATACCCGAAGGAAGCTGAACAGTACACACACACACACACACACATATCAGCAGAAAGCATGAAATATATGTTTATGTACATAAGTCAATGTTAACCATATGTTTTCAAAGCCATATTTTACCAACAACTTCCCCTTTTTCAACATTCAGTCAGTTCTGCATTATGTGTTTTACCTTATTCCATGATATATTTGGAACAGGGGTGGGATTTTACTGGTTCTGTCCACTTCTGTAGAACTGGTTGCTCTGAAAAGCAGCAAACAGAGAACATACATAGAACCAGTTCTATGTCTGCTGCTGTTTTGGCCCAACTGCCCACCTGGGCTGTTTGTTACCTGACCTTTATTTGCTGCATTTTCAAGTGCAGCTGCTTTGCGTGACACAGCTGCAGTTGAAAAAGCAGGAAAAATGTGCTTTTTCAACTGCTGCACACCCATGCGCAGTACTGCTCATCTGCCCAGGCAGCTAGATAATGACGATATATATGTGCACACATTGTAAAATATAAAATCACCAAACTGGTAGTTACACTGGTAAACTGGTAGTTAGCACCGGCATGTTCACTTCTAATAAATCTTCTTTGAACTCTGAGAGATGCAGCTAGAGGCTCGTGATTTAAATGGGGTTGGATGCCAGACCCCTGACATTTTTGAAGTCTTTCTAGAACAGAATAAGGGTAGAAGTTGAAATATAAAATAAATGGGGGGCAACATTTATTTTCCTCTGGCTCATAGACTGGCATAATAATTAAACACAGAAACATTCATCATCATCATCATGGAAACATCATGGAAGAGTGCCAAAGATGTTTACTGGTTGTTGTGTCAGTTAACTAATACAGTACATTTAGTACATTCATGAACTTGTATTATTTAAACTTATAAAGGTTAGAACCAATTAAAAAAAATCTTTTTTTTTCTTTAAAAAAACATGTATAGAATGGTGAGGGAAAATGTTAAATAGGATTTACAATATCATTGAAAGAACTGTGAGGATGCTTATATAGATAACAAACTGTCATGGAAAAAAGGAAGACAAATGATATATATGAGAGAAAGCATTGTAAGATGGAAAGAAGTGACAAGTTCAGTGCTAAAAATCTTTGTATTTGTTTACTTTGGATTAAATCCATATATCAGTAAGGATAAAAGCAACATCTGGACTATCAAGATTGGGGGAAAATCAAAGAAAGAAAAGATAAGAGTCAAAGAACAGGAATAGAATGGCTTATAAGGACACATTACAAGCTGTTAACATTAATTACAAAATATAGGGAAAGGCGTGACCCAATTATCTGAAAGGAGTAATTTTCTAGAGAGGGAGAAATTCTCTATTTACTTGTAGTTAAATACAATTTCCAAACTCATTAATAAATTTTAAAACAGCCATGCAATTTTCTATAGAAATATTTTTCTTCTTTAATTTAATTAGTAAATCATACCTATGAAGCATGGTCTCATCCCTCCAGACTGCATTTTGCAGCCCAGTTCAATCTCTTTTCTGCCCAGCTGTACAAAGTAGCATTTGGCTTAAATTATGTAGCATTTTCCAGCACCTATCTTCTAAAGGAAGAAAATACTCTGAAAATAATCCTCCCCATTAATACCAGATTGGAGGAGAGATGGTAATCTTTTTTGTATACAGTATATAAAAGTTTTTTTATAAATAAAAAAAGTTTGTTTTTATTTTTTAAAGACAAACATATACAAACAAAACATGCAAGACTCATTGCTACCATGAGGCAGGCTAAGTTTCCATCACATGCTCCAGCACCTGCCAATTCAGCAGTTCAAAAGTAGAAGACTGTAAATAGATTAAAGGCTATTTACTTTGGTGGGTGATGTCATGGAAACACCAAAGGAGCCCCCAACTGAACATCCTTTTGGTAATAGTGATGTCACTGGAAAATCGTTTTGCCATGGAAGTACTTCCATACTTCTGACACAGACAGGGGTGGGATTCTCCCAGTTCGGACTGGTTCAAGTGTGTTGAGGTAATTCCCCATCAGGAGAATGAGTGCATACAGGGAGACGTATTTGAGAGTAGTGTTTGAATAATACACAGATAGCACACAGATACACTGTACATTAAATGTAGGGTTTTACTTTCAATAAAGGTTTAAGCAAAGTTCAAAATAGGCAGTCCAAAGTCCTTCACAGGTAAATCAGTCAGTTTTTCAATCCAGGGATAATCCAAATATCAAAGTCCAGTGTCAAAAAACAGTTCAGTATCAGACTTACATTAAATCCAGTAATATCAGTCAATTAGAAGAAATGGAACAACGGCAATACTTTCCAACAGAAGGAAACAAAGATACACTCTCTTCTGAGACTCAAACTAAGATTAAACAACCCAGATTTCTGGCTCCATCTTATGGTGGTTTGAATGCTCTTGCATTCCCTGAAAGAGACAGTTTTTAAATGTCTTTCCTGGTTTATATATTTCTAACTCAAATACCCGTTAGGTGACTTATATTCCTAACAAGATGAACCATGTAGCTTTGGTGATCAGTTGGCAGCGAACTGGTTCAATCATGTGGGCCTGCCCACCCACCCCGTGAAGTACTTACCTATATCCTCTCAGCTGATTCTTGTGGCAGAGCAGATTGCCACTTCTCAGCTATGTAAAATAGTAAAATAGCAGGTAAGTTTTTTTGGAATGCTGTTCCCACATGCAAAGCGCGTAATCACTGAACTGGTTGTTACATCGGTACCATCCCACCACTTCTTATTAGTTTAGTATGATTAAAATAGTAAAACAAATCCAGGTTTTCTCAGAAAATAGGCAGACAACAATTTAATATTTGTTTTATTATTCTTTGTAAAATCACACAATAATTTTCATTTAACTTCATTTTTGTAGCAAATATTATCTTTTACATTTTCCTCTATTTTCAGTATCCTTCACAACTAGCACCACACACTTATATCATAACTCTTTTCATTCTCTTTCAAGTATTTTCTTCAAACTACTGCCACAGATTCACTGGAGATTTCTCAAATACTTTTTTCATCCAAATCTTATAATTACTCCAGGCGTTCTACTTTCACTCTAACTTTTTTCCCCCCTCACTTCTTCTATTTTTGTCTGTGTCAGCCTTTTTACAACCTCATCTTTTGGCCTACGAACAAACTTTCCATTTTCAGAATCTCTCATTGCTCTTTAATTCTTCATAATTTTTTTCAGTATTGTTTACTCAGTAACAATCAAATCAATAATGCTTCTTTACCATATATAAACCATACTTGATAATATAAAATAGTTGTCATTGTTATTCATCATAGGCCCCACATTTTTCTCTCAGTCTCATTTCCACTCATCTCTTTGTGATAGAATAGGACAGAATAGGGCAGAATAGGAATGAGAGAGAAAGTTATATATACAGAAAGACAGACTAAACACTAATCTGATGTAGTTAAAGCACATGGCTAGAAATTGGAAGATCATGTGTTCTATTTCTACCTTTGACACAAAGCCAGCTGAGTGACTGGGGCCAACCTCACCTAACTCCTAGGAAACAGGCAACAGCACTGGCAAATCACTCTATAATAAATTCTGGAAGAAGAAAATGCATGTGATTTGCAGCAATAGATTTTTTGATATGTATTTTTCCCCCTCCTAATAATGGGCAAGAGGAGGGGATTTTGAGCAATAAAATTAATGTTTTCAGAGGTGGTATTCAGCAGGTTCTGATCAGTTCTGGAGGACTGGTAGCAGAAATTTTGAATAGTTTGGAGGACTGGCAAATACCACCTCTGATTGGAGATTTTACACTATACTTTCCCTGCCATGCCCACCAAGCCATGCCCACAGAACCGGTAATAAACAAAATTTGAATCCCACTACTGCTTAGAATATTTTTAAATTATATTGTTGTAGAGTGGGGGAATAACCTGAGGCGAACACAGAGTGAACGTCAGCTTTTACTTTATTGTAATCAATAAAGGGTTGCCGCGGCTGCCACGCTAACAAGGCAGCTAGCTGGCGGACAACAGCAGATGCCGTTTGACAGCTCCCTTTTAGAGCCAGCTGTCAAATGGCATCAGCCAATAAGAATGGTCCATGTTCCTGCTGGAAACGCGGACCGGAGTGAAGACTTCAGCTCAGTCTTTCCCAAATGCCACAGATATGCTTATTCCTATTTAGTGTGCATTATCTATTAATGTATTCACTTTAATTTGTTGAGTAGCTTGGCATAGTAAACCAAAATACTGAACCTCTTATGTACATGTAATATACACTAAAAGGGTACCATACAGAATTGAGCTGTAAACCAAATTTCACAAAATTGCTCTTATTAGTTTTGCTTAGTGAACACACTAAGCTAACATCCATAATTTATTGCAAACATACTATATTTTCTTCCTCTGAGAAGAAAACAATCATTAGAGGCATAGCTGTCTGGAAAGTCTATGATTTTTTGTTCAAGAATGAAATTTTAGGATTAGGAAGGTTATCTTTCTTAGTTTTTATAACTTAGATTTCCATTGAAGCAACTGAACTGGTGTCCGGTTATCTATTCATCAAGGTTCAGCACTGTATATTATTCATGACATTTTGGGAAGAGAATATCTGACATGTTACCTTTATGAGTATTACAGACTTGGTTGATCACTAAGGATCTGCCAAACCTGACAGAATGGTGATTAACAAGTCCTCGTACACAGGCTCCTACCATTAAACATAATGTTTATTGTTACAATATTTAAGCCCTTTTTAGAGATCTGTCTCAATACTAACCTTCCCAGCAAGCAGGCTGGAAGAGTGGTTCTATTATATTTTTGCCTTTTCTCTCTCACCATCTTTTAAGTTACTTTTTTTAAAAAAACATTGGTTTTTAGTGTTAACTTTTCTTTTTAAAGTATTGTTTTATTGCACTTAGATGTGATTGTATTGAAAGTAGAAATATAAAAGAAATCCTCTTAGAAAATATGCTAGGTTCAAAAAGCATGGCAAGGTATAATATCCCTCAAATGAAAAAATAAAGGAGAGGGATGATAATTCAGAGATTTTCCTTTTGGCTATTTAGTTACTGATTCCTTAAGGGCCTGTCACATAGGCCAACGGATGCAAAATGTATGTAAAAAGGACACAGCGGACGAGAAAATATTCCATCCGTTGTTATCTGCTCTCAAAAGTGCCCCAAATTTGCATAAACAGAGCGGACAAGAACGGAAAGGAACGGACATGGGGGAGGATGTAGCCAGGATGTAAAGCGGATGCTCCATGGAAGCCTAGCGGATGGAAGCAGATGGAAGCGGATGGCACATCTGCAGGGCTTCCGGGGGAGCACAGCGAAGCAGATGTGCAATGGAAGGAACGGATGCCTAGTGGATGCAAAGCGCTCACTATGCATGTGGAGAAGATGCATTGCATCAGCCCTGCGGATATAAACAGAAGCAGCTCGCAAGCAGGTCATCATTCAGAGGAAAGACATGCTGCCAGACAAAGCTCCAGCCAGCCAGCCAGCCAACAACCATGGGGAAGAAGGGAAAGCCTGTGTCAGCCTTCAAGATCTTCTACTATCGCTTTGCATCTTTCGGCTGTCATAAGTAACAGGGGGAAGGGGAGGTAGGGATAAGTCTGGGAAGTGAGCTGGAGGTGTTACATTCTTCTGTTGTGTAAATGGGGGGGGAAGCATACAATAGAGTTAGGTTTCTATTTCTCGCTTAGCTTTCTTTTCTCTGTGCAACTGCAACCCGTTATCAAAGTATGCCAAGGTCAACTGACAGAGGCCTCATCATCACCTGAAGATGCCCACATGATCATATTCACAACTTCTAATTGGAAGTTTCATCTGAACTATTGGGGGTGGAAACACTTCCATCACTTTGTATATGTGAATTGCGCGCCTAATTTCTCAGATTCAGAATTCTTTGGTTGCTACCACTTCACTTTCAGTAAAAGATATCTTTTCTCTAAACTAAAGAGTCTAAGTATTTCTTTCCTGGATTTTGAATGGAGCTCCGCCTGACATTATTCTGAATCTCCTCTACCAGCCCACCTGGAGAGAATACCCAATTTTCTTCCGAGGGGGCCTGGACATCATGTCATCTTCAACTAATGACCAGGAGGACCTGGGAGCCATTGGAGGGCAAGATTCTCTGCTGGTACAGGAAGCCCAATCGCTAGTAGAGCTCAGTCTGGAAGAGGATCCAGCTGTGAAGCCCAGATGGTCAGTGGGGGTTGGTTGGAAAAATCCGGAGAAGGACCCCCCCCCTGGAGTCACAACTACCCGCCGGCGTGGAAAAGAGGAGCCATGGCAAGAGAAGGAAAAGAGAGAACTCTCACTGAATCAAGCCAGGAAACTCCTTGATGAAGCCTTTGAACAACTCCAAGCTGCACAAAGGTATGAAGGGGGAGGGAAAGTAGCCCCAGCCAGAAGAAGCAGAGCAGCCCCCTCTCCCATAAATCAACCCGATCCAGCAGCAGCCCCAGGGCCCTCAGCGGGAGGTGTGATTCCTAGAAGGCGTAGAGCTCCTAGGCTGCCTCCATTAGAAGTAAGATACAGGGGAGATCCCAAAGCCTTGGGATTTTTCCTAGCCCAAGTTTGGAGCTATATGGAAGAATACGGAGAGGATTTTCCCTCAGAGGCAGCCAAAGTGAGATGTGTTACCAGGGCTCTGGAGGGAATAGCTGCAGAGTGGATGGTGATCTTGCATAATGATAATGCTCCCCAGTTGCTGAACTATAACCTGTTCATGACTGCACTGTGCGCTAGGTTTGAGGACCCACTGGCAGAGCACAAGGCCCGGATTAGGATGAAGACCATAAATCAGGGGCGGAGGTCTGTGGCTGACTACACCCAAGAATTTAGACAGTTAACTGGTCATATCCGAGGCTGGCCCCAGGAAGCCCTGATAGAAGTGTTTAAAGATGGTTTAAATGAAGATGTGTACCAGAGATGCATTGCTAGAAGAGACCCCAATGACTTGCAGATGTGGTACTTGCTGGCAGAAGAAGTGGAGATTGATTTAACCCGAAGCAAACGACGGGGAGATTCTGGGTGGAGCAAGCCTTCCCCCCCACGTCCTCAAGAGGTTCCCAAACCTCAGAGGGGAGGAGTGGCGGCAAGACCCAACCCCTCGGCCTGCTTTTGATGTGGAAAGGAAGCTCACTGGGCTGTGAACTGCAGAGTCAAGCTGGGACCAAAGGGGGCGCCAAAAGAAGGGAAGAAACCCGAAAAGTCCCCAGCGAAGCCTCGCGAAAGAGACGGCAGAGGTCGCCCCTCGTGCAGGAGAGGAATCAGAAACCCCAGTGACCCCTGAAGAGGATGATTTCAACTTGGAAGACGACTTCCTGGTAAGTCCAAGCGTGGGTCCTATGACCATTCCGGTGAAGTTGAGGGTACCCAATTCAGGGGTCGAAGGGGAAATTCTAGCCCTGTTCGATTCTGGGTGCACAAGGTATATAATCAACACGAAAGTAGTGAAGAAAATGGGCCTAAAACTAAAACCTTTGAAGATGCCCATTTCCTTTTGCCAACTAGATGGATCAGTGGCTGGAGATTGCCCCGCCCGTTTTGTCACGGAATCTAGAGAAATGATCATGGGAGAGCATGATGAGACCCTGCGTTTTATTGTGGTCCCTGGGATGGAGCAACCATTAATACTGGGATTGCCCTGGCTCTGGAAATGGAACCCCCAGGTTAACTGGAGAAAGGGGTTGTTGCGCATACGCACAAAGCAGCAACTGGGAAAAGAGGGCAGATCCCAGCTGAAGGCTGAGGACCTAATTGAAATAGCTTCCACAGGTACTGAGCCCGTGAAAGGGGAGGAGAAAATTCCCAAAGAGTATTGGGATTTAAAAGAAGTGTTCAGTGAGAAGGCCTCGGATGAGCTTCTGCCTCACCGGCCAACAGACTGTGCTATTGAGATTTTGCCTGGGGTGAAGCTCCCGAAACCAAAGTTGTACTCAGTGAACCCACGGGAATTGGAAGAGCTAAGATTGTTTATAGATAAAAATATGGAACGTGGTTTCATTCAACCTGCTAGACCCCGGGTAGCGGCTCCAGTGTTGTTCCGTGAAAAGAAAGATGGTTCCAAACGCTTGGTGGTGGATTACAGAAATTTGAACGGTATTTCTGTGGAAAACATGTATCCCCTTCCTTTGATGAAGGACATGTTGGCCCATTTAGCGAAGGGGAAGATTTTCACAAAGTTGGATTTGAGAGAAGCACACTACCGAATTTGAATTAAGGAAGGGGATGAGTGGAAGACCGCTTTTAACTGCCCGATGGGTTGCTTCCAATTCAACGTTCTTCCATTTGGTTTACAAGGGGCCCAAGCTGTATTCATGCAAATGATCAATCAGTATTACATGAACATTTATACAGGGGGGTTCTGGTTTATCTTGATGATATTCTTATCTACACGGAAACTCTGGATGAACATG
Source organism: Laticauda colubrina (assembly GCA_015471245.1). Classification (NCBI taxonomy): domain Eukaryota; kingdom Metazoa; phylum Chordata; class Lepidosauria; order Squamata; family Elapidae; genus Laticauda; species Laticauda colubrina. The sequence continues at coordinate 57,180,837 of BLBF01000006.1, read as the reverse complement.
TGAAACTAGTGCGGTCGGTTCTACAGAAACTGTATGCCGCTAAGTTGTATGCTAAATTGTCAAAGTGTGAATTCCACCAAGACAAAATTGACTATTTGGGATATCGCATTTCATCTGAAATGGATCCAGAAATGGATCCAGAGAAATGGATCCAGAGAAGGTGCGTGCCATTTTGGAATGGGCTTGACCATGCACCAGAAAACAACTTCAAAGCTTTTTGGGATTTACAAATTTTTACCGGCAATTCATCCCGACATTTGATAAGATAGCAATGCCCATCACAAATCTCTTAAAAACAAAAGGGGAGGGGAAGCCAAGGCCAGGAAAGCCGCTGGAGTGGTCCATGGAGTTCCAAGCAGCTTTTGAAAAGCTAAAACGACTGTTTGCTGCAAAACCAGTGCTGAAGCACCTGGATATGGAAACTCCTTTCGTGATTCAAGCCGATGCAAGTGATGTGGCTATTGGAGCGGTGTTACTTCAAATCAATGAGAAAGGGACCTTACAGCCTTGTGCGTATACCTCCCATAAGCTGTCTGAAACAAAGAGAAGATGGGCCGCCTGGGAGAAGAAGCTTTTGCAATTCGTTGGGCCTTACTGACCTGGAGACATTTCCTGGAACGAGCAAAACACCCATTTGAGGTATGGACTGATCATAAGAATTTGGAAGCTTTAAAAACACCCCAGAAGCTATCCCCTAAACAAGTTCACTGGGCCCAGTACTTCAAGCGGTTCAATTTCTCATTGAAGTACATTCCAGGAGGGAAGAACTTCATGGCAGATGCTCTCTCTAGACTACCCCAATATAATAGTATGTGCCAGGAGGTGATAAGCCCAATTGTCTCAACCAAACATCTAGCCGCCCCAGTGATCACCAGGGCCAAAAGAAGAACCAAGAAGTGGATTAATCGAATGACCTAATTGAACAATTAAAAGAAGCTTTAAAACTGGACGAATGGTTCTGGCTCATTCAAGTGACATTACAGTTAGAGATGGTTTGGCTTGGGTGGGGGCCAAGTTGTATGTGCCACAGGTGCTGAGGGGCCAAATACTAAAACAGGCTCATGATTCTAAAGCCGCTGGCCACTTTGGATTTGTGAAGACCTTACATCTGGTTAAGCGGCAATTCTGGTGGCCTACTTTAAAGAAGGACATTGAAGCATATGTAGCTAGCTGTCTAATTTGTGCTTCGGAAAAGAGACCTCCTGGTAAGCCAGTAGGATTGTGACAAAATGTAGCTGGACCAATGGCCCCCTGGAAGGAAATTTCTATGGACTTTATAGTAGAATTACCCGAAAGCGGTGGAAACACGGTCATCTGGGTAGTAACCGATTTGTTTTCCAAACAAGTACATTGCATACCTTGTTCCAAGATTCCATCTGCTAAGATGCTGGCTAAATTTTTTATTTCACATATCTATATGTTACATGGCGTTCCAGAACGCATAATCTCTGACAGAGGGGTCCAGTTTCCCTCAAAT
>BLBF01000006.1:57160704-57178960 GCA_015471245.1 Laticauda colubrina | reverse complement strand
CTACCACTTCACTTTCAGTAAAAGATATCTTTTCTCTAAACTAAAGAGTCTAAGTATTTCTTTCCTGGATTTTGAATGGAGCTCCGCCTGACAGTCTGTGGCATCTGCTGCCAGCCCTGGCAAGAAGGACAGGGCCACCATCCCACCCCCTGGCCCTGACTCTGCTTCTGCTGGGTCTTCTGCTGCTCAGGCTGACTCTTCTGGTGCTGGAGCTTCTGCTGGCGCTGCTCCTGGTGCTGGGGCTTCTGCTGGTGCTTCCTCTGATGGCAGTGCTCCTGGTGCTGGGGCTTCTGCTGGGGCTTACTCTGCTGGTGCTGCTCCTGGTGCTGGTGCTTCTGCTGCGGCTTACTCTGCTGGCACTGCTCCTGGTCCTGCTGGTCCTGCTGGTCCTTCTGGTCCTGCTGGTCCTGCTGGTCCTGATGGTGCTCCTGGTCCTGCTGGTCCTGCTGGTGCTGCTGGTGCTTACTCTGCTGCTGCTGATCCTGTTCCTGCTGTTGCTGCTGTTGCTGCTGTTGCTGTTGGTGCTGCTGGTCCTGCTGGTCCTTCTTTTGCTGCTACTGTTGTTGTTGCTGCTGCTGCTGCTGAAGGTGTGGTGGAGCAGCCCCTACAACCTCGAAGCCCCTCTGATGAGGGCCCAGATGGCCCGGCCAGAGGGAGGAAGAGGCATATGTGAGAACGAGAACAGGAGAGGAGGCAATAATCCATCGAAGAGGAACATGAGGATGAGGTGCTGGAATGGCTGAGGGAGAACGAGTATCTATGGCGGAAGGGACATAGGCTCTATCGAGACACCAAGCCGAAGCAGGCGGCTTCAAGAGAGAAGGCGGAGAGCCTGGGCTACACTTCAGAGGTGCTCCTTGGCTGGTGGAAGCACATGCACACCTGGTACGGAAAGCTGCACCTCAAGAAATCTGGCCAGGCCATGGTCAAGCTGACAGACCGAGAGACCTACTTGATGGCCAAGTACAGCTTCTTGGAGGGTGAGATCCGCCCCCGAGGAGCAGCCCCTCTGACAACCCTCTCCCTCAGGCAGCCTGCAGAGAGCCAGTCCTCTTCTGGCCAAGAGTCAGCTCCTGATACAGGCAGGTATCTGTGGAGTGTGCCATGAAGGAGACCCCCCCGACAGCTGCACTCTCCATGGCGGAGCATGTGGAGGACCACCTGACACAGTGGGAGCAAGGAGAGGGCACTTCTACCAGAGACCAACCCACATCCACCCCCAGCTCCACCTCCACAGAAAGCAGGCAGAGAGCCAGACCGGAGGGGCAGAGCCACTCTGTCCTGCTGGAGATCAGGGACACCATCAGAAGCAGCGTAAATCTCCTCTCTCAGCTGGTACACACCGATACCATCCTCAAATCGCAAGCCCTTCCTCACCTACGTCAACCAGAACCTCATGGACATGTCCGAATCACAGTATCAGGTGATCAAGGACAGGATCACCGGTCTTCTTCACATCCCTCCAGACCCAGCTGAACCTGCTCCCACCCAGTCCAGGTCTGCTCGTCCACCCCAGGTGATGTCACTGACCTTCCAAGGCTTTCCACAGGCCCTCACCTACCAAGGCTATGGCTACCAGGAGCTCCAGCAGCACAGGCAGCCCTTCCCAGTCCAGGCACAGGTTCATCGTACACCACCGGTGCCACCGGTGCCACTGATGCCACCAATGGCACCGACGCCACCGATGCCACCGATGCCACAGATGCCACCGATGCCACCGATGCCACAGATGCCACCCATGCCACAGATGCCACCCACGCCTCACCTCACTCACCTGCAGACCAGACATCCCCACTACACTCCTCCTTCCTCCAACCCACAGCCAAGCCCGGCCTCAGAACATCTGTCATCAGTCTTGGGACTGACACCCCATGTCCTGGAGGAAGGGGCTCTCAACATCACAGGACTGAGCCAGCTGTCTGAGAGCTTCCTCCACACACCATCCTCTGTTGTCCTCTCGGGGCCAGGCACCCCAATGGCGCCACAGACCAGCACTCCAGCAGCAGCCACCTCCACAGCACCTGGACCCTTCACCCCTGAGACTGGGCATGCCTCAGTGTGACTAAGAAGATTGCCAGAGGCTGGGTGGCTACCTGTTGACTTTATCTTTGCTTGGGACACTTGGGTCATTTTCTTTTACAGTTTGTTATTAATAAAGATTATCTTTGCTTCACACACTTGCTTCAGTTCTTTTAGTCAATATAGTCTTGGTGGAAACTTTTAGAAATGGTTTAATCCTTTACATGCTTGTGGGATGGGTTAAGATAGGAGTGGGATGGGCAGAGATACCTGTGGGATGGGTAATAGCTGTGGGATGGGCAGGGATATCTTTGGGATGGGTAATAGCTGTGGGATGGTGGGCAGGGATACCTTTGGGATGGGTAATAGCTGGGGATAGATAAACTTCCAGTGCAAGCATCGTGGGATTGTATGGTCCACCCTCCCAGGTGCCACACCTTTGGCCCTTTATTATCAACAACAATTTAATCATTGATCCACACATTTCAACATAAACACAACTCTTTATTAAATGCCCTGTTCATTGTAAGCCCACCCAACATACATGGCCCAATCTCATCAGTGTGATGAGACAGGCTGAATTAAGCATCCATTAAGCATCTATCATCCTGTCTTGCCACTCCACTGCTCCAGCTGGGGAGTTGCACCAGTGTTTCAGGAGGTTGCGCTGCTTCTTCCCTTCATATGAGGCTCTGTTGGGGCCTTGCACATCCTCAGTGTCTATCAGGTTTCGCCCTTGCCTCCATTCACCAGTCTCCATGTCCCCATTGCCTTGTTGGCGGTCCACAAGCCTGTTCTGCAACACTGGGTAGTGGCTGCACATGAGATTGTGCTGGATGCAGCATGCTTTCATGATCCTCTTCACGGTCTGTGTGCGATGCTGCATGGTGGTGAGAAGTACCTGGAACCTGTTGGCCAGGATGCCAAAGGCATTCTCCACCACCCATCTTGCCCTGGACAGCCTGTAGTTGAAGATCCTCTCTTCACGGGTGAGGCATCTGGAAGCGTAGGGCTTCATGAGGTAGGTTCTGAGGGAGAAGGCGTCATCCCCCATGATGAAGTAGGGCACATCTTGCGTGTCATTGGGCAGGGGGTCTGGATTTAGGAAGCCCATGATGAGGTTGCATTCCAGCCCCTCCTTGAGGTCACTGGCATTGTACACCTGGGCATCTGAAGCTGACCTGTTGCCTGAAGCATTGATGTACATGAACTTGTAGTCAGCATCGATCATGGTGAAGAGGATAATGCTGAAGAAGCCCTTGTAGTTGCGATAAGTGGACCCTGACTTGGCTGGAGCTTTGCAGGCCACATGCTTGCCATCTATGGCTCCAATGGTGTGGGGGAAGTTCCACTTCTGATACCACTGCTCTGCAAATTTCTTCCAGCCTTCTTCAGTGGAGGGGCACTGGAGGAGCTCCTCCAAGTATTCTTCGATGATGGCCTTCACCACTTCTCTGACCACAATGCTGATGGTGTTGTGTGGCACCCTCCAGCCATACTGCATGCTCCTGTATGTGGTCCCGGAGGCCAGGTGGCACAGAGTCTCAGCCGCTCCACAACTTCGTCAAACATGGCTGGAGGCATCCTCATGAAGTTCTGGAATGCATGAGTGTCTTTGTTCCTCAGCTCCACCATCAGCTTGTTATACAGTCTGTATTCTTCTCTTCTGGCGATCCATCTTCAGACCCAGACACTTCTTTTTTTTTTTTTTTTATAAAGAATTTTATTAATTTTTAACAAACAAACATGTACAAACAAACACAAAACATAAAAAACATAAAATATCTTTTTGGACGGCAGTTTGATCCCGAGTTACATCTTTTTGTACAGAGATAAATTCAAGTTCATGCTTACTTTTAAATAACATTACATTTCTTATTTATTATTTTGCATTTTCTATATAGCTTCTCCTCTCTTTTCACTCTCTTAATTCTATTATATTTATTTCATCTCAATTTAAATAATTATACTTATATCCTTTGTCTGTTCTATTTCAGCTAGCTATTTATCTTTTCTCATTAACACAAAGTTTCTTCTGTAATGACTGATTGGAGTATAATACCTTGTCATACTTATCCCTCCCCTAGTTTTAAAGCTTAACATGACACATAATTTTCATTCGGATTCTGCGTAGTACATTCTAAAGATAAACTCAATATTTTGAAACTATATTTAAAAAATATAATATAATTAAAACAACAATCCATAGCAATTAAAGTTATATCATTCAAATTAATATTCATTTAAGTCTTAAACATTTTACACAATCCTTTCTAAATAAGTATCATGCTTCTATGGGAACACTTATAGATTTTACTTAATTACTTCCCCTTATTTCACTTATATTTTAAAATATTAAACAATAACAATGTTCCCATTTTTCTTTAATTCAATTCTCTCATATTTGATTTCATTTATTTTTATTTAAAAAGAAAAAAATTCGCTAAGTTACATTAAATATTTTGTCCCATTTTATAATCATATATTATTCCAATTTTCTAACATTATTTCAAATACAAATACAACAACACAATCTTATGTATCTTTGCAGAATCTCTTTTTCAGTTATATGTTTACCCATTATCTCTAAATAAATTCTGTTTCTTTACATCTTGTTTCAAACCTTTGTAACTTCTCTTCCCTTCTTTCCTCCCTTGCTTCTCCACTCTACCCTTTTTACCCCCTTGTCTCTTAATCTCCACCTTCTTGTGTATTCCTCTTTTCTGTTGCTTTCTGATGTTGTGTCCACTTTTCACCTTGTTTTTCCCTTTTTTGGTTGTTTTTTTAAGTCTTAAATTCTCCATTCTCTTTCTCCCCTTTCCCCTTTCTTCCCCAAATAAAGTTGCTTGTTCATTAAGGATGGTTTCTTCTTCATCCCAATCTTCTTGTTCTTGTAGTTTCTCATATGTAGAAATTGCCATTTCTAAATTGCCTTCCCTTCTTGTTTCTCTTGTTTATATTTTATAAATTCCATTTTCAGTTCATCCATAAGTAATGCCATTGTAAAAGAAAAAAAGAAAAAAAAATTCAAGCGATCCAAATGATTTTAATCATTCAAATAAGAGTTTCCAGAAGTCCCAAAGTCAGCAAACAATCCAAATACACACAGTCTATTTCATTTCACACTTTCTTCTTTTTTTTTCCCTTTTTCCACTTTAATGCTTCAAAAAACTTCAAATTCTTTTAAACCTTCAGTCCATCTGATAGAGTAGCCAATTATGATCCAAAATGGAAAAATCCAATAATAAAAATGGCCCAAAGCCAAAGAAGAAGAAGGATAAAATAAAAAAAATAAAAATATTACTAGAATTGAAATATACAAAAAGGCTGGCGAGTAGAGATTTCACAAGTATATATGTATATATATATATATGGACTGCACACTGCACTTTGTTTATTTATCCAAGGCTCTTATTATGACTCTCTTCTCCAGCAGCTTCAAAGCCAAGCCTCAAGTGTTGAAATATTGATAAGAGTCCAGGAAAACACCTGTAATAATATTTTTCTGTGCTCTCCCTCCATCTTATCACATTAAAATGTCCTTGAGAAGGAGTGTTTATACATTTCTCCCCAGTTCAAATAAAATATTTTCAAGCCTCTAGTTGGCAGTGTTGCACAGTCTCTTAATACTTTTTTCCCCCCTCAGCCAGAAAGAAAAGTAATGTATACAAAACTCAGAGGGAAAAAAACAAACAAAGGGAGCCTCTATCCTAAAGAAAATTAAAAAATCAAAAGAAGCATAAAAATATATATAAGAAAAAATTCAATCTGATTAGCTACAAAATCCCATTAAATTCCTCAGAGAAAAAAATAGTAAGGAAAGAATCCAAGCCTCAATTTGACATCACTTTAAAAAACGCCGCTCAAGGAGATTCCAGTCAAAGATAAATAAAGGTTTCTTCTTTGTTCAGGATATCCTTTCAGGTCTCAGCCAATTTGCAATACAAAAGGAAGTTTCTCACCCAGCCGACACACCCTCTCTCCAGCCTCTTTCTTTTCGGAGCTGTCCCGACTTCAGCAGCTTTGGAGGCTGCCTTTTCACCGCCAGCAAAAGGGTTTCTCCCGGATCAAACCAGAGATTTTGCGATATCTCTGGGATCCTGGGACTGTGCCCTTCACAATCCCCGTCTCTACGGTACGGTTTAGGTCCATTAGGACCGACCAGGGGTGAAAATATCAGCTGCGATCTCAGAGCCCCGAGATCGCAGCTGTCGCACCGAGACGAGGCTCCGCCTTCTCCGACCCAGACACTTCTTGGCCACCTCCTTTTCTTTGCGTAGAACAGGTGAAAGAGCCTATAGATGGCTTTGCACTGTTGTAGAATGATGGTGGTTACCAAAAGGAGTGTGTGACGATCCATGGTGGAGATGACTGGATGCTGTGGAAGAGCAAGAGCAAGAGCAAGGCTGAAGTGGTCTGCACCGTAGGGCTGCTGGACTGAAAGTGAGATCCAGGTGATATCCCCCTTTTTATAGGCAATATAGGTTTTCCGATAGGTGTCCTTTTGCATCCTCTAGACATCCTGCAGACATCCTAAATATCCGAGATACGTCCCCATGCGAACGGTTTTTCCATTTTAATGCTTTGTATGCAACCTGCATCCGCTTTCATCCTTTCTCCGTCCGTGCTACTAACACTGCGTGTCCATTCCGCATCCGTTTTGCTTCCTCCCTGTGTCCGTTTTCCACTGGAGCAGATGCGAGTTACGCGGATGCGCAGCGGATGCCTAGCAGATATAGCAGATGCGTAACGGATGACAACGGATGTAGAACGGATGTTCCCCGTATGCGTTGCGGATGCAGAACGGATGCGTTGGATACATTTTCCGCTCAAAAAGTTTTGTGCAGCTCAATGAAATCTCAGTAGACGGATGCTGGTTGGATAGAGAGGATGAAAAATGGACGCAGTGAGTACAGAATGGAAGCATCACGTTAACCAATGGATGGCAAATGTTTCTCTCCGTTTTACATCCTCTTTCCATCCGTTGGTGCTGTGTGTCAGGGGCTTTACCTCTTTAATTGTTACATTATTTTGTAATGATTACAATCAGATGGTGCGTGTCAGTGGTTTATTTATGTCTGGAAAAGACTAGCATTATTTGGAAGGATTACAAAATTTGCAGAAGAAAGAATGGAACCTAAGACGACAAATCTAATGAAAACAGAACATTTTCATCAGAAGAAAAAGGTTGTCTATATTTGTCCAAAATAAATTTATTTGCCATTACACTGATATGCTGAATTAAAGAAAAAGAAGAGTCCACTCAGCTCTATTGAGGAGAATCAATGTACATGAATTTTAAAAAAATATCTATTTAGATATATTCTCTTCATGTTACACAAGTTGGAATTCTTTATGCTATGCTGTAGTATTCATTCCTGATAATTACTTTATGTAACACAAATCCAGTAAAGATGTATAGTTCTCAACTGTCAGTATCTTTTTAGTTACAGATATAATCAATTTCAGTGACCTAATTGTGATTTACAGTCTAACATGAAGTGGTCTTTTGCTCAAAAGCTGAGATTTGTACACAAAATTATATTGCTATGGCATATGCTAAACAAAAATTGTGCTTTGATTGAATAAATTCTATTAACCTAGCTTTCACTTAAATAATGACTTTTCTTATTGTACTTGGTTCATTAAATGTGTTAGTAAAATATATGGACAGAATATAAAAAATAAAGACATGTTTACATGGGTAGTTAATTTAAAATATAATGATTATTCAGATTATTATAGTTAACTGAATTGCAGAAAATGAAAAAAATCTAAGTTGCGTTATCAATCTACAAATCAAATGAGATTGTCCTAGATTTCTATACAACCATTTTTAAAAGTTTATTTCTGCAAGATACTTGGGGTAGGGAATTAAAATAAATAACATCATACAAACTTTTTAGAGGCAAAATTGGAATACAGTTGTTCAAGATAAAAGTAAGCAGTGATCTTTATGAAAAGTATAAGAGGGACCATTTTATATGACATCAACTTACCACACAGCATATTTGTAGCATTCAATAAAATGAGAATGAATAATTTTCTTAAATAAATTGAAATTGTGATAACAATAGAACAAAATTGTACTAGTGTACACATTACATAAAACCATAAAATTAATGAGTTTGAATGTCTCTCTTTGAGTATTAACAGTGATTTTTTTCTTGTTTTTCATCTATGTTTAAAATGTTTTCAAATATATCATAAACTCAGCATTTCTAGTTATATCTATGAATGATTCTTCATTGAATATGATCATGAAATACCAGTACTGAAATAATCCCTTAGAAACCCACTGGAAAGCAAAAGGACATTTCTTTGGAAGACCATGTTAATTTTTTCACATTATTATAGCCAAAACTTCATAAAATCAGAAGCTTGAAAGAATAAATTTTACAATTTTACAATGATCCTTTTACCTGTCTTTTGAAACATTTAATAGCATTGATATTGTTGTCATTCATTATTTTATCATATTCATAATGTTTATACATTTTCATGTGTGTTTTGCATGTACGGGGTTTGATATCTATAAAATCTTTAAACTTATTTAGAGATAAACGTCTTCCTGGAATGTGAACTAGGAATAATTTCTTTACAACTAGATTATAAACAAGTAGTTAAGGAATTTGATAATTAAATATCTCTATATAAATGTGAACTTTTCATGAAAGCCAATTTCTAAGATTGTGTCATATCCTGGTATTACAGGAAAAGCAAATTTATACATAATTGAAAAGAATAAAATATGAAGATTACTCTATTGCTAAAGTCTCCAAGAAATATACAATGGAACTTCCACCTATAATGTAACATCATTTTAATGTAATTTCCACCATATTGGTAAGACAAAGTATTTCATGTAGAAAGTAGAATGTGTTAAGATAAAAATCTGTGCCATCCCTATTGTTGCCCAGAAGAAATATATTTGAAAAAGCATATAATTTAAATGACACACTCTAAATCCCACACATATTCTTGTAATAAAACCATGCACACATACTCTAAAGTCAAACAATTTTTGAAATAATAAAAATAAGCTAAATATAAGCTCACTGAGAGTTTGTAATAATGTTGATTTAAAAGGAAAATTAATTTGATGCATTCTGATATTCTTGGATATTTTATAATGAAATTACATTTACACACATGCACAATAATTGTGATGTCTCTTACTGCAATCGATCTAATTCTATATTCTTTCAAGTAAATTGAATACAATAACACTAGTTTCTAGTGAATGATGACATCAATATATTTCAGTCAATTGATACTTCTTCAACCTGCTGTTGATTGATTTCACTTGCATTCTTTTTCTCATTTTGCCCAATTCTTTAGGACAAGAATTATAATCACAGATACATCTGTAACAGTCTTGCACTTTTAGTGTTTTTTTAAGTATAACGGTTTATCTTGCATGATATTTCCTGTTCCTCATTCCTTTTTTAAAAAAAATCCTTCCTCACATCTGTTTTCCCTGCTGAATAAAATCAACTTATGCTAGAGCCTAGGGTATTTTAACAATAGACACTACAGAGAATGAGTTTGGTAGATTAGGCGTGAGAGTTGAAACAGAGGATTTTAGCACACTTATCCACTCTAATCATTGTTATCTTGATCATACAGTTTATATCCCCAGTGGCTAACCAGAGTTCAATAGCACTTGCAAGTGGGACAATGCTTTGAAAGAAGATAGACAGCTTCTTAAGTACTTCTCAGTGACTACATTTCACACAGTTATATCTTTGACAACAGAATGGCTATGAGCTTGTTTTCAATATAACCTTACACAAAATTGCTCACCTTTCACCTGCAAATATTTTTAGTCAAAATCATTGATATTGTGTGGTGTCATCATTTTAAGGAGGATGAGAGTCTTTTGAAGAAGTTCACATGTCATCTGCATATTGATCTGTCTGCAGGTTGACAGAATAAGATGCAATTTTCTGGAAGGAAAATGGTGAGATAGTTCTTATAAACTGTTATGCCTTCTATTGTCATGCATAAATAGCATTTATTTTAATCTGCTTCAATGTTCCATTTTGCTATATTTTATATGTAGTAATATAAACTTCCTAATATTCATTGAATCTTTCATTTTTTCCCTGTATCTCAACATAGTATATTTATGTGATTAAAGTAAACAAATAAAACCAACTATCTGTATTGTAATTGCTGAGGAATAGAGGAAATGTATACCTCTAGATTCACAATCTTTTTCCTGCAAAAAAAACCACCCCCAAAGCCTTCCAAAATGATAGATTCAAGTGAATCTAGGATGGCATACTTTATGTGACACTAAAGTGTCAAATTACGGAAGGAGCTGCACAAGTTACATAGGATGAAAAGAATTTAGACTTTAGCTTCTTGAATACATTTCCCCCAAAAATCAAACTTAAAACAGTTGTTTGTTTCTTCTATCTTGTAAGAGTTGGAAAATTCTCAATAAAACTTAAAATTATCCTGTAGACACACTCCAAAATACAATTTGCAGGTTTGAAAGCAGATTTGGAAAATCCAATTCTTCATACAGAATACATAGTTTAGTACATAAATCTGAGAATAAAAATAGGTCTCACTCTTATTCTTCTTGGTTTCTAATAATCTTTTGTTGTTCACAGTTCTTGGAACTTTAAAAGCTTGCACCTTGTGACAGTTGGTAATTGTCATCTGCCAGCCTGCCACAAGACATCTCAAAAGATCTATCACAATTGTCCTTGTGGTAATAGTAGAGACTGGAAATGGGAAGGAAAACCAAATAAAGTTTTCCCATACACAGAATTTCTCAAGGAGCAGGTAGATTAATCAGCTAGTCAGAGGTGATTTGTACTAGAGTTGAACTAAGAGTGAAAAAGTAGGAAAATAGTTAGCAAGTAAATATGGATTTATACAATCTCAGATGATTTAAGAGATGTGGGAACTGGAGTGATTCAAGACTACCAAAGAGCTACTTTAAATGACATAATTAGTCTACAAGTGCAGATTTCTGGAAGGAGAATATCCAAAGTCATCAGACTGAAGATCATGGATGGAGTAGTATGAGATGTGGCCAGTTGAGTTTACTTAAAGACTTAAACTGTTTGTGGAATTTAATAATAGCTACATTTTAGGAGGGATTTGAAAGTTTGTCCTTATGCCTTAGCTTGGGGGGTGTCAAACTCAAGTCCTGGGAGCTGGAGCTGACCCAGGGGCCACCCTGGAAACAGTGAAGGACCAGCCTGCAGTGCTTCTGCCAGTGAAAACGGAACTTGGGATCCCATTTCCGACGGCAGAGCACTTGGGCCAACACAGGTGCCCTGTGTTGAGTAATGTTGAATAAACATGAGTAATGTTGAGCTGACCACCCCCATCCTGGCCAACCCCACCCTCACAAGGTCAAACACAACCCTGATATGGCCCTTAAAGAAACTGAGTTTGCCTTAGCTGAACGCTGCTTGCATAATTATCTAGCAAAAAGAATCAAATGTATAGATAAATTAATATTTTCTACAGTTGAAGTGCTATTTTTTTTTCAAAAAAGAAAATGACCTGAGGTCAAAATGTTTGTGTGATATCTCTGGGAATGATCAATTCTAAGAACTCACAATACAACAGGTCTGTAACATTAAATAGCTAGTGTTAGTTAGCCTAATAAAGCTTTGTATTTTAAGCATTAAAAAGGAGGAACTGGCAAACTATGGGGCAGAGGGAGACAAGCTAGTAGAACAGAAAATAATTGTTACACACCTGTAGTACTAGTATGACCTGTAAGGTATGTGACTGAGCGAATCACCCAACCAGGGTTTAAATGGGGTTTCTAATGTGTACAGCTTACCTAACTTCTGATTGGTCTGATGAATGGGTACATAACTCATAATCCAATATAAAATTTGATGCTTAGTCAACTTTGTCCAGCTTTCTTGAAGTCTCTTTGAAATTTTCCATGCTTCCTGCTTGCTCCATTCTTACAAGATCCTATTCCAAGATGGTGTAAGCTCTGTTCTTGAGACCCTATTGGTAAAGTTCAATTCCCTAAAGAAATAAACTTCTTATAACACACAAGAGTATGTGTTGTAATTTTTTAACGTCTTAACTAAAACCTAAAGAATATTTCATGTTCTTTTTTTAATGAAAGCTAACAGAATTAGAAGAATAACAGAGTTGGAAGGGACCTTGGAGGTCTTCCAGTCCAATCCAATACTCAAACAGGAAACCCTATACAATTTCAGATAAGTGGTTTCCCAATCACTTATTAAAAACCTCCAATGATGGAGCACCCACAGCTTCTAGAAGGAAGTCATCCCACTGATTAATTGTTCTAACTGACAAGAAATTTCTCCTTAGTTCTAGGCTGGTTCCTTGCTTAATTTCCACCCATTGTTTCTTATTCTGCCTTCGGCAGATTTGGAGAATAGGTTGACCCCCTCTTCTTTATGACAGTCCCTTAGATATTGGAACACTGCTATCACATTGCCCCTAGTCCTTCTTTTTATTAAACTAGATATATCCAATTCCAACAATTGTACTTTATATATTTTATCCTGCAGTCCCCTAATAATCTGTGTTGCTCTTCTCTGTACTCTTTCTAAAGTCTCAACCTCTTTTTTATACTGTGGCAACCTAAACTGAGTGCACTATTCCAAGTGTGATCTTAGCAAGTCATTATAAAGTGGTATGAACATTTCATCTTGATTTTATCCCTTTGTTAACACAGCATTGTGCTGTTGTGGTGTTTGGCATCTATAGCACACTGCTGGCTCATATTTAAGTGATTGTCCACCAGGACCCCAAGATCCCTCGTTACGACATTGAGCCAAGTTACAGCATTGCACCAGGTACCTATTTTATACCTGTACAGCAAACTAAAATTAATAGGGTTATCAGTGCATGTAACATAGATATTTGTGCAAATAAGATTATCAACCTTGCTGTCAAGCAAAACCAAGCATTTAATAGCTCGTGCTATACCATGTGCAGTAATCAAACAGGTAGCAAGAAAGTAGGGGAAGGCAGGCACAACAGAGGTTATGTAGACAGGAAACACAATGTCAGACATACAGATCTCAAGTGCCTATATACAAATTTACAAAGTCTGGGGAAAAAATAGGGTGAACTAGACCTACTAATACATGAAAGTCAATATTATATAGTTCAAATAACAGAAACTTGGTGGGATGACTTCCATGATTGGAACATGCTGGTAGAAGGATACAAACTGTTAAAAAAACCAACCCCATAAAAGAGGACGTAGAGTTGCACTGTATGTGAAGGACCACTATATTGTTCCAGAAATGCATGAAATCAAAGATGAAAATCTCCTAGAATGCATATGGATCAATATAAAAGAAAAAAAAGAATAACATGGCCATAGGTGTATATTATAGGCCATCCAAGCAAGCAGAAAAAACAGATGATCTTTTTGCCAGCCAACTAATAAATATATGCAGGAAACACAGTACAATAGTAATGGGGGACTTCAATTATCCTGATATCAACTGAAAAATTAATTCTGCACCAAGTGAGAGGCCAAATAGGTTCCTGACCAACTTAGCTGACAACTTTGTTGTCCAAAGGGTAGAGGAAGGAATTTGAGAGACACCCATACTGGACTTAATTCTTACAAACAGAAAAGAAGTGGTAGAGGGAATTGAAACTGCAGGAACTTTGGGTGAGAGTGACCATATCATATTAGAATTCAACATAACACAAACACAAGCAACAGAACATAATGACACCAGAGTCTTAGATTTTAAAAGAGCTGATTTTAATAAACTCAGAGAGAACTTGGGAAAGATTCCATGGATGAAAATCCTGAAGGGGAAAACAACTCAACAATCTTGGGAAACTCTGAAAAGTACGATCATAGAAGCCCAGACCAGCACAATTCCACTGAGAAAGAAAAACAAGAAATCCAAGTAGAAACCAGCATGGCTGCACAAAGATCGCTCTGGCAAATTGAAAGGAAAAAAAGAACAAGTACAAAAAATGGAAAGAAGGACATTTCTTTCATTTACAAATGGATTCTTTCATTTCATTTACAACTAAGGCAGAATTATCAGCAGATAGTCAGAATCTGCAAAGATGAAGTCAGGAAAGCAAAGGGTCAGAACGAACCAAGACTTGCAATAAAAGTCAAAGATAATAAAAAAGTTTCTTCCAACATATAAATAACAAGAAAAATATCAAGGAATCATCTGGTCCACCAAAGAGAAAAAGACAGAAAGGAAGTAACAAGCAACAGAGAGAAAGCAGAACTGCTTAACTCATTCTTTGCATCAGTCTTCACACAAAAACAAACTATAGCTCAACCCACCAAAAACATAACTCTAATAGACAGACCAGAAATAAAAGTAAAAAACCAAAAATAATAAGAAACTACCTGTCTGATCTTGATGAACACAAATCACCAGGGCCTGTGGATTACATCCCAGAATTTTAAAGGAGCTGGCAGAGGTCATCTCAGAGCCACTGCACTCCCACCAGGGTCCAGAAATTCCATCTTGAGCAGCTTCCCTTTCAGCTGCCTGGAGAGGAAAAAGCTGCCTAGTGAAAAGAAGTTACCTGGTCTAAAGAATCTGCCTGGTCTCGGGAGAGGGAAGCCGATGCAGGGAACAAAAGAGCTGTGGATTTGTGGCAACTGCCAGCAAGGACTGCAAGCTTAGAAGCTACCCAACTATGGGTAAGTGTCTCCCCTGGCTCCTTATAGATCAGCAGTGCATTTTTCAGTGGGAGGAAGGAGCAGATAAATTGCTCGAACATTTACTGTAGACCCAAGTCAGAAAGAACTTAAAAAGTGAAGACTCCAGAGCAGAAGGGGTGAGTGTGGAGATTAAGTGGCAGCGGCTAAATTTATGTTTTTATCCTCTAACTCTGGAAGTTAAATGGCAGCTTGAGGAAAGAGTGATTAAAGGAGGAAAAAAGGGGGACTAGATGAGAAGAGGTGTGAAGAAGGTTTTTATTCAGGAAAACTGCCTTTTGAAACTGAGATAGATTGTGAATTCTGATGATGGAAGAACTGGAATGATGTCTACAGTCTCCATTTAAATCAAAGCACCAAAAATAATTCTAAATGGCCACCAATTGGGGAGAACAAAGAAGGCTAATGGATAGTCTCCATATAAATCACCCAACTCCATTTAAATCACCCAGCTGATCAGTCAGCCTGAATTTAAATTCTCACTCAGCGGATTGGACAAGCTCCACTAAACCTCCACCCAAATCTCATCCTTTCCAAACTCCAAAGTAGGTGATTGGTGAGCTCATTCAAATCTTCTCCATTCAAATCTATCAAACAGCAATGCTTCCTCTTTAAAACAAAAACAAAACAAAAACAAAAACACGTGGCTTTAAGGAAAAACAAAGGAACTTTACACCACAAACCTCCAATACTATACTACCTCCACTATTTCAGTACCTCAAGACCAAATATTTATCGATAATGCTTTGTCTATATTAATTGATTTATCATATAATAGCATAATAATTAATTGTTAAATGACCACTAATTTACTGATTCATTGAACTGATAGAGATTTAACACTGTATCATTGATTATTTAGTTTATTGATAGATTCTTAATAATAAGTTGATTGATTGATTTTAGTAATAAGTAACTTTACTTTTGATTTGTTATCTAACTTATCAATTAACATTTATTAATTACCAACATTCATCAAGTAACTGTCTACCTATTACATTAATTAGCTATTGTAATTTAATAATGTACTAGTGTCATTGACCATGACAGAAACTCCAAATCCTCCACTATCAAACAACAACAAAAAATAATATAACTACCAATGACCTTCCAGACTCCTGTACACGCTTCAGAAGTCTTAAAACCATCAATGAAAGCGAAAATAAATCTAATGCTACCTATGTGACAATCAAGCCTGCCTTGCCTGCTTAAACTTAAATAAAGACCTAGCTGATCTCCTAAAAGCATCAGATACTTTCCCTTGTCTATGTCCATCATATTTTCCTAAGCTAAACAAACCAAGTACCCTGCCTGGCAGAATTGATAGCATGGAATCACTCATGCATTTCAATAGAAAAACGCTTAGCAACATGTTTTGAAACAATTATACAAAAAAGCCTAATTTCTCTTGAAAAAAAATACAGCACTGATAAGTGACTACCTATCAGCTCAAAATCAAATCCCAACCCAACAACCACTGCCACAACTACTATCTCAACCACAATCACAACTACAACCAAAAATTACCACGAAACCACAACCACAAATAATTACTATCTCATCAAATAATTCCACAAATGATATCTCATTACTTATCAGAGATACCATTGAACATGATCACAAATGTCCAAATGCTATCTTATTTCGTCTTGTAAACACCAATGAATCAGATGACATCACCAAAGTTTGTAATATCACAAGCAACTCAAATATAGCAAACATCTCTCCTGAAGATATCATTGAAGTAACCAGAGATGGCCCTGAGTCCAAATACAAAGATGGCTCAGTGGTCCCAAAATTTTGTAGAGTTGTTTGCAAAAATGAGTCCAGCAAACGCATGTTCATTCATACAATAAACTCCATTTCAAAAACCAATCCCAACCATAAAAACTTTACTCAAGACCAGACTTATCCATACTGCAAAGAATCCACTCCCATGAACTCTGCAAGAAACTCAAAAGTCATGTCGACAATGGAGAGAAGGATCTCTACATTGACCACTGTGCTGATTGTATCAAAAGTAAGTCATACAACCCAAAACTCCACATCAAACCCTACCTCATTTAACCCACCATCACTTAAAACTTTGCACTCACATCCCTAACTGCCTCAATTTCAACTACAACTGGCCTTAAATGGAAGCTACTCAACGCAAGAAGCCTTGTGAATAAAATACCTGAATTTCTCCTCTTACTAAATATGGCTAAATTTGACATCATATTTGTTTGTGAAACATGGCTCATTGCCTCTCTCCCTGACTCCATTACCATAGTAAGAGACTATCATGTTCACTGATCAGATCGTGAAATCCGTAGAGAAGGTGGTGTTGCTATCTTTTATAAAAAGTCCTTACATCTAAAAAACATCCAAGTTACCCAAGAGATTACTCTTTCTGAGACCATCGTCAGTGAACTGTCCTTAAATATCACATTTTGATTCTTACTATATAACAGAGCCCCTGATTATGACATTGAACATGTAAACAAGCTAAAGTCACTGCTAACATGGGCAACATCCTGCCCACACACTTTTACCTTTCTTGGTGACTTCAATCTACCTCACATTAACTGGACCCTAAACGAATGTAAAACTGAGCCCGTACATGCAAACTTCTACAATGCTGTAACAAACCTGGGACTGGAACAACTAGTAACCAACAATATAGACTTAACAACAGCCTCGATCTCATCAAGTAAAAAACATATTTTTACTTGAAGTTAAAAGAGTTATCAAACTATATGCACCAATAACAACTCCAAAAACCAGAAAAAACAGATTACCCATAACAATAAGGAAGCTTCAATCCAAAAAGATACCACTTTGGTGGAAAAACAAATCTGGTCACATTGCCAACTTCAAAAGAAAAAGACTGAATGCACCAATTATCACATTAAACAAAAGGAAAACATTCTACACACCAATTCCACCCGTGTTTTCTACAATTTTGTAAACAACAAACGAAAAGACTCAAGGTCCATCCCACCCCTGAAAGGACTGCAGTAAAGTAAAGTAAAGACTGCAACAATGACACTATTAAAGCCAACCTCTTTAACACATTCTTTGGCTTAGTATTTGTAAACAGCAATGGATCGTGCCCAGTATTTCCTAGTTGAACCATAGATAACTTCAGTGATCTAATACATATTGATTTTACAGTAGACAATGTTGAAAAAGCACTATACAATCTAAAACCATCTCTATCTATTGGACCAGATGGAATATGTGCCTACTTCCTAAACACCTTCCACTGTCATAGCCAAAACTCTAAGCACAATCTTTGAAAAATCTTTCATGACCAGCTCCTTGCCAAAACTATGGTCAAAAGTCATGGTCATCTCCATCTTTAAAAAGAAAGACCCCAGCCTAGCTGAAAATTACAGACCAATCTCTTCATGCTGCGTCATGTCAGACGGAGCTCCATTCAAAATCCAGGAAAGAAATACTTAGACTCTTTAGTTTAGAGAAAAGATATCTTTTCCTGAAAATGAAGTGGTAGCAACCAAAGAATTCTGAATCTGAGAAATTAGGCGCACAATTCACATATACAAAGTGATGGAA
>BLBF01000006.1:57104812-57125704 GCA_015471245.1 Laticauda colubrina | reverse complement strand
GAATTTATCTGTGCTGGGTGGTGGTGGGATTGGGCGTTGAGGTAGCGGTTGGTGTGTGTTTTCTTTTGGTATATGGTGTGTCCCAGTGTGCCATCTGTTCTTTTGTAGATTAGTACATCTAGGAATGGTAGTTGTTTGTTTATTTCCGTTTCCATGGTGAACTTGATTTTGGGGTGTGTGTTGTTTGTTTATTTCCGTTTCCATGGTGAACTTGATTTTGGGGTGTGTGTTGTTTAGGTGTGTTAGGAAATTGTTTAGGTTTTCTTTTCCATGGGGCCAAATCACAAATGTGTCATCGATGTATCTTAGCCATAGTTTGGGTTTGTGGGTGGCATTAGCCAGGGCTCTGGATTTGAATTCTTCCATGAACAGGTTTGCAATGACAGGTGACAGTGGTGATCCCATAGGGGCTCCTTCAATTTGCTTGTATCTTTGTCCTTTGTATATGAAATATGTGTTGGTTAGGCAGTGTTCTGTTAGTTCCATGAGGTCTTTGGCTGGTTGGTATTTATTTTTGATGATTTCAAGAGTTTCTTTTATCGGGACTTGAGTGAATAGTGAAACCACGTCGAAACATACAAGCAGATCTTCTTGTTCTACGTGTAGATCTTTGATCATTTCTAAGAAGTGGTATGAGTTTTGTACATATGAAGCTGCGGTTTCAGCATGGGGCTGTAGTTGTTTTGCTAAGTATTTAGCTAGGTTTTGTAATGGTGCTCCTATGGAGCTGACTATGGGTTTTATATATATATATATATATATATATATATATATATATATATATATATATATATATATAATTTGTGTGTGTTTATGAATATGATGTTCACAAATCCACTGCAGGAGAAAGATGCAGATTGTCCCAAGTTCAAGCAAAGGAGGTGACTGGCCTCTGTTAAGGTAAAGTTGGGCTCATATTATTTCCATGGATAATGGCAAATTAAAAATATAAATTCACGTATAGTCTTTCCCAAAAAGATGTTTCATTACTTCATGAAGCACTTGTGTCACCCATAATTTATGATCTAACCTGCCTTTTTTCCCAGATGGTAACCACTGCAAAAGGTTTACGGTACAGTGTCATATTATCAGCACTTGAGATAAGAAGATTATGCAAGTTGTTTTATTAGCAAAGTATCTCAGATCAAAATGATATAGTATGTTTGTATTACCAGGGTGTTAGTTCTGTATCTCAATAATATTTGTCAGTGCAAATATTTGGTATCAAACTTGCCAAGAAGCAGCAATTTAATCTTGATATATCTGTAGTTACTTGCACTTTACATCTTGTTTTCAGCTTCTGTTAGTTAATTTCTGGCTCTTCAAAAATCTTCCTACAAATTAATTGTATGTCTCCTAGACTTGGGTGCATTAATCGATTATCACTTACATTGATAAAAGTGTAACTATAGGTCTTTTTTTTTTTTAGCATACAATTAACTAAAATTAACTAACTAAAGAAACTAACTAAAGTGTGATATCTGGAGTTTTTCATTGTAATTGTGGAAGGAATTTGCAAAGGATAATGGATTAGGATAATATATTGTACATAAAGAATACTACAGTATCATGATTTTAATTGATCTTATTCAGTTTCCTATTGCAATACTTGCTCTGTGGAACAGCATCCTCCAGAGAAGGCAACAATTCAGAAAAAGCCCATGTCCCACTGCACCAACGGATGCAAAGAGGATGTAAAATGGACAAAACAGCTCGCTATCCATTGGAAAACGCGATGCATCCATTGTGTACTCACTGCATACGTGTTTCATACGCTCTATCCGTCGAGCATCCATCCACTGAGATTTCATCCATGCAAGAAGTTCTGTGCTGCACAAAACTTTTTGAGCAGATGAACTCTCCGCCGCATACGATGTACATCCACGACACATACGGGCAACAAACGTTCTATGTCTGTTGTCATCCATAAAACGTCCGCTGTATTCTCTCAGAATCCTCTGGACATCCTCGCAACTCAAATCCGCTGCAGCTGAAAACAGAAAGAGGGAGGAAGCAAAAGGTACACGGAACGTCCACACAGCGTTAGTACCACGGAAAAAGAAAGGATGTAAGCGGATGCATCTCGTATATAAAGCATTAAAATGGACAAAATGTTTGTATCTGGGATGTATCTCGTATATTTAGGATGTCTGGAGTGTCTAGAGTATGTGGAAGGACACCTAGCAGACAACCGATATTTTCTATAAAAAGGGGGAGGAAATCACCTGGATCTCAGTATGAGTCTAGCAGTCATGGTGTACAGACCTCTTCACCCTTGGTCTTGCTCTTCCACATCATCCACTGATCTCCACCATGGATCATCACACAGTCCTTATGGTAGCTGTGATCATTCAACACCAGAACCAAGCGCTCTTCAGACTGTTTCACCTTTTCTACGCAAGGAGAAGAAGGAGACGTTCAAGAGCTGTGTGGGTCCGACAATGGATCAGGAGAAGAGTGGAGTTTGGACTGTGTTACAAGCTGATGGTGGAGCTGAGAAATGAAGACCCTCGTGCATTCCAGCATCTCATGAGGATGCCACCAGCCATGTTTGATGAAATTGTAGAGCGTCTGAGACCCAGGTTGACCAAGCTGACCACCAACTTGCATCCCAACCTGGACCCTGGACTGAAGGTGGCACTGACTCTGCGCCACCTGGCCTCTGGAACCAATACAGTAACATGCAGTATGCGTGGAGGGTGCCACGCAACAGCATCAGCATTGTGGTCAGAGTTGTCAGAGGGGCTGTTCCTTGGTGGCGGACTTCACCCTCCAGGAAGTTGTAATTGGCCATGATGTACATTTCCCAGTCAGTGAGCTTGACAGCGGCCTGCCCAGATTTCTTGAGGTGTAGCTTACCAGGTGTGCATGTGCTTCCACCATCCCAGGAGTAGGTCTGAAGTGTAGCCCAGGCTCTCTGCCTTGTCTCTCCAAAGTGCCTTCTTCCTCTTGGTGTCGTGATAGAGTCTGTGGCCCTTTCTCCTCAGGTACTCGTTCTCCCTCAGCCATTTCAGCACCTCCTCCTCATGGTCCTCGGAAAGGGTGTACTGTTTCCTCTCTCCCTTCTCCTTCCCTTGCCTCTTACTCCCTCTGGCAGGGGCTTGAGCAGCAGGGACTTCAGGGGCTTGAGCAGCAGGGCTTTGAGGGCCTTGGGGCTGGTCCACAACAGCAGCAGCAGCAGCAGCAGCAGGAGAAACACCAGCAGCAGGAGAAGCACCAGCATCACCAGCAGCAGGAGAAGCACCAGCAGCAGCAGCAGGAGAAGCACCACCACCACCACCAGCAGCAGCAGCAGCAGAAGCAGCAGCAGCAGCAGCAGCAGCAGCAGCAGCAGCAGCAGCGGCAGCAGCAGCAGCTTCAGAGTCAGTGCCAGGGGGTGGGATGGTGGTTCTGTCCTTCTTGCCAGGGCTGGCAGGAATAGGCACAGGCTTTCTCTTCTTCCCTGACTGACGAACCATGGTGTTCCTTCAAGATGTATGTGGCAGCACGTCTTTCCTCTGCATGCTGACTGCTTGCGAGCTGCATCCTTTTATATCCACAGATATAATATATATATATATATATATATATATACCATATATATATATATATAAATATATATATATATATAAAATATATATATACCACAGAGCTGACGCAATTCATACTCCCCGCATGCATAGTGAACGCTTTGCATCCGCTATGCATCCGCTATTCATCCGCAATGCATCCTATAGGCGTCCATGATGCATCCGCATCATCCGCTACACATCCTTCCTGCTATACGTCCACTTCGCAATTCTCCCCCAGAACCCCTTCGGATGTGTCATCTGCTTCCATCAGCTGTCATCCGCTAGGCTTCCTATGAACATCTGCTTAACATCTTCACTATGCACTACCCCCGTCCGTTCCTTTCCGTTCTTTTCCATTCTGTTTATGCAAATTTGGGCCACTTTTTGGAGCGGATAACAACGGATGGAGCCACCCCCGAAATTTTGCTCATCCGCTGTGTCCTTTTTGCAAACATTTTTCATCTGTCGGGCAGTGGAACCTAGCCTTAAGCTCTTAAACCTGGCTCTTTTCCTAGAGATCAGTTGGGTGATAAACCTCTGGTGAAAGATTCTAGTTTTACTCTTTTGGATGTTTTGGTTTTCTTTTTTAAAGTTGTTATTGCTTACAATACATATCCACTAACCACCTGCTTCCTAGTGCATAAAAAAACACTCAGATCTAACATAAGGAGAAGCAGAAAGACAGGGACACATGGAAGCAGCACATAAGGACTCATCCTATAAAGTGTCTCATAAATATCCGTACACAGATGTCAAGTTATTCCAAACTGACAAAGCAAAATACTTTAATAATGTATTTTCATGACATGGAAACTTGAATAAGTAGATTTGGTTTAGTTTTTAAAAATGGAGCCATCATGAGAGAATTTTTGAAACTATTGAATGTCAAATACATTCAATGCTTCATTTGAGCTATAATAAATGTTCAATTTATTCTACCTGACTGCTAAAAAAATAGTTTTGAGCAGGAGACAGTGTTTCCATCTGGTCCTTATTTTAGTAATAATTTGATCTATTATCATATTGCTTAGTTTCGGCTATGTATAAACTGGAAAAATAAATCCAATAAATTAGAAACTCACAGACAATGCACACATAGTTAACATGGTACATTAATACTGATTAGCCCTATGAGAAAATAAGCATAATTGCACAAACAAACATGTTTGGTTGTGATATGTTAGTTCTTAAACAGGAAAAAATGCTGATCTATCTTATTTTGGAGATCCAGTCAGGGTTGATCACCAGGACCAGAAGTTTTGTCTTCTGAGCTTTTGACTCTGACTGGAGCCCATCTTCAGGGAGCTTCTCTTTAATATAGTATGTGCTTTTAGCTGTTCTATGTGGTATTTATATGGTGCCTGCTTATGTGACTTTTTAGATGTTAATTGGGGTGTTGATGTTAACTATTAAGTTTTTGGCTGTTGTTTGCTTGTGCTGGCAAGCCCTCACCTTCTAAGTACTTGGTAACTTGGTGGTAAATCAGCATTCCTGTTTATTGACAAGAGTCCATTTGTCAGGCTTCAGTCACTTCCCTGACTGTTTTTGTGCCTGCTCGTCCCAACCTCTGGTCCTGGTGACAGTGACAGACCCAGATTAGATCCTGCAACACTGTCCTGAGATACCTGTCCTATTGTCACCACTGGTGCAAAAACTGATTCCAGGATCATATCTGCAAGGTCCTTCCTATGTTGACCTGCATTCCTGTTCTGTTTCACATGGTGCTGCTTTTTCAAAGAGCAAATGTTTAGTGCATTTAGTTATATGGCATGTGCATTTCAAAATATTGGAATTTTTTGACTGCATAATCCTTCTCTAGCAAATTATTTATAATATTATGGTGTCCATTTGGATAACTCAAATATGGGAATTTGACACTAAAAAACAAATGTACTTTAAATCTAAATAGAGCAGCATGAAAGTTGCAAGATTCTTTTTTCAAAGGAAAAAGGACAGTAATTGAAATTCAGGGTTAAAATAAGGGTTACTTGGTGGTCTCTGAGCTTGGTTGTTTTCTGGTAGATGTTTCATTACCCAAACTAGGTAATATCACCAGTGCTAGGAGGAAATTTTTCTGAATTTGTATTCTAGTGGCTGGTCCTGTCAGTTTTGGTGGGAGTTATTTTGGTGGGGCTTTTTTAATGGCCTGTTTACTGTTTGTTTGTTTGGCAGTTCCTTAATTGAGGATTATTTACTTCTTGATGATTGGTCTGATGTTAATCTAAGCTCATCTGGGTGTTGACTGCTGGTGAAAAGGTGTTTTGGATTTTTTGGTTTCTTGATTATCTCTTGCACACTGTGTACATGTTGTTTATGTCTATGTGCCTATTGATAGCCAATTAGTCAGAGTACCAGGCTTCCAGGAATTCTCTAGCATTTTTGGATTTAGCTTGGTCTAGAATGTAATTTCTCAGTTGAAATATGTTGTGAAATAAATTCATATGTTGTGAAATTAAAAAGTTCTCATAAAGTCTTCTGATATGTTCATGGATGTGTTGTTAGTCATTTACAATAAATACTTTGATGGATCTGATAAAAAATAAGTGTCATATTTCTTTGATCAGTGTGAAACCCACCTTTATATGTTTGACTCTTGTACTACTGAAGTAATCAATCATACAAGTTTGCTAGTTGCCATATAATTTGTTTATCATAGTTATAAAATTAGCCACTTTAGTTGACTCATTCCATATTTGTTCTCTTTAAATATTACTAATTTAGCATAGAAGCAAGCAAAAGAATCAGGCCCATGATATTCAAGTGACATTAGCATCAAATATAGACAAGCTTTAACTTGAGTGCCAAACAGCGTTATGTTTATGTATGAAAAAAAAGCCAATAAAAAAATTATGGGGAGAGAATTTCCATACAGTTACTTCTTCAGTACCCTATTTATTATTGTTTTGATATGATTAGTCTGATACTTGATTTGGCCTAAAGAAAAAAAAATCATATATTTAAATTTAAAAGATATAATTTATTAAATATATTAATCAGTGCAAGTAAGTTCATGCATAACTTCATAGATGAGTGAGTCTCATGAGACATTTAAAATATTTCAAATGTGAGTTCAAAAGAGTATTTTTAATGTATTATCTCTATGTATTTAAACAAATTCAAGATTTTTTCTCACTTAATTACTGTTTTTAAGAACCTAGGCAACAACTTTAGGGATATAGCTAGATAAAAAAACATATTAATGAACTTATACTACAAGCAATTCGTTATAACTTCAGCCATTCATGGAAAACACAAATTTTAGCATAAAGTGGTCAGAAGGTCTTACTTTATTGCTTCAGTAAAATTAATAAGAAATTAGCTTTTCAGAGACCTCTCATCCTTTGGGAGGGGAAAAAATATGGTTCACTATTGTTCCTTGTTAGTTTGCATCTCCCTCATATCTAGTGTTCACATAATTTTGGATCAATGACATAGACATATTTAAAGTACAGTGCCCATATCAATAGATGCTATGTTTTGTCCTCTACTGGCAGGACTTTTACAATAGCAAAGCTTTATTTGGGAATAGTAAAAGAGTCGAGATTACCTACAATGGGTGTTTCCTCTGACCTCAGAGACTTAGACTCTCATTGGAGTGTTTCTTTTAAAGTTCCACACTTTTCTTTGCCTATTTATCTCTGACAGTTCTTATTTCTATATAGATATAAATAATACATATTAGTTTATAAATGCATTTTTGTTTCAGCTACATGTGTAAGCAAGTTAGAAATTAAATTTATTAATATCAGGTATGTTGGATATGTCAAAATATGAAAAGATTAACACACAAATTAGTAAAAGTGTTTTGAATCACAGAATGGAGGAGGTACAGAATAAAATGTCAACACACAGAGAGAATGTAGAAGAATATCCCCTCAGGAAAATTACTATCTATTCATTCATAGTCAGTTAGATTTCTAGTTATAAATTTTTGATATGAAAACTTATTGAATAAAACAAAACTGACACCTGAATAAACTTGCAGAGGTACTATGCTCTAAATTTCCAGTGGTATAAATATATAAAATCAAGCATAGCATCCTTCTGATCTGGCTTTGGGAATTGGGGGTGGTCTTGTTCTTTTCTTTGTTCTCAGTTTGGTTACAATGAATGATTATGGAAGAGGCAGGGAAATATCCTCCCTGTGAGTCTTACTTTCTGGGATGCCTTAGGGCTTGTTTTCCCAAAAGTGCTTTTTCCAAAAGGCAACTGGACTTTCTTAGGGTTTTTTCCTTTGAAAATATTTTACTTCTCATTCAAGAAGCTTCTTCAGTTTTAACTGATTGGCGGGAATGGAAGGATTTATGTTCTTAGCAGTCATCTGGTCATTAGCACTCTGAAGGTTAGACATTATCTCTCTGAGAGTCATTGAGGGCACTTGGGGTTATCTATATCCTCTGAATATAAGTCCAGTTGCCTTTTGGGGAAAGCGCCTTTGAGACAACCATGACCTGGTTGATTAAGAATCTTCATAGACATTTAAGGCTTAGTTCTCTCTCATTTCCTATTTAACATCTACTGAAACCACTGGGTGAGCTTGTCTTCCAGTTAAAGGTGAATAATCTTCAATATATCCCCATCCTTGGGACACCTGAGTAATGCTATGGATGGCCTATCTCAGTTCCTGAAGGCTGTAGTGGTCTGGATTGGGTGCAATGGGCTTTGACTTAACGCAAGTATGACAGAGTGACAAGATTCTCCTATCCTTGGTCTTGGAATGTGGTGGCATTGCCCCAGACAGGCATGGTGTGAAATCTGAGTATTGAATTCATAGCTCATGCTAGAAGGTACCAGCTGTGACTTGGACAGCCTGTATACAACTTTGGGTTGTATCCATGTTGTGTATGTTCAGTCACTAATGATTCTGTGACCTCTCATTTGAATTACTGTAATTAACTCTATACCAGCTGCCCTTGAAAAGCATTCAGAAACTTCAACTAGTGCAAAATGCAACTGCATGGCTAGTAAATTGTGTCATATATGTGACACATATGAAACTACTAACAAAAGAGCATTATTAGTCACCTGTATGTTTTCAGATGCAATTTAAGAAACTGGTTGTCACCTTTAAATTCTTCATTGCTTGGGCAAGGTTCTCATCTGTTGTTTAAAGGTGAAATCCAATGTGTATGAAGGAGAATATTTAGTCTGGTGTCAGGTTTGGGAGGGGCAGTACTGTCAGGACTGGCAAGTTCATCTCTCTTTCGTTCTTCTGAGTGTCTTCAGCTTCCTCATGGAAATGAGAAGACAAGGCAATGACAAAGGTATGGTTTTTCTTATCCAAGATTTCTGTCCTGAAGCAAAAGTATCACTAGTTGAAGTAATTATATATTGGAAGCCCTTGGAGACAAGCATATAGGTTACCAGGACTAATACCATATTCTTAACAAAGAACTTTCAAGGAGGAACAGATTACTCATTGACCATCTTATAGTCATTAGTCTAGTTAACAAATGGATTGACCCAGAAAGAGTTTGTAGCTCTGACAACAGGGGAGCAAACTAAAGTAGATAGTTTAGTAGATAGTAGATAGCAAAATAAAGTAGAAAGGAAGATGAATTAATTAATACCAAACTCTTTATTAATGTATAAATATATTCATACCTGGCTATTCTTACTTATATGTCTTTTTAACAAATACATACTTCTTTTGAAGCTTCAAACTTCTTTAAAGTTTTAATTAATTTTCACTTTTTAAAGTCCTCCATAATCATTACTATAATTTATATCACATAAATCATACTACAATGTAGTTCAACATTCTTTTCGTCTTCTCCTCTCTAACATTCTTTTTGTCTTCTCCTCTCTGGAAACTAATTATTGAATGCCAATCGTATTTGACAAAGTTTAAATATTCTCTTTGTCTCCTATTTAAATATTGATTCACTGAATGCTAATCCTAATGCTGTTCAGATAAGCAAAGAGTTGAAAAAAGTTAGATTTATACAACAGTCTATAGCAGTGATGGCTAACTTTTTCAGCCCCAAGTGCCCCAAGTGTATGTGTGTGTGCATGTGCATCCCCAAAATGCAATAGGCACGAGTCCCTCATGCATGTGTGTGCATCTCTGTGCATGCACATGTGTCCCACAAATGCACACGCATACCTGTGCATGCACCCAGATCCCCAAGTATGCACTCAGCCCCCCCCCACATGTGCTGTAGAGACCCTAAGACCAGCTGGCTGGCAGGAGGTGTACATGCACATGCATGGCAGAGCCAAGCTTGGGCAATGGCTCATGTGTCCACAAAGAAGGCTCTGCATGCCACCTCTGGCACATGTGCCATAGATTCACCATCACAGGTCTGTCGGATGCATTGTTATATGCCATAGCTTCACACGTCATAGGTTCTCCATCACAAGTCTATAGGATGCATTGTTATATACCTGGATAGATAGATAGATAGATAGATAGATAGATAGAGAGAGAGAGAGAGAGAGAGAGAGAGAGAGAGAGAGAGTGTCAGGCAGGCAAGCAGGCAGGCAAACATAAGATAGATATTCCTTATATATAATTTTTCTTAGTTCATTTTTTCTAACTTTCAAATAATTTAACTGAATGAAAGAGTAGTTCTTTGCTTAAAAATTCTTTCAATAATTCTTAAAGCATGAACTTCCTTGTTATGATTTATAAATTTTAAAATGTTTATTCTTTTCATAACAATTTAGTGAAAAGAAATGTAAACAGTTCAAACTAAAATGAAGTCCAACTTTTATAGTATAAAATTTTTGAGTCCCCTATGAATTTTGCATAGTTTCTAAACTACTTTATAGATAAATATATTGTCCATTTCAGAGGTGGTATTCAGCAGATTCTGACCATTTCTGGAGAACCGGTAGTGGAAAATTTGAGTAGTTCAGAGAACCAGCAAATACCACCTCTGGAGATTTTACAGTATCCTTGCCCTGCCATGCCTACCAAGCCACACCCACAGAACTGGTAGTAAAAAAATTTGAATCCCACCACTGCTCCACTCTCCAATTTTATAAACAAACCAAGAACCTTTGAATTAAAACCGACATCTTCATATAGGCATGAATAAATTGCCCACAAGCCCTCCAGAACAAGATGTTGAAAATGAGGATTTTTGAAAAAAAAGAAAAGAAAGAGAAACCTCTCCTGGAGATAGAGGAGTAAGGTGTGTACTAGTCTGACAATAAAAATGAGGCAGTAGCAGAGTCTTCCAGTCTTTATGAAAATACTTTTCAGGGAAACTGAAAAAGATAGAGAGATAGTTCATGTTATCCTCAATAATAGCAATAGTCCTCTAAGAAGTGTGTAATGATAGTAACTTATTGTGTAAAATAATTTCAGGATTTATTTTATTTTTAACTTTTTAATCACCATTAAAGCATGTTTTCAAATTACAAATCTGCAAACAATGAATACATGAGCCATGGAGTTAATATTTTAAATCTTTCATAAAGGTCCAGTCATGAGCATCAAGATGATAATAGTGTTTATAAACATGCATAGCACAATGTGTTCAAATCTCATTAATTTAAAATATACTTTTATCTTAAGCTTTGACATCCTTACACTGCAACCAAGAAAGGTCCAGCTTCAAGTCCAATATTAACTGTATCATCCCTCCCACCCATACAGAGTCATGGTACCCAAAGCGGGAGATGAAAAAATGACTATTATTTTATTAAAAGTCATTCTTTGTCGGCTAAAGGCTTTGAAATCCATCCAAGAATTTATCTCTATTCCCCAGGCATTGATTCATAAATGATTCATAAACATCTTTCACTTCAGGTTCAATAGGTTATAACTGATATGACTGAACCTTTTCTAGAAATTAGTTGTTAAAGCTTCTGGCATAACTATTGTTATGATTAACATTGATTGACTTAAGTTGGATTCCACTGTCAGTTTTATGAGTATTTTAATTATTTAGATGGTATATCCTATGATCATACTATTATGGGAAAATGGTTTACTGAGATTTTAGAACCTAAATTAGAAGGGAATACTTCCATCCACTAAAAGGGAATCATTAATGAAAAGTATCTTTTGAGCATACATAGATGAACTGAACTTGATTGTTCATTGGCATATGAACAATGGAATTATATGTTGCATTCAGCTGTGCATTTTTTTTCCTTCTGATTTGATTATGTTTTCTATTCCTTGGTGTTATTTTAATACACTTAAGTGTGCATAATTCATTTCTCTTAAATGTCAGATCACAGCCCAATCACTTAAAATTTACAGCTTCAATAATTTACTAAGCCACCTGGAAGTTGATATTTTAAAATTTTCTAATGAATTTAAATAGCAGATTAATTCTGAGACAGTGCAAAAAAATTTTAAATTCAAAACAGGAAAGGCTAGTTTCTTCATCATTAATCATTAATCATTGAGTAGAAATATTATAAAACATATATGCATTGTTATTACAGACATATAAGGAGAAATTTAAAAATATGTTTAATGTGTATATCCAATATGTTTGTTTGTGTGTATATACACACACTCACACACACCAAAATATAATATAAAACAAAGTTAAAAATGAAAAAATTGCATTATATCCAAGGTTATACATTCAAATTTAGACTATCTGATTAACTATAGTTAAAATGCATGCCTAGAATAATTCAAAAGAGATACTTATTTATTTAATGTGGAAAAATAAATTTAAATTCTGACTACCTGTTTGGTAGGACAGGTACAGTATGAGTTAAAAAATATCAAGCTGAATTGAGTTTGGGTTAAATTGCTTATTTGAAAATACTAGGAAAATGATGTATGTCTTAGCCATATCTTAGCATATCACTGGTCAAACAGGAAAAAGGAGGACATGGACAGAGGAAAATCATAATCATCAAAATTGTTTTGAAAACAAACATTTTCATTTTGTTTAAATTTTACTCAGACTTTTATAGTAAACTTGAGATCTTATATAATGAAGTCTTTTAAAACAAAATTTTACCTTCCATAATTTGATTCCACACAATAACTAAAGCCCATGTCACACAACCCAACGGATGCAAAAGGGACACAAGGGACGAGCAAAATGTTCCATCCGTTGTTATCCGCTCTCAAAAGGGACAAAAATTTGCATAACCGGAGTGGATAAAATGGACGCGGGGAGGACGCAGGGCGGGTGCAAAGCGGATGCGGAACGGAAGCCCAGCGGATGGACGCGGATGGGAGTGGATGGCACATCCACTAGGCTTCCAGGGGACCTCAGCAAAGCGGACGCGGAACGGATGCAGCGGATGCAGAGCGGATGCACAGCAGATGCACAGTGGAAGCCTAATGGATGCCTGGCGTTAATTGCACATGCGGGGAGGATGCATTGCATCAGCCCTGCGGATATAACGGAAGCAGCTCGGAAGCAGGTCGCCATTCAGAGGAAAGACCTGCTGCCGGACGGATTGGCTGCCTTGCCTGCCCTGCCTACATGTCTGCCT
Organism: Laticauda colubrina; assembly: GCA_015471245.1. Taxonomy (NCBI): domain Eukaryota; kingdom Metazoa; phylum Chordata; class Lepidosauria; order Squamata; family Elapidae; genus Laticauda; species Laticauda colubrina. The sequence continues at coordinate 57,112,730 of BLBF01000006.1, read as the reverse complement.
GCAAGCCTTGCTGCCAGCCTTGCTCCAGCCTTGCTCCAGCCTTGCTGCCAGCCTGGCTGCCAGCCTTGCTGCCAGCCTGCCTGCCAGCCTGCCTGCAAGCCTTGCTGCCAGCCGGTCTGCCTGCCAGCCTTGCTGCCTGCCTTCCTGCCAGCCTTGGTTCATGTCTGCCTGCCAGTCTTGGTGCCTGCCTGCCAGCCTTGGTGCCTGCCTGCCTGCCAGCCTTGGTGCCTGCCTCCCTGAAAGCCTTGGTGCCAGCCTTCCTGCCAGCCTTGGTGCCTGCCTGCCAGCCTGCCTGCCAGCCTGTCTGCCAGCCTTCCTGCCAGCCTTGGTGCCAGCCTCCCTGCAAGCCTTGGTTTCTGCCAGCCTCCCTGCCAGCCAGCAACCCCACAACCATGCGGAAGCACAGCAAGCCTCAGCCATCTGCTGCCAGCCCTTGCAAGAGGGACAGGGGTACCATCCCACCCCCTGGCCCTCACTCTGGTTCTGCTGGGGCTTCTGCAGCACGGGCTCGCTCTTCTGGGGATGGGGCTTCTGCTGCTTCTGCTTCTGGAGGAGCTGATGATGCGGGGGATCAGACAAGCACTCCAGCACCAGCCACCTCCACAGCACCTGGACCCTTCACCCATGAAACTGAGCGACCAAGAGGAGTGCCAGACACTCATTTTTGTTTTATAGCTTGTTGTTAATAAAGGCTATTTATGATTCACACACTTGCTTCATTTCTTTTTTTTAATAAAGTTTTGGTGGAAACTTTTAGAAATGGTTTAAGCCTTTGCATGCTTGTGGGATGGGTAAGGATAGCTTTGGGATGGGTTAGGATACCTGTGGGATAGGTAATAGCTGTCGGATGGGTTAGGATAGCAGTGGGATAGATAAACCTCCAGTGTAAGCATAGTGGGACTGTATGGTCCACCCTCCCAGGTGCCACACCTATGGCCCTTTATTATCAATAATAATGTAAGAATTATCCACACATGTCAACATAAACACAACTCTTTATTAAACGCCCTGTTCATTGTAGGCCAACCAAACATACATGGCCCAATCTCATCCGTGTGATGAGACAGGCTGAAGGAAGCATCCATTAAGCATTTACCATCCTGTCTTGCCACTCCACCAGTGTTTCAGGAGGTTGCGCTGCTTCTTCGCCTCATGTGAGGCTCTGTTGGGGCCTTGCACATCCTCAGTGTCTATCAGGTTTCGCCCTTGCCTCCATTCCCCAGGCTCCATGTCCCCATTGCCTTGCTGGAGGTCCACGAGCCTGTTCTGCAAGACTGGGTAGTGGGTGCGCATGAGATTTTGCAGGATGCAGAAAGCTTCCACGATCCTCTTCATGGTCTCTGGGCTATGCTGCATGTTGGTGAGAAGTACCTGGAACCTATTGGCCAGGATGCCAAAGGCGTTCTCCACCACCCGTCTTGCCCTGAACAGCCTGTAGTTGAAGATCCTCTCTTCACGGGTGAGGTATTTGGAGGTGTAGGGCTTCATGAGGTAGGTTGTGAGGGAGAAGGCGTCATCCCCCACGATGAAGTAGGGCACATCTTGCTTGTCGTTGGGCAGCGGGTCTGGATCTGGGAAGCCCACCATGAGGTTGCTTTCCAGCCCCTCCTTGAGGTCACTGGTGTTGTATACCTGGGCATCTGAAGATGACCCGTTGCCTGAAGCATCGATGTACATGAACTTGTAGTCTGCATCGACCATGGCGAAGAGGATGATGCTGAAGAAGCATCATTATCAGTTGTGATAAGTGGACCCCGACTTGGCTGGAGCTTTCCAGGCCACGTGCTTGCCATCTATGGCTCCAACGGTGTGGGGGAAGTTCCACTTCTGATACCACTGCTCTGCAACTTTCTTCCATCCTTCTTCAGTGGAGGGGTACTGGAGCAGCTCTTCCATGATGGCCTGCACCACTTCTCTGACCACAATGCTGATGGTATTGTGTGGCACCCTCCAGCCATACTGCATGCTTTTGTAGGTGGTCCCTGAGGCCAGGTGGCACAGAGTGAGTGCCACCTTGAGCCCAGGTTCCAGGCTGGGCCGTAAGTTGGTGTTTGCCTTGGTCAACCTGGGTGTCATCCACTGCACAACTTCGTCAAACATGGCTGGAGGCATCCTCATGAAGTTCTGGAACTCCCGAGTGTCTTCGCTCCTGAGCTCCACCATCAGCTTGTTGTACAGTCCATCCTCTGCTCTTCTGGTGAACCATCTTTGGACCCAGACTTTTTTTGAGTGCCTCCTTTTCTTCCCATAGTAGAGTTCACAGAGCCTGTAGATGGTTTCACACTGTTGCAGAAGGATGGTGGCTGCCGAAAGGACTTTGTCACAATCCATGGTAGACATGACTGGATGCTGTGGAAGAGGAAGAGTCAGATGAAGGCTGCAGAGGTCTGCACAGCTTGGCTGCTGTTCTGAAAGTGAGATGCAGGCGAGTTGCTCCCCCTTTTTATAGGCAGTTTAGGTGTCTCTTTGCATCCTCTAGGCATCCTGCAGACATCCTTAATATCTGAGATAGGTCCCCTCTGCGAATGTTTTTTTCCTTTTTAAATGCTTTGTTTCCATGCTGCATCCATTCTGCATCCGTTCTGCATCCGTTCTGCATCTGTTCCGCTTCCGTTCCGCTTCCTCCCTGCATCCGGGCGGATGCGAGTTGCGCAGATGCATAGCGGATGCAGAACGGATGAACTGGATACATTTTCCACGCAAAAGTTTTTGGCAGCCCAAAACTTTTGGCGTGGATGAAACGTCCATAAACGGATGCTGGACGGAGAGAGAGGAAGCAGAACGGAGGCAGTAAGTACATTGCGTTTTCCAACGGATGGCAAGCTTTTTTGTCCGTTTTACATCCTCTTTGCATCCGTTGGTTCAGTGTGACATGGGCTTAATATTAACATCTTTGACTATGGATGAGATTTTTACAAAAGTGATTTTTGAACATGAATAATAGTAAAGCAGTGGATTAGCTAATTGGGACTATTTTTAGTAGATATCCTCCAACACAGGGATCTCCAACCCTTGGTCTATAGCCTGGTTCAGAACTGGGCCACAGAAGTGGAGAGTGACCATGGAAAGTGAAGCTGCTTTTGTGAAAGCAGCACACATGCGTGAAATCATTCCCTCACCCTCCATCACCACCACTGCCTCCACCAGTCTGCCAAGCTGGAAGGGTTGGAGATTACTGTAGCAACAGGTATTCCTTGTTCCCTACAATTGTTGTTACTCATATCATCCCATAACAGTAGATAATATTATATTTAAAGCTACATTAAAGAATGCCAGAAATATCAATTATTACAAAACATGGCTTCTAAATTATCAATTATCAATTGTTCTGAAAGATCTACACTAGTTGTCAGTTGTTTTCAAAGTTCAATTCAAGGTGTTAGATTTTAATCCTTAAAGTCCAAAATGTCTTAGATTTAGGTGCAACTGTGGGAGTACATAAATATGTCCGGATAGCTGCCACCGCAATTATATCATCAAAATTCTGCCCCTTTTTTCACATGCGTCAGACAATTAAAAAGGGGCAGGACATCAACAACACAGTTGTAGCTGCCATCTAGACTGTTTTTGACATGTAAATGCAAAACCTGCATCATGTCTTTGTATAGATTCTATTTTATTACACATTGATTGCAAGAGATTCCTTCCAAAGATGTTGAAAAAGCTTTCTTTTTTTTTATTTTGGAAGGATACAATACATTGCAAATTGTCCTAAAGAATGTGGTTAAGTTGTATATTTTTTTTAAAGCCACTTTTTATTATTTTATAACTATTGTTGATTCTTCCATAAATATTTGTAATTCTTCAGTTGTATTAACTTCTGGGTTTTTTTTGATACTTTAATGCCATTTTTGGTGGAAAAATAAAATAAATCTGTATTTGTAAAATGCCATATTATAAATATAAATTATTCATTATTTATAATGTTTCTGAAAAATATTCCATTATATCTTTCTTACATTCATGTCTAAACTCACAAAATATTTCAAATGTTCATTGATGTGTATTTTTTAAAACCGTTCTGAATAAAAATATTCAAACTTCTGTGTATGCACATTTTATATAAAACGACAGCTGTACTATACCTCTATGAATATCCTTAATGTAAAGCTTTATTTCTGAAGCTTAATAGAACTTAATAAAATGAATAATCATAAGATTTACTGTGATATCATCATAAGCCTAAACTCCCACAAAGTGTTCACATTTAACATGTGTAATAGAAAAAGTAATATTTTCCATTTTTTAAAAAAAATCTGTATTATGGTGGATATTTTTTAAAGTTGTAACAATCATAACTGAGTACATTCTCTGTAGATTCTGGTGACCACAGGGACATATCCATAGATATACCTAAGATGGCATTTGAATTCCACAATATTTTTAGGGGTGATTTTATACTTATGGTTTAATCAACTTTTTGTTTCTTAAACTGTTGCTTAGAAACTTAATTTCTCATGCTAACTTCAGAAATTATATTCTAAATAATTTATGAAATAATGCAGACCCCTTCTTTTCTGCTTTTTCTTTATTCCTATGGAACCTTCATAGCTCTGCTGCTGTAGTATTCTGACCAATAGGAAAAAGAATATCTTTCTTTCCTCTGTTCTTGTAGACTCTGTAGGCCCATGGAATCCATATAACAAGGAAGAAATGATAGTCCAGCTTCATAAAAATGAAGTACTAAATGTCCTCATTTGGAACTGAAAGATGAAATTACTAGCCAACTAAATATGAAAGAAGACAAAAAGGTTTGAAATGAGATAGGCAGTGGGAAAGTGAGGGGACAAATTTGACCCAGTTCATGCAGAAGCAAAAATAAGGGCTTCTAAGTTTGAAGACAGTTGATTGGATTCACATGAAGTCATTTGATTATCCACAAGATTATACAAAAACTGCCAACCAGCAGAGAACTAGCAGCCCAGTAGCTCAGGACAAAATCATAGCCCGGCAGTGACAATCTGCTAGACAAAAAGGGATATGCCAGCTACTGCAGTCAATTGGGCTGCCTGAATGAAACACATTGTTGCACACCATTGTCAGGCACAAGGAATTTCAAAGTTTGTAAGTGGTACATTTTAGGCCTCTGCCTAAAGAAATAGTGTTCAATTTACTATTACAATTCATAATTGTTAGATATTAGCAAACTTACCTCCTATTGGTTGAATTGAGCAAGCGGGAAAAATCAAACCACCATCAATGGTCAGCTGCAGCTAGCTCAGCTATATAAAGAGCTGCTTGGGCTGCAGTTCGTGCCTTTTTTCCAGTAGAGAATAAAATAGAGTTGAATGAGCTGCAGCCTCTTAATGTATGTGCCTAAGATCTAAGAATAATCCTGGAATTTCTTTAGGGCTTTCCACCTAAATACGACTAAATCTGAGCATGTTCAGCCAACATGCTCAGCGAGCATGGTGTTTTCTGTCTTTTTTGTGGCTTTTTTTGGCTTGATTGGCTGGCAACATCGTGTTCCTGTATTGGAGGCTTTCAGTGCAGCTTGGCTTTGTGTGAAAGGACGGCTGCTATCCATTAGGAAGCTAGGTTTCACCTGGGTGCCTGGTGGGGGGGGGTGTTTGAGTTGGAGGCATCAGAGGGAGTCTGTTTGTGCTCATGTGTTTGTCTGTTTTGTGGGGTGGAGATCTTTCTATTTGAGAGTGCAGGCTTTCAAATGATTGACAGTCTGCTGGAATCATCCCTTCTATATGTGTGTGTGTGTGTGTGTGTGTGTGTGTGTGTATGTATATTTCTAGATTTAAATGAATTTCTGAGTTGCTAGTATTACGTAGTTCTCAATGTAATTTCTAAAAATAAATCTATGTAACTTGTATTGCCTATGTAAGTATTCCTGGACTATTAACCTTGTCACCATTAAACAATAGAACTGGTAGCTTAAATAATTTAAACCTGGTTAAAAGTTACCTCATGCTGATAAATGAACCCAGGAAATCCTGGGTTTATAAGTTTGTAAACTGTTTAACTAAGAAATAAAATAACTAATGAATGAAAACAGCTAAGAGCTTTTAAAAAAATTCCTATTCAATAGCAGCAGATATGTTTGAGATCAGTATATATTTTATACATACAGTTGGAAATAGTACACATTTTATCAGAAGGAAAATCTGGTTAGAAAGTTTCAGAGGTTTTATCTGGTTGCCAAATAAAAAAGTATATTATTTCAATCTAATAGGCTGGGTTGAGTTTTATGGGATAGATGGGTAGAAATGTTTAAAAATTCTTTTGAACTCCAATCCTCACTAACCAGAAGAAATTCAAGATTTTATTTAAAGGTTTTAATGTGGAAGAATGAAAAAAAAAATAGATTTATTTATTCAGGATTTTTTCAAGGGCCAAAGCCCACGTTACACTGGCCAATGGATGCAAAACGGACACAACGGATGAGTAAAATGTTCCATCCATTGTTATCCGCTCTCAAAAGGGGCAAAAATTTGCATAACTGGAGCGGATAACACGGATGCGGGGAGGACGCAGGGCGGATGCAAAGCAGATGCAGAACGGAAGCACAACAGATGGAAGCAGATGGGAGCGGATGGGAGCGGATGGCGCAACCGCAGGGCTTCCGGGGGGCCTCAGAGAAGCGGACACGGAACGGATACAGCGGATGCAGAGCAGATGCCGAACGGATGAAGCAGATGCACAGCGGAAGCCTAGCGGATAAAGCGGATGCATAGCGGAAGCCTAGCGGATGCACAGCAGAAGTGGAACGGATGCCGACCGTTAATTGCACATGCGGGGGGGAAGTATTACATAAGCCCCCCGGATATAAAGGGAAGCAGCTTGCACGTGGCCAGCATTCCGAGGAAAGACCTGCTGCTGGACACTTCGAGTTCCTTGCCTGCCCTGCCAGCCTGCCTTCCAGCCAGCCTTGGTGCCTGCCTGCCTGCCTGCCTTCCTGCCAGGCTTTCTGCCAGCCTTCCTGCCAGGCTTCTTGCCAGCCTTGGTGCCTGGCAGCTTCCCTGCCAGCCAGCAACCCCACAGAGGAAGTGAAAGCCTCAGCAACCTGCCGCCATCCCTGGCAAGAGGGACAGGGCCAACCTCCCACCCCCTGCCCCTTACTCTGCTGGTGCTGGAGCTTCTGCTGAAGCTGCTCCTGGTGGTGGTGCTTCTGCTGGTACTGGGGCTTCTTCTGTTGCTTACTGTTAAAGCTGTTGAAGCTGCTCCTGGTCCTGCTGGTCCTGCTCGACCTGCTCATGCTCCTGGACTTGCTCGTCCTGCTCGTGCTCCTGGTCTTGCTCATCCTGCTCATCCTGCTCATGCTCCTGGTCCTGCTCGTGCTCCTGGTCCTGCTCGTGCTCCTGGACTTCTTGGCCCTGCTGGTGCTTACTCTACTGCTGCTGATCCTGTTCCTGCTGTTCCTGCTGCTGCTGCTTATGATGATGATGATGATTGTTAGGGATAACATTGTTCACCCTAACTGTTTTAGGTGAAATAATAACTATGAATCATAGTTAGTGTATGCAGCTTTAACTGTGAAAGAGCAATTGTGGGTGTGGTTATGAAAACCATATAAAAGTAGCAAGGCTACAGCTTGCTCTCTCTCTCTGGCTTTGATGATCCCTGATTACTGCTTGGAAGCAAGACTGCATTGCTCGAACGGGAGAGACAACAACGGACTGATTTATGTGTACTGACAATAGGATATTCTACATGGACTTTGCTAACTGAATATCCCTGAATGGACTGACTACATGGTAAATGAATATAGGACTGTTTTTGACTATGCTATAAACTTATACTGGAATAAAATATATTCTTGATAGCACAAGCGTATCTGTTATTTTTACTGTATGTTAATAAACATACAAGCCTAGCTCACTCATTTATCTGTGTGCCTATCTGACTAACGCTGCACATTCTGTTTAGCTTGTCTACCTAACCCTGGTTGGGGAACCCAGGCTTAACA
>BLBF01000006.1:57079043-57100747 GCA_015471245.1 Laticauda colubrina | reverse complement strand
TTTCTTTCTTTCTTTCTTTCTTTCTTTCTTTCTTTCTTTCTTTCTTTTTGTGTTTGTAATATTTAACATCTTTGTGGAAAAATGTACAAAGTAATGGAATGTATATAACTACCTATTGAATCTGGCAGCTGCAGAGGGATGATAATATATTTGTTCATTTTTTTTAAAGCACTGATGCAGGAAGCAGAAAATCTAGTAGTGAATCAAATGCAACCAAAAATAGATAAGTCAAGAAAGACATGTACAATCTTGATTTAAAGAGAACGGGTTTAGTAGACAATGCAACATTAGTACTAATTATAATCTGTAACTAAAGTATGATGTGAAAAACAATTATGCAAATAGAAATTCATATAATGTGGCAGGGACTTTGGATCCTCATGTATTCAAATGAAAAAATGAAATGTATGAACAAAGCATGCTGACATTTGGTCTTCTCTTGCCTTGCACTCACAGCTTCAGTAAAAAGCAAAAAGAAAGGCAACTCTTATTCTAATATAATAAATAACACTATTATGTAAAGTCACATTTTTTATATCTGAAACCCTTGTTCTCTTTCTTTTGCCCATCACTATCATTGCAATCTGCTGTCTGAAACAATTTTGCTCATCAAATATATAATTGGTGTGATATCCTGCTGTGTTTATGGCAGGAGTACATAAATCCACAATGATAATTGTCAACAACCAATTGATAGTCATAACCTCAACTCAACACATTTAGTGGAGGGAGGAAGAGAAAAAGCATAAGGCAGCCTAAATAAGCAATTTTAATTGATAGGTGTACAAAACTTACTGGTAGGCAAAACCTTTTAATGGGTTAAAAAAGGGCCTTTCTAGATGCAGAGAAGTGGTAGAATGTTATATTGTTGGATTAAATACTTTACATTAGAGTGTGGTCACTGAAAACAGTAAAAGGCATTTCTAATGTTGCAAAAAAGGATAGAATCCTGAATATTACTTTTTTGCATTAAAATTTGCATTGAATAGAAAAACATGGTGCAATTTTAGGTTTCAGTGTCTCCGCAGGAATAAGGACTTGTTTATATTTTGTTGATGACAATATATCATTTTATATTGTCATTTAAGCAGTTATATTCTGATAATTTTTATATTATCAGAATAAGCAGTATTTCAAGTACTGTTAGAAGTATGTCACACTAATGAATGCAAGAAGCAATGGGAAACTAAAAAGAAAAGTAAGAACACAACATTCAATGACACCACCATTTCTAAGGTAATTAGAAAAAAATGAAAATCCATATCCACAGGTTTGTTTTCTGAAAAGGTGCTATTAAAACAATTATTTGTGTTGCCTTGTAATGTATAAAATGTGGATATATTTTTTTTCCTATTCTCTGCTATGAAAATTAACAGGGATGTACAAAAGATATAATGTTGGCTGATGTCTAACAGCAATGGGAAAAATCAGATCATGGAGCATCACATGAGGTTGTGGATATCTTTCTTGAAGCCTATCATATTCTTGCTCCATCTGATCTTCTTTGTTCATCTTCAGGATCAAAACTGGGAAAAGAAATACAAGTTCCGAACAAAATTGGGAAAAGAAATACAAGCTTCTAACAAACTCTTAATTCCAAGAATGTAGGATGTAGAACTGATCTGTAAAGTTTTGGACAATCACTAGTTGGCACTGAAAGGTTTTAGATTTGTATGATGTCATGTAATGATTATACAAATTGTTGTAAGTCATATCTGGTAAAGCTTTAGAATCCAGTAGGTCCTACACTGGGGACAGACTTGGAAAATAGAAGTGATAGATGACTAGAATACTTTTGTTGTTTAGGAGTGTTCACTTCTACTCTGAAAAAAAGAGGCAAAGGTAAGGTAGAATAAGTCTAATAATAAAAGAATTATCTCGAAATATGATGGAACATACATCTCAATTGAAATGAATTTGAATAGATAGCCATCTAATTCCACAAACAAAAATCTATATAAGTTTTTCCATCCTAAATTAAGATCTGTTGCAAAAGTCAGATTTTTAATGGACTGTTAGGAGCTGGATAAATATCCGAGGGTGGGATGATTCAGACCACAGGCAGCAACAGAGAAGAAAGATTCAGAAACCCTCACAATAATAGTGTCATAATTATTTCAGTTAGCTAAAATTCTAAATAATTATTTAGCACCTAGTTTTGTGAGCTATGAATGCAAGAATGTAATGTTATTCCTGAACTTCCAGAATCTGGAAAACTATGGTATTTAAACAGAACCATCAGAATAAACCCCTTTGCAGGATCCAGTCTGGTTCAGTCACTAAGACTTTTGCTGGAGCCCACACTCAGAGAACTTCTCTTTATCAGAATTTTTGGAAGACTAAAGCTTGGAAGCCTAAATCTCTGGTCTTGGTGACTGACCCAGATTGGATCTTACAACATGGAACAGTATACCATATTTACTTTCATTCGTGAGAAATCCATTTACTTAGTACTACATTAATAAATATTATAGTAATTTAACCATAGAACATAGAACACTTTTATTTACATTTTGAGATGTACATTTCCTAAAATATTATGTATTAGTTTTGCTTGATTTACATAAATCATGTATTTTTTAAAAAAAAAAATTGCTTAATTGTTAAAGTAATAATAGCTAGAAATGCATCATCAATATTTTTCTTATTTCCATAATTAGAAACTTTAGAAGAAAGAACAACTTACAGCGGTTTTATAGTGAATGAAACAATCTGAAATATCCATCCAGAAATAAAATGATTCAGAAAGAGAAAACACTAATTATCAGCCTTTTCAGTGTGGCTACAATATAACTGTCAGCAATGTCAACTAACTTTGTTGTTGAAGAAGAATCCTTACAATGCAATTGAAAACAAACAAATGAATCATCAAACAAAGCAACCCAAAGTCCTCACTGTAGGCTCAAATTATTATGTTCATGTTGTCATATTTTGAACATATTTTGTGAAGATCCAGCTCTATTGAAAACTCCACAATGCTGGAATAGCTGGAAAGAAAGTGAAAAAGGAAACCAATAGTCAGGTGGTTAGATTATATTATAGCAATAATATATCACTGAAAGACCTAAAGCACCAGATCAGGAACAAATCACTCTGAATAAAATGGTTGGATGATTTCAAATATCCACTCCATCTTTGTGGCATAAATCAAACAATACTATATATCCATATTATATTTTCCATACAATTTCCAATTTATTTATTTTTTAAAACTTAAACATTGGGTAAGAAAAACCTTTATAACAATTACTTTCGTAAAAAAAAAGCAAGAGCTCACTTAGTATGTCAGACAACTATATATAGATGCATTGGTTTTTATAATGAAGTTTTACCTTGTTTGCTTCATTTATTCTTGCCTTTATTATTCAATTATCTCCATAGTCTTTTGCAGCAAGTTTTTCAAGTGCATTGCACTCCTAAATATACTGTATTTTATTTTAACTTAAGTAATAATTTTAAATTAAAGTTCGAGAGTGGTCAAAAGAGGAAAATAAATGTATTTATTTTAAAGCTTATTAATAGAAAAGGGTAAAGCCCATGTCCCACTGCCCCAACGGATACAAAGAGGATGTAAACCGGACAAAAAAGCTTGCCATCCATTGGAAAACGCGATGCATCCGTTGTGTACTCATTGCATATGTGTTTCATACGCACTATCCATCGAGCATCCTTCCACTGAGATTTCATCTGTGCAAGAAGTTTTGAGCTGCACAAAACTTTTTGAGCGGATGAACTTTCCAACGCATATGATGTTCATCCGTGACAAATATGGGAAACAAACGTTCTATGTTCGTTAAACGTCCGCTGTATCATCTCGGCATCCTCTGGACATCCCATCAACTCACATCCGCTGCAGCTGAAAACGGAAAGAGGGAGGAAACGAAAGGTACATGGAATGTCCACACAGCATTAGTAGCACGGAAATAGAAAGGATGTAAGCGGATGCATCTCGTATATAAAGCATTAAAATGGACAAAACGTTTGTATCTGGGATGTATCTCGTATATTTAGGATGTCTGCAGTATGTCTAGAGTATGTGAAAGGACACCTAGCTGAAAACCAATATTTCCAATAAAAAGGGGGAGGAAATCACCTGGATCTCAGTATGAGTCCAGCAGCCATGGTGTACAGACCTCTTCATCCTTGGTCTTGTTCTTCCACATCATCCATTGTTCTCCACCATGGATCATCACACAGTCCTTATGGTAGCTGCGATCATTCAACACCAGAACCAAGCCCTGTTCAGACTGTTTCACCTTTTCTACACAAGGAGAAGAAGGAGACGTTCAAGAGCTGTGTGGGTCCAACGATGGATCGGGAGAAGAATGGAGTTTGGACTGTATGACAAGCTGATGGTGGAGCTGAGGAATGAAGACACTCGTGCATTCCAGCACTTCATGAGGATGCCACCAACCATGTTTGATGAAATTGTAGAGCATCTGAGACCCAAGTTGACCAAGCCAAGCATCAACTTCCATCCCAACCTGGACCCTGGACTGAAGGTGGCACTGACTCTGCAGCACCTGGCCTCTGGAACTACAAACAGAAACATGCAGTATGCGTGGAGGGTGCCACACAACACCATCAGCAAAGTGGTCAGAGAAGTGGTGCAGGCCATCATTGAAGAATACCTGGAGGAGCTCTTTCATTGTCCCACCACTGAAGAAGGCTGGAGGAAAGTTGCAGAACAGTGGTATCAGAGGTAGAACTTTCCCCACACCGTTGGAGCCATAGATGGGAAGCATTTGGCCTGCAAAGCTCCAGCCAACTCAGAGTCCTCTTATTACAACTACAAGGACTTCTTCAGTATCATCCTCTTTGCCATGGTTGATGCTGACTACAAGTTCATGTACATCAATGCTTCAGGCAACAGGTCAGCTTCAGATAGCCAAGTATACAACACCAGTGACCTCAAGGATGGGCTGGAACGCAACCTCATCATGGGTTTTCCAGATCCAGACCCCCTGCCCAACGACACACAAGATGTGCCCTACTTCATTGTGGGTGATGACGCCTTCTCCCTCAGAACCTATCTCATGAAGCCCTACACTTCATGATAACTCACCCATGAAGAGAGGATCTTCAACTACAGGCTGTCCAGGGCAAGACAGGTGGTGGAGAACACCTTTGGCATCCTGACCAACAGATTCCAGGTACTTCTCACCACCATGCAGCATCACCCACAGAGTGTGAGGAGCATCATGGAAGCTTGCTGCATCCTGTACAATCTCATGCACACCCGCTCCCCAGTGTTGCAGAACAGGCTTGTGGACCGTCAACAAGGGAATGGGGACATGGAGCCTGGTGAATGGAGGCAAGGATGAAACCTGATAGACACTGTGGATGTACAAGGCCCCAATAGAGCTTCACATGAAGGGAAGAAGCAGCGCAACCTCCTGAGACACTATTGCAACTCCCCAGCTGGAGCAGTGGAGTGGCAAGACAGGATGATAGATGATCAATGGATGCTTCCTTGAGCCTGTCTCATAACACTGATGACATTGTGCCATGTATGTTGAGTGGCTCTACAATGAATAGGGCATGAATAAAGAGCTTTGTTTATTTTGAAATGTGTCGATCAATGAATAAATTGTTATTGATAAAAAAGGGCCATATGTGTGGCAGCTGGGAGGATAGACCATACAGTCCCACTATGCTTGCACTGGAGGTTTATCTATCCCACATCTATCCTTACCTATCCCACAACTATCCTTACCTATCCCACAACTATCCTTACCCATCCCACAACTATCCTTACCCATCCCACAAGCATGCAAAGGCTTAACCCTTTTTTCAAAGTTTTCACCAACACTTTTTTAAGTAAAAAAAATGAACCCAGTGTGTGAAGCAAAGATAACCTTTATTAATAACTGTCTTAAGTGAACTGTGTGACTTTATTGAAAAAGCAAAATGAACCAAGTAAAGTGTCTTAAGCAAAGATAAAGTGAACAAGTAACAATTCAGTCTCTGGCACTATTCTCAGGCACTCTGAGGCATGTCCATGGTCTCAGCTGTCGAGCAGCCAGGGACTGTGGAGGTGGCTGTGGCTTGAGTGCTGGTCTGAGGCACCATTGGGGTGCTTGGCCCCGAGAGTACAACAGGAGATGGTGTGTTCAGGAAGCTCTCAGAGAGCTGACTCAGTCCCATGAGGTTGAGAGGCCCTTCATCAAGGACCTGGGATGTCAGGCACAATACTGATGACAGATTGTCCATTGAGGGGCTTGTCTGTGGGGTGGAGGAAGGAGGAGCGTAGTGGGGTTCTCTGGTCTGTAGCTGGGCGAGGTGTGGCATGTGATGAACCTGGGCCTGGACTGGAAAGGTCTGCTTCTGCTGTGGGAAGTCCTGGTAGTCGTAGCCTTGGTAGGTGAGAGGCTGTTGAAAGCCGTGGAAGGGCTGTGACATAGCCTGGGGTGGAGGAGCAGACCTGGACTGGGTAGGAGCAGCTTCAGCTGGGCCTTGAGGGTTGTGCAGAAGTGCTGTGATCTTCTCCTTCATCACCTGGTACTGGGCCTCGGGCAGGTCCATGAGAGTCTGGCTCACGTAGGTGATGAAAGTTTGGTGGCTGGAGGATGCTCTGTCCAAGTGGACCAGCTGAGAGAGAAGTTCTGTGCTGGTCTTCATCATGTCCCTGATTTCCAACAGGACAGTGTGGCTCTGGCCCTCCAGTCTGCCTCTCTGCCTGCATCCTGTGGAGCTGGGGGTTGGGGTGGGGGTGGGTTGGTCTCTGGTGGCTGCCGCTTCTTCCTCCATTTGTGACAGGGGATCCTCCAAGTCCTCAGGCATGGGGAGTGCAGCTGTCGGGGAGGGGGTCTCTGACACGGGGCCCTCCGAAGACACCTTCCTGGACAGTGTAGCTGTCTCCTGGCTGGAAGAGGAGTGGCTATCTGTGGGCTGTCTGAGGGAGAGGATTGTCAGAGGGGCTGCTCCTCGGTGGCAGATCTCACCCTCCAGGAAACTGCACTTGGCCATGATGTACATCTCCCAGTCAGTGAGCTTGACAGTGGCCTGCCCAGATTTCTTCAGGTGTAGTTTGCCATACCAGGTGTGCATGTGCTTCCACCATCCCAGGAGTACATCTGCAGTGTGGCCCAGGCTCTCTGCCTTGTCTCTCCAAGCAGCAGCAGCAGCAGGAGAACCACCAGCAGCAGCAGCAGCAGCAGCACCACCACCACCACCAGCAGAAGCACCAGCAGCTTCAGAGTCAGTGCCAGGGGGTGGGATGGTGGTTCTGTCCTTCTTGCCAGGGCTGTCAGGAGTAGGCACAGGCTTTCTCTTGTTCCCTGACTGATGAACCATGGTGTTATTCAATGATGTCTGTGGCAGCATGTCTTTCCTCTGAATGCTGACTGCATGCGAGCTGCATCCTTTTATATCCGCAGAGCTGACACAATTCATATTCCCCACATGCTCACTGAATGCTTTGCCTCTGATATACATCTGCGAGGAATCCGCTTTGCTTCCTTTAGGTGTCCGTGATGCATCCGCGTCATCCGCTACGCATCCGCTCCTTCCGCTATGCGTCCACTTCGCAATTCTCCCCCGGAAGCCCTTCGAATGTGTCATCCGCTTCCATCCGCTGTCATCTACTAGGCTTCCTACGAACATCCGTTTAGATCCCCGCTACATGCTACCCCCATCCGTTCCTTTCCGTTCTTTTCCATTCTGTTTATGAAAATTTGGGGTACTTTTGGGAGCGGATAACAACGGATGGATCCACCCCCGAAATTTTGCTCATCCGCTGGGTCCTTTTTACATATGTTTTGCATCCGTCGGCCAGTGGGACCTAGCCTTAAATTCCTCTTGTGTACTATCCAGATTCAAGGTTAGGGGAAGCATCTCCCAGTTTATGAGCAGTTGGTTACAACATAATTTCTACCTCAAATGGAAGGAGTTCACCTGGAGGAATAATCACACCTCAACAGCCTGGAACTCAAGTCGAGAGATTGTGAAATTTTAGGGAGGAATCTGGCAAGTGAGTGGTGGTTTTTTTGACACATGTGCCTCACTTTACCTGCCACAGAATCACTAGTGTTATATCTCTTTCCCTCCCAACCCCAGTTATCATAGTAACATGTTATGGTTTCAACTATTGCAAGAAAATACTGGTTTAAAAATTGCTAATATGTCATAATTTTATTTTTATAGTTTGCAAGAGGTATGGACAATGTTTGGGGTCTGAGATTACAACTCAGGTTCCTGATATTACAGCTGACTCCTGAAAGCCACAAAGATAAGTAGCAAATTTGATTATTATTTTTTTTAATGTCAGATTTTTTCCATATTTGGTGAGGATTTTAAGGATAGAAATGGAAAGGAGAGGCAAAAATGCAAAAATGGTCAGAAGTTGTGCAATTGATTTTTGGCATCAAATTATTTTTCAGGTGGAGGATTAAAATCAAAACACTTTGCTTTTTCAAACTTTCTTTCTGATTTCAAGCTTTAACTGTTATTTGGTCAAATATAATTAGTGCAATTTCAGGGTCTTGTGCATGCACACAGAATTCAGGCAGTGGGACACACATTGTGTTTATTTCTTTGTTCATAATATTTTGTCCTTTGCTTAAGCAATGAGCTTGGCTTGCTATGCTGAGGATTAGTTGGGTGGCAAGCCTCACTGACATTTTTGAAAAATAACCAACTTGTTAGTTGTTTCCATTTGTAACCTTTACAGAACTGACCACCATGCATGAAAAAATCATGGAGAATAAGAATAAAAGAAGCTTGTTTGACATCTCTGCTAAACTAAGAAATGTGTTCCCTGTTTCATTGCCAGAATATAGCAAGTGAC
Source organism: Laticauda colubrina (assembly GCA_015471245.1). Lineage (NCBI taxonomy): Eukaryota > Metazoa > Chordata > Lepidosauria > Squamata > Elapidae > Laticauda > Laticauda colubrina. Next base: position 57,091,959 of record BLBF01000006.1, on the reverse strand, counting down.
CCCTTAGAGTATAGCTCTTTTTTTCTAGCAACTCCATAATAGAATTCTGTAGATACACTTCTGTTCTCCTTAGGTCAACTGAGCAAAAGAAATCAGAGGACATTCTCTTTCCTGCATTATTCTGCTTTTTGGAAAGAAAAAGAAAAGTTGAAAAATGTATCTTAGTTCCAAAAAGAACAAATGGGAATTACAATAAGTGATGGGTCAAGGAACAGAAAGGGTAGAAGATACATGTCTAGTCTGCAGGTTATGGTGAACTTTGCACTGAAAGCAAATTTCACTCCAGAAATTAAACACATTGATCTCATCTCTTAATAAATAGGAAGCCATTTAAATGTCCAATAGTAGAAAGTTCTTTTAAGTTTCTGATTTGTCATATTGGATGAATGACCCTGTACACTATAAATGTTTAAATATATCATGGAAATGTAGGTTAAAATAGATAATGCTTATTATAATTAAAACCATATGGGTTAAAGACAAAAGAGACGAAGATCCAACCATATATCAGAGGCATATTAAAAGATTCAATTAAATAGATGGATGATAGGAAAATTGTCATGCAGTATCTTCAGGTCCAAATACATAGGTAAAATAAATAGGTTTCATTTTGTAATTTTCTTTTTTTTTACATAAAAATTTTATTGATTTTCAATAAACAAACATACACAAACAAAACACAAAACATAAAAACATAAAACTTCTTTTTGGAAAGCAGCTTAGTCCCAGATTACATCTTTTTGTACAGACATAAATTTGAATTCATGCTCATTTTTTATCCCATTTCATATCTTATTTACCATTCTACATTTTCTATGTAGCTTCTCCCCTCTTTTCACTCTCTTAATTCTATTTTATTTATTTCATCTCAATTTAATTATTATGCATATATCTTTTGTCTGTTCTGTTTCAATTTTCTATTATCTTTTCTTATTAATACAGAATTTCTCCTGTAATCACTGATTGAAGTATGACGCCTTTAAATCTTTCCCCTAAATTTAACACTTAAAATAATATATACTTTTCATTCTGATTCTGCTTAGTACGTTTTAAAGCTACATACTATATTATAAAATAAGAAAGAGTAATAAGTTTATAATATAATTAAAACAATAATCCATAGCAAATTAAGCTCTATTATTAAATCCAGTTTTCTAACATTATTTCAAATATAAATACAACAATACAATCTTATGTACTTTTGCAGAATCTCTTTTTTAATCATATTTTTACGCACTATCTCTGAATAAATCTTATTTCTTTACATCTTGTTTTAAACCTTTGTAACTTCTCTTCCCTTTTCCCCTTCCTTTCTTCTCCAATCCTGCCTTTTTACCCCCTTGTTTCTTAATCTCCACCTTCTTCTGTATTCCTCTTTTCTGTTGCTTTCTGACATTGTATCGATTTTTCACCTTATTTTTCCCTTTTTTGGTTGTTTTTTTAAGTCTTAAATTCTCCATTCTCTTTCCCCTCTTTCCCTTTCCTTCCCCGGCTAAACTTGTTTGTTCATTAAAGATGGCTTCTTCTTCATCCCAGTTTTCTTGTTCTTGTAGTTTCTGGTAGGTAGAAATCGCCATTTCTAAAAAATGGAAAACAGATCCAGAAGAGCCTTTCCCTTCTTGTTCCTCTTCTTTTAGCTTTTTGAATTCAATTTTCAGTTCATCAACAAGTAGTGCCATTATGAAAAGTTTTTTTATACAACCCAAATGTTTTTATACAACCCAAATGCTTCCAAATAATGATTTCCACAAGTCCCAAAGTCACTAAGCAATCCAAATACACACAGTCTGTTTCATTTAGCACTTTCTTCTTTTTATACTTTCTCTTCCTGGGGTTATAGTTCAGTTACAAAGCTCCAATTAACATATATCTTTTAGAAGTCTTGTTACAGTTTAGCTCTGATCTTATAAATTCCAAGCAGCCTCCTCCAACAAAATCTTAATATTAATTCTTTTCCTCTCCCTTCCCACTTATAGCAAAAAAGGGTTTTGTTTTCTTTTGTTTTCCCCAATGCTCATAAATCTTTATTGTCCCCTTGGCTTTAATTTTCAGGATTACCTGCTGATGCCAAAATGGGCTTTTCCGATTTCTCCATTCATTCGCTATCACTGTAAGGAAGGAGAGTGAGAAAAAACAAACTTTCCCTTTTTTCTTTCATTCGCCGCTTTTTCCGCCTTCGTCGGGAATGATGTATCTTTAATGAAACTTAAACCCCATGTCACACTGGCCAACAGATGCAAAAAGGACACAGCAGACAAGCAAAATGTTCCATCCATTGTTATCCACTCTTAAAAGGGGCAAAAATTTGCATAACCGGAGTGGATAACATGGATGTGGGGAGGACACAGGGCGGGTGCAAAGCGGATGCGGAACAGAATCCCAGCGGATGGAAGCAGATGGGAGCGGATGGCGCAACTGCAGGGCTTCCGGGGGGCCTCAGCGAAGTGGACGCGGAACGGATACAGCGGATGCACAGCGGATGCACAGCTGATAAAGCGGATGCACAGCGGAAGTCTAGCGGATGCACAGTGGAAGAGGAATGGATCTCGAGCGTTAATTGCGCATGTGGGGGGGAAGTATTAGGTAAGCCCCCCGGATATAAAGAGAAGCAGCTCGCACGTGGCCAGCATTCCTAGGAAAGACCTGCTGCTGGACACTTCGAGTTCCTTGCCTGCCCTGCCAGCCTGCCTTCCAGTCAACCTTGGTGCCTGCCTGCCTGCCTTCATGCCAGACTTCCTGCAAGCCTTCCTGCCAGCCTTGGTGCCTGCCAGCCTCCCTGCCAGCCTCCCTGCCAGCCAGCAACCCCACAACCATGGGGAAGAAGTGAAAGCCTCAGCAACCTGCCGCAATCCCTTGCAAGAGGGACAGGGCCAACCTCCCACCCCCTGCCCCTGACTCTGCTTCTGCTGGGGCTTCTGCTGAAGCTGCTCCTGGCAGTGGTGCTTCTGCTGGTGCTGGGGCTTCTGTTGGTGCTTACTCTGTTGAAGCTGCTCCTGGTCCTGCTGCTCCTGCTCGACCTGCTCGTGCTCCTGGACTTGCTCGTCCTGCTCGTGCTCCTGGTCTTGCTCGTCCTGCTCATCCTGCTCATGCTCCTGGTCCTGCTCGTGCTCCTGGACTTGCTGGCCCTGCTGATGCTTACTCTACTACTGCTGATCCTGGTCCTGCTGGTCCTGCTGCTGCTGCTGATCCTGCTGCCGCCGCCGCCGCTGCTGCTGCTGCTGCTGATGATGATTATGGTCCTGTTGGTGAGGATGATGATGATGATGATGATGATTCTGCTGCTGCTGCTGCTGCTGCTGCTGCTGGTGTGGAGGAGCAGCCCCTACTACCTGGGAGCCCCTCTGATGAGGGCCCATCTGGTCCAGCCAAAGGGAGGAAGAGGTGTATGCGACAACGGGAGAGGAGGCAACACTATATTGAGGAGGCGCACGAGGATGAGGTGCTGGAGTGGCTGAGAGAGAACGACTATCTGTGGCGGCAGGGACACCGGCTGTACAGGGACAACAAGCGGAAGCAGGCTGCTTGGAGAGAGAGGGCAGAGAGTATGGGTTACACTTCGGAGGTGCTCCTCAGCTGGTGGAAGCACATGCACACCTGGTACGGGAAGCTGCACCTGAAGAAATCTGGCCAGGCCACTGTGAAGCTGACAGACAGAGAGACCTACGTCATGGCCAGGTGCAGCTTCCTGGAGGGTGAGGTCTGCCACCGAGGAGCACCAGCGGCCCCTCTCATGACCCTCTCTCTCCGGCAGCCTGCTGAGAGCCAGTCCTCTTCCGGCCGTGAGTCAGTCCCTGTCTCCAGGCAGGTTTCTGTGGAGCGTGCCACGGTGGAGAACCCGTGGACAGGTGTGGTAATCGTGGTGGAGTGTGTAGAGGACTCCCTGGTGCGGTGGGAGAAAGGAGACATCGAGTCCACCATAGTCCTAGCCGCATCCACCACCCCCAGCTCCACCTCTGCAGAAAGGCAGAGAGCCGGACAGCTGGAGGGGCAGAGCCACACTGTTCTGCTGGAGATCAGGGACACCATCTGCACCAGCATAGATCTCCTCTCTCAGCTGGTCCACACCGACTCCTCATCCTACAACCACAAACCCTTCCTCACCTATGTCAACCAGACCCTCAAGGAAATGGCGCATCCACAGTACCAGCTGGTGAAGGACCAGATCACCAAGCTGCTTCACAACCCTCCAGACCCAGAGGAACCTGCTCCCACCCAGTCCAGGTCTGCTCCTCCACCCCAGGTGATGTCCCTCCCATTCCAAGGCTTCCCACAGCCGCTCACCTACGAGGGCTATGGCTACCAGGAAGTTCAGCAGCACAGGCAGCAGCCCTTCCCAATCCAGGCACAGAGTCATCAGGCGATACCGTTGCCAACTGTTTCACTGATGCCACCGATGCCACCCACGACAATGATGCCACCGACAACAGCGATGCCACCAATGCCAATGATGCCACCGATGACAGCAATGCCACCCACGCCAATGATGCCACCCACGACAGTCCTCACCCAGCTGCAGAGCAGACAGCCCCACTACACTACTCCTTCCTCCACCCCACAGCCAAGCCCGGCCTCAGTACATCTGTCATCAGTACTGGGGCTGATACCCCATGGCATGGAGGAAGGACCTCTCAGCATCACGGAGCTGAGCCAGATGACCGAGAGCTTTCTCAACACACCGTCCCCTGTTGTCCTCTCGAGGCCAGGCACTCCAGCACCACCCACCACCACAGTACCTGGACCCTTTACCCCTGAGACTGGGCACACCTCAGAGTGACCAAGAAGAGTGCCAGAGACCGGGTAGCTGGTTACCTGTGGACTTTATTTGGAAACTTGACTTGGGTCATTTTTTTTTACAGCTTGTTGTTCAATAAAGTCTATCTTTGATTCACACACTTGCTTCATTTGTTTCTTTTTAAAAAGTCTTGGTGGAAACTTTTAGAATTGGCTTAAGCCTTTGCATGGTTGTGGGATGGGTTAAGATAGCAGTGGGGTGGGCAGGGATACCTGTGGAATGAGCAGGGATACCTTTGGAATGGCTAATAGCTGTGGGATAGATAAACCTCCAGTGCAAGCGTAATGGGACTGTATGGTCTACCCTCCCAGGTGCCACACCTAGGGCCCTTTTTTATCAATAACAATGTAAGCATTGATCCACACATTTGAACACAAACACAACTCTTTTTTAAACGCCCTGTTTATTGTAGGCCCACCCAACATACATGGCCCAATCTCATCCGTGTGATGAGACAGGCTGAAGGAAGCATCCATTAAGCATCTACCATCCTGTCTTGCCACTCCACCACTCCAGCTGAGGAGTTGCACCAGTGTTTCAGGAGGTTGCGCTGCTTCTTCCATTCCCGTGAGGCTCTGTTGTGGCCTTGCACATCCTGAATGTCGATCAGGTTTTGCCCTTGCCTCCATTCCCCAGGCTCCATGTCCCCATTGCCTTGTTGGAGGTCCACAAGCCTGTTCTGCAACACTGGGTAGCGGGTGCACATGAGATTGTGAAGGATGCAGAAAGCTTCCACGATCCTCCTCACGATCTCTGGGCGATGCTGCATGGTGGTGAGAAGTACCTGGAACCTGTTGGCCAGGATGCCAAAGGCATTCTCCACCACCCGCCTTGCCCTGGACAGTCTGTAGTTGAAGATCCTCTCTTCATGGGTCAGGAGTCTGGAAGTGTATGGCTTCATGAGGTAGGTTGTGACGGAGAAGGCGTGTCGTTGGGCAGGGGGTCTGGATCTGGGAAGCCCATGATGAGGTTGCCTTCCAGCCCCTCTTTGAGGTGACTGGCATTGTATCCCTGGGCATCTGAAGATGAGCCGTAGCCTGAAGCATCGATGTACATGAACTTGTAGTCAGCATCGACCATGGCGAAGAGGATGATGCTGAAGAAGCCCTTGTAGTTGAAATAAGTGGACCCCGACTTGGCTGGAGCTTTGCAGGCCACGTGCTTGCCATCGATGGCTCCAACGGTGTGGGGGAAGTTCCACCTCTGATACCACTGCTCTGCAACTTTCTTCCATCCTTCTTCAGTGGAGGGGCACTGGAGGAGCTCCTCCTTATATTTTTCTATGATGGCCTGCACCACTTCTTTGACCACAATGCTGATGGTATTGTGTGGCACCCTCCAGCCGTACTGCATGCTTTTGTAGGTGGTCCCTGAGGCCAGGTGGCACAGAGTGAGTGCCACCTTGAGCCCAGGTTCCAGGCTGGGCCGTAAGTTGGTGTTTGCCTTGTTCAACCTGGATGTCAGGCACTGCACAACTTTGTCAAACATGGCTGGAGGCATCCTCATGAAGTTCTGGAACGCCTGAGTGTCTTCGTTTCTGAGCTCCACCATCAGCTTGTTGTACAGTCCGTACTCTGCTCTTCTCCCGATCCATTTTCGGACCCAGACACTTCTTGGCCACCTCTTTTTCTTCCCATAGTAGAGTTCACAGAGCCTGTAGAAGGCTTCGTACTGTTGCAGAAGGATGGTGGCTGCCAAAAGGACTGTGGTACGATCCACGGTGGACATGACTGGATGCTGTGGAAGAGGAAGAGTCAGATGAAGGCTGCAGAGGTCTGCACAGGTGGGCTGCCGGTCTGAAAGTAAGATGCAGGTGAGTTGCTCCCCCTTTTTATGGGCAGTATAGGTGTCCCTTTGCATCCTCTAGGCATCCTCTAGGCATCCTCTAGGCATCCTGTAGACATCCTTAATATCCGAGATAGGTCCCCTCTGCGAACGTTTTGTCTGCTTTAAACGCTTTGTTTCCATGCTGCCTACATTCTGCATCCGTTCTGCATCTGTTCTGCATTCGTTCCGCTTCCTCCCTGCGTCCCGGTGTATGCGAGTTGCGCGGATGTGCAGCAGACGCCTAGCGGATATAGCGGATGCATAACAGATGCGTAATGGATGCGTAGCGGATGCGTAGTGGATGCAGAACGGACGAACTGGATACATTTTCCGCACAAAAGCTTTTGGCAGCCCAAAACTTTTGGAGCGGATGAAACATCAATAAACGGATGCTGGACGGATAGAGAGGAAGCCAAACGGAGGCAGTGAGTACATCACATTTTTGAATGGATGGCAAGGTTTTTTGTCAGTTTTACATCCTCTTTGCATCCGTTGGTTCAGTGTGACATGGACTTAAATTCCAGGGTATTTAAATGTTACTTATTATCCCGGTTAGCCAAAAACTTTCACTTTCTCAGCTTCCTCCTGCACATTCTTATCTGGATGAAAACTTCTTTGTAGCGGCTGTTGCTGACCGCCTCTCCACCACTTTCGGAAAAGAGAGTTAAGCCAGCTGAGGATGGGTATTGCGATTCCCCTGGACACCCTGCTGAATCTCCCCTATCTTCAGTTTCCTCTATGGGATAACTATAGTCCCCAAATCCAGCTGGATCAGGGGCACTCCAGCGGCAAGCGCAGCAGAAACTGCGCACAATCGCGGATTCCTGCTGCCACGGAAGCCTTGAAAACCGGAAGTCCATTTTATAATTTTCAACTACAGCCAAGGCCAAAAGGTTTGTAAATGCTCAGCATTCAGCCATTCCCTTCAATATCCATGGTCAAAATTCTCTGTATTCAAAAAGCCATCAAATGCTTTTTATATTAATTCATTCAATTATTATAGAGGCAAAAGGGTAAAGTTTTGTCAGAAAATCCATCTGAACGCTCTGAAGCAACACTCTAAGGTTCTAATACATTACTGACAAGCAGTTAATACTCTGGCATTTTGTACTGATATTTTTATGCCAAACTCAGCATCAGAAGTGAGCTATGTATGATAACTTAAAAGGAAATCCCCTCCCCATTTTCCTGTTAAAAAGACAGGACTTCTGTCTTTTTAATTTCTGTTTAAAGTGGTCACACCATCTTTAAAAAGGCTAATTCAAAGCTACTGACTACTGATATAACTGTGATAAGTTACATGTATTAATGCTTATCATTTATAGACAATAAAAATAAAACAATTAATGCAAAATTATACTCTTATATACACTAACTTCATCAATCTTATTCATCTGTATATTTAGCAATCAAATTTGGCCAACATTTAGCTGTTGATATTTTTCAAAGCACTTAGGCTGTTTAATTCTGATTAGAGTGCTATGCAGTATCTTTTATATTGCTGTATTTAAGAAGTTTTTCAGTATTAAGGTTATTATCTTGGAAGTAATATACTTAGGATTTTTGTGATATCAGTTGGGCCAGTGGTGGGATTCAAATTTTTTTACTACTGGTTCTGTCGGCATGGCTTGTTTGATGGGCGTGGCTTGGTGGTCATGTGACTGGGTGGGCATGGTCAACTTGACAAAGTGGTGCAGCACCTTGTTGCAAGTGATGTCAATTTGGCCACACCCACTCAGTCACATGACTGATGCTGCAGAGACAGGGTGATTTCCTACATACCTTCTCCCCCCTCCCTTGGGCTGGCAAAAAAAAAAAAGCCCAACTAAAGATCACAATTGCCTGTCGAGTCTGCCTGCTTAATGGATTTTATTTTGGGGTGGTTTTTGTTTTGTCTTTCCCAGAAGCCTCTCTAAGTTAAGTTTGAACCACCAAATCTTACTGTACCTCATTGTTTCGGTGCTGCCTGTTGCTGCTACAGACGCTGCTGCGACTGTCTGGCTGCCCAAGTAAAGAACTGCATCAGCTCAGGGCAACTGTGAGGACCAAGAGGGGAAGCCAAGGTGCTCGCCCTCCTGGAGCATGGTTTCTTCCTTCTCCTGGTGGATGCACCTCTTCCAGCCTGGTCTGGCCACCCAGCAAGTGACCACATGTCATGGGGCTTCTCATCCCCTTGTCAGGAGATGCCTGCAGCTGCTGAGTGCTTTTTTCGGTGCGGTTGCAGTCCAACAGTTACATTGAAAAAAGCAAACCCTGTTCTATGTGCTGGTCCCACAGGTCCGAGCAACCAGTACATAGAACAGGGCTGCGCCACACTGTTGGAGAAGCAGAGTGAAGCCAGAGATGAGTAGCTGCCTCTTCTACAGCACGGAAATGCTCCCCGAATCAGGCAGCTGGTCTCCTCTTTCTCTGCCTATTTGTTTTGTATGGTCAAGGGGGAGGAGACCAGCTGGTGAAAGGGACAGCTGCTGAAAGTGACTCTTTTTTGGTCTCCAGCAGCCTCTTTTGGGCAGAAATCCACCCTGAATAAGCCAGCTGGTTTCCTCTTTTTCTGCCTATTTGTTTTGTTTGGCTGGGGGGGAGGAGACTAGCTGGCCAATTCTGGGAGGATTTATGTGCTGCAAAAAAGGCGGCTACTCATCTCTGGTTTTGCTCTGCTTCTCCAATGGTCTGGCGTATCCCTGTTCTATTTGCCAGATACTCAGACTTGCTGGGCCCAGCACATAGAACAGGGAGTGCTTTTTTCAGTGCAGCTGCTGGATTGTAGCCACCACACTGAAAAAACATGCAGCAGCTGCAGGAATCTCACAAGCATGACAAAGCAGGCCAGGTTGGGCCAGGCTGGAAGAAGCACATCTATCACAGAAGGAAGAAAATGTGCTCCAGAAGGGCAGGCATGTGGGTGGGGGTCCCAGGACTGCTGCACATGCTCACTTCATGTGTAGTAGCTGCACACACAGTACGCATGTGCAACAGCCCTGGGACATCTGTCCAAGCTGCGCCATGCCGCCATGTGGTAGAGAAAGCTAGGAAAACAATGGGGGCAAGTGACTGGGCAACTGGGTGACTGGGTCGGGGGCATGGCCAGCCAGAGATCGCCACTGGTTTGGTGACCCATGCCAAATCACTGCTACCAGTTCACCCAAGCCAGTGCAAACCAGTTGAATACCACCTCTGAGTTGGACACATGTTAGTGGGAGAGGGAAAAGGAGAAAGGCAATGCTTATATTTAATTTTATTCTGGTAGGGGAGGAGCTTAATCAGCCAGTGTTCTTAGAATCTAGCAGTTAAATTATATGAAATGGTTCACCAGTACTGTTTAAGTATGAAAACAGGGTTCCAAGCAAATCATTCAGAAAGCTTCGAATGTAAATGAAAATGACTTGTACAATTTAGACCTAATTTCTGCTTGAGAAGAGAATTTACTCTTAAAGAAAAATGAAAGGTATACTGGGATTCAAAGTATATACATAGAATAGTTATGAAACAGGAGACAGCATGTTCTAAGTGCAGGCAAAATACTTGGAGTTCTGTAGCCAGAAGAACCTGGTAGAGTGACAGAATATATCCTAAGGAAATCAATGTTATTGTTTTGTTGCAAGGCTATTTCTCAAAGTACAGCCAGGGGTAGAACTGGTTGTTAACATCACCAGTAGTTCTTAGAACTGGTAAAATTGACCCCAGCTGACCCCACCCCTCTCCACTGCTCCTATGGGCCAAAAAACGGGTTTTTTTTACTGTGCATATGTAACATTTTTCATGCACCCACAACAATCCTTGCCTCATTCTCCCTCACCTGCCTGTCCCTTCACTGGCCCTGGCCCCCACCCCTCTCCACCACTTCTATGCTCCAAAACCCGGGTTTTTTACTGTACATGTGCAACATTTTTACTGCATGTGCCACCAGACCCAGTCAAGTTCTGACTCCCGGGCCAGCCATTGCTGCCTCGCCCACCCAGTGGCCGCCATCTTGGCTAGGCCGGTGCCATCTTCCCTCACTCAAGGGTTTCTGCCTTGCCTTCCCACCACTGATTTGTGAGTGAGGAGGCAAAGCAACAAGCCCCGCCAGTCGCCTACCTTCTTCTGCTGCTGCTGCCACTGCCACCAGCCCAGTTGAGTGCTGACTTCTGGACCAGCCATCCTCACTGCAGCAAGATGGAAGACTGAGGAGGACCCCAGCCTAGCTGGCTAGCCAAGTGGCCTGCCTCATTTTTGCTAAGTTGCTTTTTATTTATTTATTTAGTTAGTTAGTAAGTAAATATCTTTTTGTTTTTATTAATCATAAAAACAAAACAGATACTAAATAAATAAATAAATAAAAAATATTTTACTATTCATCTTGATGTTTCTTTCTCCTTTGTTTTACCCATTGGGAAAAAGCAAATCAGAAACAAATATCTATATATATCATCAATGTAATATAAATGGAAACAAAATGTTACATTGCTGTTACATATAGCATACATGAATGGATTTTTTTTAAAATAAAGGTTTTTTATTTTTTTAAAGAAACAAAACAAACATAAAACATAAACCATCTTCAGTTACATATAGTTTGTCAGTTGATACAAATCATTTGTACACAATCTCTGCAGTCTTTCTCTTCAAATTTGCATTAATCCTTGTAGCATAAATCCACTATATATATTGATATTATTACTATTATTAATTACTTGCTTACTTTACTAATATTACATCATTTTATGCCAGCAAATCACCATTTTTACTTAATCTACCTTATAATGTTCATTTCATCATAACCAATCTATTCTGGAATATATATCCTTACTTTACCTTACCTCTGTAATTCTATTATACTTATATTATAAAGTATTATAAAATATTTCATAAATGAAAAGCAAAGCAGAAACAAATATCAATAAGTACAGCAATATAATACAAAACTTATTTAAATTTCTTTGTACTGACCTATTTCTAATTTTGTTAATAATATCAACATGTTTATCAACCTTCTTTATTTAATTCATACATAGCAATGATCATTCTCTGCCTAATTTCTACCTCTTATCTCTGTCCATTTCTGCACATTGTTTTTTTTAATTTCATTTTCATCTATGGGGAATCTGTTCCACTCTTGTGCAAACATAATTCTAGCTGCTGTTAACACGTGTAACATTAAATATATATTGTACTCCCTTTATTTATGTGGGTGCCAACAAGAATATTTCTAGTTTTAAAATTTAAATCTGTATGTTGCTTTACCATTTTTGATAATGTTGACACTACATCTTCTTGAATAGCTACATTAGCAGAGCCTAATACTGAATTGAAATATTTCCAGGTTTTCAAACTGAGGAATAAATTTCAAAAAAAGAATTCAGTATTTTTCTGTGAATGTGCATTCAATTCCATTCGTAATCTAACTTTTTAGATGATTTTGTACTATTATCTTTTTTTTGTACTATATATATATATATATATAATACCCAAATGAAGCTGAACAGCACACATGTAAGTACCCGCGAAAGCTTAAGATACTACTGTGTAGTATCTTACTGATTTTATCTGTAGTACAAGAGATAAACAACAGATAATACAACAGATCTATGGAACAGCTGTCTTGCCCTTCATAAGAGGTACTACAGATAAAATCAGTAAGATACTACACAGGCATCACATCAAGACTGCCTTCAAAACAGACAAAAAAATACCACCCATCCTGAGAAACCCCAAAGATAAAATTGACCTGGAAAACCAAGGCATATACGAAGTTCCCTGTGCATCATGCCCAGTCACATACATTGGACAGACCAATAGAAGAATAAGTACCCGCCTAGATGAACACAAAAATGCAGTAAAAAACCTGGAACACACCTCCTCACTGGTCCAACACATGAAAACCATAGGTCACAACATCAACTTCAATGGCACTAAAACTCTAGCCACTATAGAAAACCCCAACCACAGAACCATCAGAGAAGCCATAGAGATTGAAAAAAGACCTGAAAGCATGAATAGAAGAGATGATTCCAGCAGACTGTCAATCATTTGGAAACCTGCACTCTCAAATAGAAAGATCTCCATGCCACAAAACAGACAAACACCTGAGCACAGAGAGACTCCCTCTGATGCCTCCAACTCAAATACCCCCCCACCAGGCACCCAGGTGAAACCCAGCTTACTGATGAATAACAGCTGTCCTTTAACACGAAGCCAAGCTGCATTGAAAGCCTCCAACACAAGAACAGAGTGTTGCCAGCCAATCAAAGCCACAAAACAGACAGAAGAAACCAGAAACACCAATCAATCAAACTCCAAGTCCAGTGAACACAGACC
>BLBF01000006.1:57055499-57069123 GCA_015471245.1 Laticauda colubrina | reverse complement strand
AAAGTTTTCACGGGTACTTACATGTGTGCTGTTCAGCTTCCTTCGGGTATTATCCCAGATCATTGTAGTGCTTTTAAAGTTGTAGCAACATTTCAGCAGAATCTCATCTGCCATCATAGAATACATCATAGAATACAGAAGCCTGATGATGGCAGATGAGATTCTGCTGAAACGTTGCTACAACTTTAAAAGCACTACAATGACGTGGGATAATACCCGAAGGAAGCTCAACAGCACACACACACACACACACACACACACACACACACACACACACATATATAGTCTCACTCTTCTGGAGGAGCATTCTACTTTCAACCGCAGGGGAAGGCATCACCCCAAAGTACAAATATTAACAACAACAACAATAATAATCATAATAGTTTAAAAAAAGAAAAAAAGGAAAATTTAAAATTAAAGTCAGAGGCAAGACAATCAATCATCCACAATGGAAGGTGACAACGCTTTCCGCTCCAAGTCAAATAAGTCCCGAGATAAGCCAGTGGGCCCCAAAAAGGCCTCTAAGGCAGTGGATATGGATGCCCATAGACGGCACCTAGCATTGGAAAGGCAATTGCAGAAATGAACCAGGGAGGCAGACAAGATGGCTATGACACAACAATCAGATCAGAACCCAAACCCATTGATGGGGCCCTTGGACTTATCTACCCAGCCCAGGCAGGCTGTTTCTGGACAACCTCCCATAGGCACATCTCCTCCAATGAGTACTGTCCGGCCAATCCCAGAGGCAACCTTCACCCCTATGGTCACCGGCCTAAGACAGGAGGAGGGATTACCTGAGACTATTCCCATCAAAATAAGGCAATGGATTGAGCTGGTGATTCAAAGGGGCATTGCGGTTGGAGTTCAGCAATCCATCAGGACCAGACACTTCTCGGCCGCTTTGGATGCGGGATCCCTGTCCGTCGATCCTTTGAACATATTGGACAACATCAATCTCAGGTATTCCCCAATATTCCTAACATACCAGCCCAGGGTTTTTGGGAGGAGGTGGACTTTGAGGATCAGGATGTTCCCATGGAGGGGGGGATTGATCCATCAGATGGACTTGGGGTTGTCAGAGGCTGACCCGCTAGAACGGGGAATGTTGGATGATGAAGGTCTCATTCTGGACCAACTGACTTTTTCTGGCCTTTTTCACCCACACCTTTTTAAATCCTTCCTGTTCAAGGCAAAGAACCCCGCTAAACTAGGCACATTAAACCCTCATCCATTGTCAACAGGGTTTCAAGACGAATCCGAGGATCTCATATTCTCACAACTGGCTAATGAGGTGGAAACTATTCCTGTCCCTCGTATATTTGCTGAATTAGTACAAAATCAATATGAATCAGCAGCATCATACCCAGCCCCAACAGGGTACGATAAATGATATTAAAATTTGGCACCAGAGTTTTCAAATTTTCTCAAAACACCGGAAGGTGGATGAGTCCATTGTGGCACTGGCCTCTTCTTCAACCTTTCCCAATGAGGCCGAGGAAGCCCTGAGACTGGAAGAAAGGAGAGCAGTGTTGGCACTCCGTAGGGTGCACGTTTCTGACACCTGGTTCATTAGGGCTGCTACAGCGATGTCCTTTTTTACATGGTCCTCCCTCCGATGGCTCTCCCACTTGAGGGATATTTTGCCAGCATCAAATGTCAGAGCCCACCAGAACAAACATAGCTAAAATTATTACAGCGGCAGAATTCTCTGCCGACGCCACATTTAATGCAGTCAAATTCTTGTCTAGGGCCATAGCATCTCATGTATCAGCATGGAGACTGCTATGGCTCAGGCATTGGCAGGCAGATACCAAGAATAAATGCAAGTTGGCTTCAGCCCCAAAATTGGGGGATAAATTATTTGGCAGTGTCTAGGAGCCCCTCTTTATAAAGAATAGAAACAAGAAAAAAGTGCTTCCCCCTCTTTTTTGGAGGTCTGAGAACAGAATGCCCCAGTCGTTTTGAAGGGGTTCCTTGCGGCCCAACTATCAAGGCCCATATGTTTCCAGATCTCAGGGAACACCAGGTTACAGGCCCAGTTTTAGACAGGATAGGTCTGAATCTTCTGATAGAGGTCAGTGGGGAGGCGAAAACAGAAGAAATCCCAGAGGCACTGGAGGCCCAAGTGAGTCCTTGACAGCAGTCCCCATTGGAGGGCAGCTAAAATTGTTTGCTGATCAATGGGACAGCTCTACCTCTGATGCGTGGGTCAAGAACACTATTAGGTTTGGTTTGGTGCTAAAGTTTCAATCCTCCTCCCAAAAACTTTTTCGTTAGGAGCCCTAGGTCTATGGCCCCCATTAAGAGGATGTTGATGCAGGATCATCAATCATCTTCTACATATTTGGCCCATATGGAGGTCCCATCTGAACAGCAGGGTCAAGGCTGTTACTCTCTATTGTTTGTGGTCCCAAAGAGTTCGGGGGGCTGAGGGCAATTCTGAACCTCAAACATCTAAACAGATCATTGGTTTATTGAAAATTCAGTATGACTACTTTTCCAGTCCATTCTGCTCAGCATCAGAGAGAATGATGTCCTGACCTCTATATATCTCACGGAGGCGTATCTACATATACCAATTAGACTGGCTCACTACAAATATCTTAGATTTTGCTATTGTGATCAGCACTATGAATACATCGTCCTACCATTTGGTCTGGCTTCAGCCCCTAGGACTTTTACCAAGGTCCTCACAGCTTTGGCTGCCTCACTCAGGATCAAATCTATTCACTTACAATGTTATCTGGATGATATTTTAATTTTGTCATCTTCCAGACATCAAGCAAAATTGGATATCAAGATTACTTCAGGGTCTAGGCTTTTCCACAAATTGGGATAAAAGCCATTTAACCCTCAACTAGCTAAGTTCATTTAGGGGCAGTGATAGATACCATGGAGGGCAAGGTCTTTCTCTCTCAGAACAGGTAAAACAGTATCCAGTCTTTGGCCAGAGACATCAGAGCCTTAAAGAGGGTTTCCCTGGCAGTGCTGTCTCAACTGTTAGGAAGACTGTTTTCTTGTATTTCCATTGTGACTTGGGCTCGATTCTATTCTAAAGAGCTTCAATGGTTCCTGCTACCTCTCCAGAGATCCAGAAGAGCCACTTCCAACATCTGATACAGGTACCGCACAATGTTCTCCAATCGCTCCACTGCTGGTCGGAAAAAACAAGAAACAAGGGGTGCCCTTTCAAGGAACCTTACAGGGCAATGATCACAACCAATGCCAGCCTGGTAGGATGGGGAGCTCACTTCCAACCCAACACTGCGCAGGGAATTTGGATTATTCCCGAACAATCACAAAGCATCAACCTGTTGGAGCTGCAAGCCGCTCACCTGGCCTTATGCAGTTTTCTACCCCTCTTCCAATCACGCCACGTTCTGGTCTTGACAGACAATATCACAACCAAGGCCCATGTAAACAGACAGGGGGGTACCCATTCCAATCTTCTAATGCTGGAGATGGCCAAGTTGTTCAAGTGGGCCGAGGCCAATCTGCCGAGGCCAATCGGCCGAGGCCAATCAAGGCAGAACAAATAGCAGGGGCCTTAAACACACAAGCAGACTGGATCAGCAGGACCATGATAGATCAGGCAGAGTGGCACATACACCCAGCTGTCTTCCAGGAAGCAGTGCGAAGGTTTGGGGAACCGGTGATCAATCTATTTGCCTCTCCTCTCAATGCCCAATTGCACCGGAATATTTCAAGGTACCCAAATCAGGGGGCGGAGGCCATCAATGCCCTGCGATGTCAGTGGACTTCTATATGCATCTCCTCCACTCCTGGTAATCCCCAGGTTGATCCAGAAGTCGTTGGAGGAATGAGCAGAATTGATATTGGTCGCCCCTTACTGGCCCAGGTGAACGTGGTTCACAGATTTACAGGACCTGTTGAGAGAACAACCTTGGAAAATTCCACCATCGAAGGTTTCCCTCTCCCAAGGGCCAATACTCCACCCGAACCCACAATGGCTCAGTCTAGCCGTATGGAGGTTGATTGGAGCCATTTAAGGGCCCAACAGATTTCAGGGGATGCGATTGCCACCATTCAAGCATCCAGATGGTCCTCAACAAATTGTATATATGAGGCCACATGGTCCACCTTCTGTCACTGGTGCCAGGAGTCTAAGATCGCCCCAACTGCCCCATCTATAGCACAATTATTGGACTTTTTACAGGAGGAGTTGACCAAGGGCCTATCTCCAAATACTTTATGCAGACAGGCGGCGGCTTTAGCCTCAGTGATAGCCTGGGTTGACCTCCGTTCCATAGCGCACCATCCACATGTCCGCAGCTTTCTTAAGGGTGCTGCAAACTTACGATCTCCTGAAATTCACCACTATCCCATCTGGGACCTCAACAAGGCATTAAACGCACTTACAACTGGCCCATTCGAGCCTTCAAGAACCACTAGTTTTAAATTCCTGACATATATGGTGGCCTTCCTAATGCAATCACATAAGCTAGGAGAATTTCTGAACTGGTGGCATTGTCAATGACAATGTGCGTATTTCATGCAGAGTGATTCTCTGATTGGATCCATCGTTCACTCCTAAAGTATATTCAGCCTTCCACAGAGTAGAGAGTCCAATTTTTTGTCTGAAACCATCTCATAGACTGGAGCATCAATGGCATTGACTTGACGTTCGAAGGGCCTTAAGCATCTATCTAGACCACACGGCGGCATTTTGAAAATCTGAGGCTCTATTCCTATCCTTCAACCCATCCACTTTAGGACAAAAGGTGTCGTCCATGACCATCGATAGATGGTTGAGAGCCACCATAAGCTAAAAGTTATGAATGCCAGTCCATTTCAGTTCCTATGGGCATTACAGTCCACTCAACAAGGAGTGCAGCAACATCAACAGCATGGGCCACATGGGCTTCCATGGATGAAATTTGCAGAGTGGCAACTTGGGCATCACCATCTTCCTTTGTCAGAAATTATAAAATTGATGTCTAAGCCTCAGTGGACACTTCATTTGGCAGAAGAGTCCTGCAGAGGGTCCACAGAGTTTAGGTGTGGATTTTGATCCAGATGGAGTCCTTCCCTAAGGACAGGGCAAGCTTTGGTATGTCCCACTTCTGGATGCTCTGAACAGCTCATGGGAGAAAGGGTGTTGGTACTTACTTGATACGCCTGTTCTCTGTGACCTGTGAAGAGCATCCAGCCCCACTCATTTCTTTCCATCTGGGGGGTTCCGTTACAGTCAGGGATCCAGATTAGGTGATGAGTTCTGGACTTTGGCACTCAGTCTTCACAAAACTGGGGGAAGCTGAGGAGGTTCCCATGGAGGAGGAGGAGTGTCCCGGAGTTTTAAGCCCAGCCTTTCCAGAAGAGACTGAAGCACCTCCCACTTCTGGATGCTCTTCACAGCTCACAGAAAATTGGCATATCAGGTAAGTACCGACGCCCTTTTACTCACAATTTATATCAATTTTCACATTGTCAAATTAACATATGCTTGTATATTTATTAGTTGTTAATCATCCACGACTAAACTATTTATTCTATCATTTAATAAGAGATGTTCCAAGTTTTATCTTAGAATTTATGTTATACTTTCAACCAATGGTTATATATGTCTATATTATGTCTTAAATCAATTTATTAAGTGTCTATCACAAAATTATCTAGTCTATTACATTACCATGTCTTTTTGTCCAACCATTGATAAAACAAATCCCATATCATATAAAATTGTTTATCTACTTGTTCTATAATTTCAAATGTCAATTTACTCATTTCAACACAATCCATAATTTTCTTAATAACGTCCTCTTTATCATTTTTCCAATTCTTAGCAAATACAATCCTAGCCGCTGTTAGTACATTTACAATCAAATAAAAAGTTTTTTAATATACCTTTTCATCAGTACCCATCAGGATCTTATCTAAGTCAGTCAACTTATCATAAATACCTTCTGCTTTAACATCTTTGTCAAATCTAGATTTTATTTGCAAATATGAAAAACAATTCATTTTTACACCTTGTTCTTCCAACGCATAGATTTAAGTTCACCTTTCTCATTCAATATCTCATCATATCTCACTGTTTGTTCCTTTTTATATATTATTGGATAAGAAAAAGCTTCAATGGTAGATAGCCATAGTGGAATTTTTAAATAATATTGTCTTTTTATCTTGTCCCAATTCAAAAACAATGCCTCTCGAATATAATGTCTTCTAAAATACCATTGTTTTAGTTTCCTTGTACCAAAGGAAGGCATGCCATCCCAACAGCAAGTCATGCCCTTCTAAGCTCAATAGTCTATTGTTCCTTAATGTTATCCATTCCTTTACCCACATTAAATTTGTTGTTTGGTAATACAATTCCCAGTTCGGCAAGATAAACCTCCTCTTATTCTTGCATCTTGTAAAAATTTTAATTTTATTCTTGCTTTTTTGCCCTGCGAAATATATTTCAACACAATTCTATTTAAATCTTCAAAAAATTCCTTCCCTAGTCGGATTGGAATTGTCTGGAATAAATATAAAATTCTAGGAAATACATTCATCTTAATTGTAGATATTCTTCCAATTTTCCCATTTTGTCAAATTTCCCCATTTTGTCAAACTGTCTCAATCTGCTGTTTAAAATAACTATCCTCCTTCAGTGTATTACATATTGATGTTATGTATACTCCTAAATACTTAACCTTGTTTGTGATTTGTATTTCTAAAATTTCTTCCAACTCTTACTTACATCTTACTAGCATATTCTTTGTTAAGCCCCTGTCCCACTGCACCAACGGATGCAAAGAGGATGTAAAAAAGCTTGCCATCCATTGGAAAATGCTATGCATCCATTGTGTACTCACTGCACACGTGTTTCATACACTCTATCCCTGGAGCATCCGTCCACTGAGATTTCATCCACACAAGAATTTTTGAGCTGCACAAAACCTTTTGAACGGATGAACTTTCCGCCGCATACGATGTACATCCGTGACATATATGGGCAACAAATGTTCTATGTCTGTTATCATCCGTTAAACATCCGCTGTATCCTCTCGGCATCCTCTGTCCATCCCCTCAACTCACATCCGCTGCAGCTGAAAATGGAAAGAGGGAGGAAACGAAAGGTACACAGAACGTCCACACAGCGTTAGTAGAACAGACATAGAAAGGATGTAAGCATATGCATTTCGTAGAAAAGTATTCAAAATGGACAAAACATTTGTATCTGGGACATATCTCGGATATTTAGGATGTCTGGAGTATGTCTAGAGTATGTAGAAGGACATCTAGCGGACTACCAATATTTTCTATAAAAAGGGAGGAAATCTCCTGGATCTCAGTATGAGTCCAGCAGCCGTGGTGTACAGACCTCTTCACCCTTGGTCTTGGTCTTCCACATCATCCATTGTTCTCCACCATGGATCATGACACAGTCCGTACAGTAGCTATGATCATTCATCACCAGAACCAAAACCTGTTCAGACTGTTTAACCTTTTATACACAAGGAGAAGAAGTAGACATCCAAGAGCTGTATGGGTCCGAGGATGGATCCATAGAAGAATGGAGTTTGGACTCTATGACCAGTTGATGGCGGAGCTGAGGAATGAAGACACTCGTGCATTCCATCACTTCATAAGGATGCCACCAGCCATGTTTGACAAACTTGTAGAGTGTCTGAGACCCAGGTTGTGCAGCAGCAGTTGCAGTAGCAGCAGTAGCAGAAGCACCAGCAGCACCAGCAGCAGCACCACCACCACCAGCAGCACCAGCAGTAGCAGCATCACCAGCAGCACCAGCAGCACCAGCAGTAGCAGCAGCAGCATCACCAGCAGCACCACCAGCAGGAGCAGCAGCTTCAGAGTCAGTGCCAGGGGGTGGGATGCTGGTTCTTTCCTTCTTGCCAGGGCTGGCACGAGTAGGCACTGGCTTCCTTTTCTTCCCTGACTGATGAACCATGGTGTTCTTTGAAGATATATGTGGCAGCATGTCTTTCCTCTGAATGCTGACTGCGTGCGAGCTGCATCCTTTTATATCCGCAGAGCTGACACAATTCATATTCCCCACATGCTCACTGAATGCTTTGCCTCTGATATACATCCGTGAGGCATCGCTTTGCTTCCTTTAGGTGTCCGTGATGCATCCGCGTCATCCGCTATGCATCCGCCCCTTCCGCTATGCGTCCGCTTCGTAATTCTCCCCCCGGAAGCCCTTCGGATTTGTCATCCGCTTCCATCCGCTGTCATCCGTTAGGCTTCCGATGAACATCCGTTTAACATCCCCACTATGTACTACCCACGTCCGTTCTTTTCCGCTCTGTTTATGCAAATTTTTGCCACTTTTTGGAGCGGATGACAACGGATGGAGCCACCCCTGAAATTTTGCTCGTCCGCTGTGTCCTTTTTTTTTAAAAAAAATTTTTTTTTATTAATTTTCTACAAATAGACAAACGTACAAAACATTAAAAACATCTACTCTCATATATACTTCCGGTGTATCGGTTGGTTCATCAGTTTTGTGCATTCATTTTATAGTGTCAATTACAGTTATATTACATAACCACTCATATTGTCAATCCATATTCTAATATTACTAAAAAAAAATGAAAAAATCTTTTTCTGACTATACTTTTAATCATTCATGCTTTGTGAGATAACAATACTTCAAACAGTTTATTCTATAACTTATCATATAATCATAACAAATCAATCCTAAAAACCCTTCATATATATAATACTAATGCTCTATTATTGTATTTTATCATCTAACCATTGATAAAAAAAACCCCAAATTGCATAAAATTGTTTATCTTCTTGTTCTCTAATTTCAAATGTCAATCTACTCATCTCAGCACATTCCAATATTTTCTTAATAATTTCTTCCTGCAATGGTATTTTCTCATTCTTCCAGTTTTTAGCAAATACAATCCTAGCCGCTGTTAATACTTTTACAATCAAATATTTCAAGTCTTTATTATATATATCAGGTAAAATTCCCAATAAAAAGATCTCTGGTTTCAAATCTATGTGTTTCTTTGTCATTTTTTCCAACCACATGTGAATTTTAGTCCAATATTTTCTGGCATTCTCACAAGTCCACCACATATGATAGTATGAGCCAGGTATCTGATGACATTTCCAACATTTTTCAGATTTGTTCTTGAACATTCTTGCTATTCTTGTCGGGGGAAGGTGCCACCTGTAAAACATCTTATACAAGTTTTCTTTATATGCTATTGACATTGTCATTTTATAATTTTGAGACCACAATTTTTGCCATTGCTCTAAATCAATCCCATATCCAAAATTCTTTCCCCAAGCAATCATAGTTTCTTTAACTTGTTCTTCCTTTAGCTTAATTCCCAATAAATAACCATATAACTTTTTAATCACTTTCTCATCAGTACCCATCAATATCTTATCTAAATCAGTCTGTTTATCATAGAATCCTTCCGTTTTAAAATCTTCAAGATATCTTGAGTGTATTTGCGCATATGAAAACCAATTCATCCTTATACCTTGTTCCTCTAAATTTTGGATCGTTTTAAGTCCACCCTTTTCATCCAACAGTTCCCCATATCTAACTGTTTGTTCCTTTTTATAGATCATAGGATAGGAAAATGCTTCAATAGTCGATAACCAAATTGGAATTTTCAAATAACATTGTTTTTTTATCTTCTCCCAATTTAACCACAAAGACTCCCGTATATAATGTCTTCTGAAATACCCCTGTGTTTTAGTTCCCTTGTACCATAAAAAAGCATGCCAGCCCAACAATAAATCATGTCCTTCTATTGTCAACAATCTATGTTTTCTTAATGTTATCCATTCTTTAACCCACATCAAACTTGCAGCTTGATAATACAGTTCCCAATTAGGCAGGCCAAAACCTCCTCTATTTCTAGCATCTTGCAAAAGTTTTAACTTTATTCTCGCTTTTTTACCTTGCCATATAAACTTCAACATAGTTTTATTTAAATCTTCAAAATAGTCTTTTCCAAGTCTAATTGGTATTGTTTGAAAGAGAAATAAAATTCTAGGTAAAATATTCATCTTAATTGTTGAAATTCTCCCTATTAATGACAGTTGTAAATTTTCCCATTTCTTCAAATCTGTAATTATCTGTTGTTTGAGTTTAATATAATTATTCTCTTTTAATGTGCTACATCTTGCTGTCAAATATATCCCCAGATACTTAACCTTATTTGTAACTTGGATTTTCAAAAGATCTGTCAGTTCTTCTCTTTGTCTCAATAACATGTTTTTTGTCAAAATCTTTGTTTTATCTTTATTTATTTTCAAGCCAGCCATTTCACCATATGTCTCTATCTTTTCCAATAACTTTGGAGCGGTTTCTAACGGGTCTTCCAGAATAAAAGCTAAATCGTCAGCAAAAGCTTGTAGTTTAAATTCTTCCTTTTTAATTTTCATTCCTTTTATATTTTTGTCATCTCTAATATTTCTATTCAACACTTCCAAAGTTAATATGAATAACAAAGGAGATAGGGGACATCCTTGTCTTGTGCCTCTTCTTATATTAATAAGATCTGTAAATTCTCCCTCCATCATTACCTTTGCTGTCTGTTTATTATATATGGCTTCTATTGCTTGAATAAATTTTCTGGCAAAGCCCATCTGTTCCAATAGTAATAACATAAATCTCCAGTTCACATTGTCAAATGCCTTTTGAGCATCTAGGAATATCAAAGCCATTTGTTTTTCAGGATGAGCCTCATAATATTCCAAGGTATCCAAAATTACTCTCATATTGTCTCTAATTTGTCTCTTTGGCAGAAATCCATTTTGATCTGGATGAATAAAATTATTTAAATATTTTTTCAATCTTTCTGCTAAGATTGAAGCAAAGATTTTATAATCTGCATTCAATAAGGAAATAGGTCTATAGTTCTTAATTTGCAACGGGTCAGCCTCTTCCTTTAAAATAAGTGTAATATAAGCCTCTGACCATGTTTTAAGTGTCATCTTCTTTAACATAACTTCATTCATAATTTCTAACAATGGGGTGTTCAATGATTCTTGAAATTTTTTGTAGAATTCTGCCGGAAGCCCATCTGGACCTGGTGCTTTCCCATTATTTTGTCTTTTAAATGCTTCATTTAATTCCATCATTGTTATATTGCTTTCTTATATTTCTTCAGTCTCTTTAGGTATCTTCGGTAAGTTAACATTCTGTAAATACTGTTCAATTTTTTCCTCATCAATATTCTCTTGTTTATATAGTTGTCCATAATAATCTCGAATAATTTCCTTTTTCTCCTTATTACCACAACAAACTTGACCTTGATCATCTATTAGTTTCAATATTTTTCTTGATTCCTTCTCCTTTCTCAGTTTATATGCTAGCCATCTACCTGGTTTATTTGCATCTTCAAAATAATTCTGTTTAGAATTTCTAATTTTCTGTGCCAATTCTTCTTTCTCTATTAATTCCATTTTATGCTTAATTACATCCAGTTTCAATTTAATATCTTTTTTCTGTGGTATTTTCTGTAATTCTTTTTCAAGTCTTATATATTCATCTTCCAAGGCCTTGGAGGTTTGTATTTTCCTAATATTCTTTTTTCTTGTATAGTCTATTATCAAACCTCTTACATATGCCTTCATTGTATCCCAAACATTCTGTATTGAAGTATCTTCTTTTTTATTTTCTTTAAAAAAAAACAACAATTCCTTCTCCATCCATTGTATAAAGTCTTTCTCCTTTAAAATAGTATTGTTTAATGTCCATCTCGATCTTTTTTTTTGTCCCTTCCATTTAATTGTCATTGGACTATGATCTGCCCAAGTACTTATTTCAATATTTGTTTCTTGAATAGTAGATATTAATTCTGTTGAGATCAAAATCATATCTAATCTGGACCATGATAAATGTCTATTAGAGTAAAAAGTATATTGTTTAGTTTTAACATTTCTTTCCCTCCAAATATCTTTTAAAGTTAATTCATCTGTCATTTTAAAAAAAGATTTAGGGAGAATCTTTCTATTTTGTTTTGTTGTTGTTGTTATATAGTCCAATTTATTGTCCACAATTCCATTAAAGTCTCCCATCATAATTATGTTAACAT
This sequence comes from Laticauda colubrina, assembly GCA_015471245.1. Taxonomy (NCBI): domain Eukaryota; kingdom Metazoa; phylum Chordata; class Lepidosauria; order Squamata; family Elapidae; genus Laticauda; species Laticauda colubrina. The sequence continues at coordinate 57,057,076 of BLBF01000006.1, read as the reverse complement.
AGTCCAGTCCAATTATTTCCATATGTAGTTTTTTATAAAACTCTTCTTGTTTATCATTCGGAGCATAAATTGCAATCGAGAGTATTTTTTTATTATTATCCATTATTTCCACCATTAATACTCTTCCATCTTCATCTGTGTAGATCAGTTTTGCTGGAATATCTTCTTTAATGTAGAGAACCACTCCTCTTTTCTTACATTGAATCAAAGAAGTAAATATTTTCCCTAATTTTGGCTGTACTAACAATTGCTCATGTTGCTTTTTAATATGAACTTCCTGTAAGCAAATTATATCAAATTTTAATTTCTCTAATTTGTGAAAGGTTTTCCTTCTTTTAACAGCTGAGTTAAGTCCATTTATATTCATTGTAATCAGTTTTTTTTCTTCCATGATGATGCTTTATATTTAGGTCTAACAGCTCTCGTAGCTCTCACTTCACGTTGTTCTTTACTGTCTACCTGTCCACCTACAACTCCTTTCTCTTTTTCAATCTCCAGTTGTTCCTCCTGAAACTCAATTAATGAGACCTCTTTCTCTGCCTCCTCTTTTTTTCTTCCGAAAAATTCTGCATAGAAAAGTTCTGCTTTTTCAATCGAGTCAATTCTATGTCTCTGCTCTTGCCACGTAAAAATTAGTCCTTCTGGTATCAGCCATCTGTAGTTCACTTCATTTTCCAGTAGCATTTTGGTCAAAAATCGGTATTCTCTTCTCTTCTCATCTCTCTCACTGTTCTAGGTATTTGTTTTAAAACCACAATCTCTTTGCCTTTATATTTCAATGCTTTCTCTCTTGCCACTTGTAATATTTGTGTTCTGATGGATTTTTTGGTAAATCTAATATGTACTTCCTTTGGTAGTTTATTTCTCATCACATATCTTGTATAAACTCGGTATATCTCATCGACTCCGTCCATCATCTTTTCCTCGGTAATTTCCAGAAGATCTGCCAATATTTCTATCATTATCGCAGCCAAGTTTTCTCCTTTTTCCTCTTCTATATTTTGGAATCTAAGATAAAATTCTGATCTTTCCATCTCCCACCTCAACATCCCATTTTTTTCTTGTTCTACCACTGTTAATCTAGTGTGAATATTTCCAATCTTCTCCTCTCTCTGTTTTCCTTCTTCCTCAATTTTTTGGAATCTCTCCTCATACTTTCCCATCATTTGTTTAAAATTTTCATCAGATTTCTCTATTTTTTTATCCATAGTATCTATTTTTATCTTAATATCTTGAATTCCTTGCATGATCATCTGTAAATTTACTTTTTCTTGTTCCTTATCTTGCTTCAACATTGTCTGAATTAAAAGTTGTCCTTCAGGTAGTGGGGAAGCAGAGGTAGAAGCAAAAATGCCGAATGATTTTGGTTTCCTGCTCATTTTAATATTTCCAAGGCTTCAAGCTCTCTTTGACTTTGAATCCCGCTGGTATAGTAACCAAGATATAGTCCAAAAAAATCAAAAAAAGGAAATCCAATAGTAAAAAGCCCAAAACCAAAAAAGAAAAAAGGAAAAAGAAAGATCTTCAGGTTCTTCTAGACCCTAATCCAATTGAAATAAATGGAAGAAGCGAAGAAG
>BLBF01000006.1:57005247-57045499 GCA_015471245.1 Laticauda colubrina | reverse complement strand
TGTCCTTTCAAGTCTTAATCAATTTATAATGCAAAAGAATTTCTCACCCAACCGATACACACTCATTTAAATCCCTTTCTTTCCGGAGCTGTCCCGACTTCAGCAGCTTTGGAGGCTGCCTTTCCGCTTCCAGCAAAAGGGCTTCTCCCGGATCAAACCAGAGATTTTGCGATATCTCTGGGATCCTGGGACTGTGCCCTTCACAATCCCCGTCTCTACGGGACGGTTTAGGTCCGTTAGAACCGACCAGGGGCGAAAATATCAGTTACGATCTCAGAGCCCCGAGATCGCAGCTGTAACACCGAGATGTAGCTCCACCTTCTCCTCCGCTGTGTCCTTTATACATACGTTTTGTGTCCCTCAGCCAATGGGACCTAGCCTTTAATATCTTTGTTTTATCTTTGTTTATTTTCAAACCTGCTACTTTTCTATATTCTTCTATTTTTTCTATTAATTTAGGTGCTGTTTCCAATGGGTCTTCTCATATAAATACCAAGTAATCTGCAAAAGCTTGCAATTTATACTCTTCCTTTTGGATTTTCATTCCTTTTATTTCTTTTTCATCTCTAATATTCCTATTCAACACTTCCAATGTTAACACAAACAGCAGGGGTGACAGTGGACAACGTTGCTGTGTCCCTTTTCTTATATCTTTAGATTTTGTTATATCCAGATTCCACTTACCATAACATTTGCAGTTTGTTCATGGTGTATCGTTTCAATGGCTTGAATGAATTTTTTTACCAAAGCCCATTTGTTCCAAATGCAATAACATAAATTGCCAACTCACATTGTGAAAGGCTTTTTGTGTGTCTAAAAACATCAAAGCCTTTTGCTTCTCAGGATGTGCCTCATAGTATTCTAGAGTATCCAAAATAATTCTCACATTGTCTTTGATTTGTCTCTTTGATAGGAATCCATTTTGATCAATATGGATAAAGTTATTTAAGTATCTTTTTAGTCTTTCTGCCAAGATTGAAGCTTTTATAGTCTGAATTTAACAGGGATATCGTTCTGTAATTTTTAACTTGATGCAGGTCTGTAACCTCCTTCGGTATAAGTGTAATGTATGCTTCTGTCTATGTTTTGGGTATTTTTCTCTTTAACATAACCTCGTTTATAACTTCTAATAGGTTAAGATTTAATATTTCCTGAAAGGTCTTCTAAAATTCCACTGGTAAGCCATCTGGACCTGGTGCTTTTCCAACATTCTGTTTTTTTAAAGCTTCTGTTAATTCCATCATTGTTATATTCCCTTTTAGGTATCTGAGGTAAGTTCGCTTTCTGTAAATATTGCTTGACTTTTTTTTCTTGAATATTCTCTTGAAAATACAATTTCCCATAGTAATCTTGTATATTTTTCTTTTCTTTTCCTCATATCCATAACATGTATGTCTTCTTCTTCATTTATTAGTTGGCTAATCCTTCTTGATTCTCTCTCCTTTCTCAATTTATAGGCTAGCCATCTGCTTGGTTAATTTGCATCTTCAAAATAATTCTGTTTAGCATTTTAAATTTTTTGTGCTATTTGCTATTTTTCCATTAGTCCCATTTTATGTTTAGTTATATCCATTTTATTTTTAATGTCTTTTTTGTGGGGATTTCTGTTAGTCTTTTTCCAGTTTTTTATAATCATCCTCTAATATTTTGAAAGTCTTTTGTTTTATATTTCTTTTCCTTGTATAGTCTATTATCAAGCCTCTTGTGTAGGTGTTCATCATGTCCCAGAGATTCTGTAAAGATCTGTAAACTCTTTTCTATTTTCTTTAAAGAAGAAAGCAAGTTCTTTCTCTATTTTCTGTTTAAAGTCTTTTTCTTTTAATATCATATTATTTAAGGCCCATTTGTATCTCTTCTTATATTCTCTCCAAGTAACTGTCACTGGGTTATGATCTGCCCAAGTGCTTATTTCTATTTCAATCTCTCGTATGTTAGCCTGTAGTTCTGCTGACATCCATATCATGTCTATTCTAGACCATAAAGCATGTCTGTTTGAGTAAAAGCTGTATTGCTTATTCTCCACGTTTCTCTCTCTCCAGGCATCTTTTAAGTTGAATTCTTCTGTTATTTGAAAGAAGATAATATCTTTCTAACTTTCTTTGTTGATTTCTGCATTTTTCAATCCAACTGATCATTCCATTAAGATCTCCCATCATACAAATATTAACATAGTCCAATTCAATTATTTTCATGTAATTTGTAATTTCCTGTAAAATTCTTCTTGGTTATCATTTGGAACATAAATTGCAATTAAAAGTATTTTAACATTATTGTCCATTATTTCCATCACCAGAATCCTTCCATTGTCATCTGTATAAATTAATTCTGCCAAAATTGTGTCTTTAATCTATAAAACCACATCTCTTTTTTAAGATTGTGCCAGCGATGTAAATAATTTCCCTAATTTTTTTTGTTTAAGTATATATTTATGTTGTTTTTTATTATGTACTTCTTGTAAGCAAATTATATCAAATTTCAATTTCTCTAGTTTATGGAATACTTTCCTTCTTTTAGTAGCCAAATTAAGTCCATTTATGTTGATCATAATCAGTTTTTTTTATCCATGTTAGGCTTTGTGAGAGGGTTATATTGCTTTAGTAGGTCTTAATTCTTGTTGCTCTCTGGGAACACCACCTACTGCACCTTCTTCTTTCTCTTTTTCAATTACTGCTATACACTCCACTTGGAATTCAATTAGTAACTCTTCCTTTCTAGCTTCTTCCTCTTTTCCTCTAAAATATTCTAACTAGAATAGCTCAGCTTTTTCAACTGTATCAATTCTGTGTCTCTGTTCCTGTCAGGTGAACAAGAGGCCTTCTGGCATCAGCCATCTGTAATTTACTCCTCTTTTAACTAACTCGTTAGTCAAAAATAAATATTCTCTTCTCATCTCTGTTACTCTTGGTACCTGTTTCAGTACCACAATTTCTTTATCTTTGTACTTTAAGGTTTTGTCTCCTGCCATCTGTTGTATCTGTGTCTTAATAATCTTTTTAGTGAATCTAACAGACTGTTTCTCATTGCATATCTTGTATATACACGGAACACATCCATCCCATCCATCATCTTCTCTTTGGTTATCTCTAATGCTTCTGTCAGTATTTCTGTCATTATTTTTGCAAGAATTTTCCCTTTTCCTTCTTCTTGAAATCTTAGGTAGAATTCTGATCTGTCTATTTCCTATCCTAATGGTTCGCATCTGCGCTTCTCAATATCACTCAATTGAGTGTCAATATCTCCAATTTTCTTAACCCTTTGTATATATTCTTCAATTTTCTGAATTCTATCCTCATATTTCATCATCATCTGTTGAATGTTCTCGACTTTCTCATCTGTCTTTTCAGTTCTTTGCTCAATATTCTCATCTCTTTGCTCAATATTCTCTATTCTCTTTTCAATCTTCTGGATTCCTTACATAACCATCTGTAATGTCACTTTCTTCTCTTTCTCCTGTTGTAAAATTGTCTGTATTGACCATTGTCCTCCAGATGGTGAAGAGTCTATTGGTATTGAGGAAGCTGGTGGTGTTGTCTTTCTGCTCATCTTGTGCTTACCTGTAGAGAGGAAGAGAGAAAAAGGAAAAAGAAAAGGAGTACAGGCAGGCAGTTGTCACTCTAAAAGAGAGAGACAGAGAGAGAGAGAAAGAGAGAGAGAGAGAAAGAAAAAATATATTCAGGCACTTATGTACCTTAATCCAATTATTTCTTTTAATCAAAAAGAGAAAAGGAAGAAGGAAACAAAATAAAAAAAATTATTACATTCTAGTTTTTGGAATAGAAAGTTAAGATCCAAACATAAAAATCCAAACTGGGGGGTGGGGGAGTAGAATAGGAGATGGAAAATAATCAAGAGTTAAGCCAGATGCTCCCACTAAGTATTCAAGGCTCTTTAATAAATCAAACTCAATGTTTCTGGTTCTAGTATTTTCAAGGTCGCTTCAATCTTCTTTCTTTCAACATCAGCTCAAAGCTCTAATTATTTAGTTTCACAGATGAGCACCTGTGTAAACAATCTACCATGCTCATCCCAATTTCTTTTCCATTGCAAAACTCAGAGTACATAAACAAACTGAGAAAGAAAGAAACAATATGTCGAAGCCTCTAATTGGCAATACTACTTTTACCCCCTTCACTTTCACTCCCCCCTCTTGTATCCAATACCAGAAACAAAAAGAGAAAATGGAATCCTTCCTCTTTTTGGAAAAAAAAATAGAACTCAAATCCAAAAGAGTCTTAATCAAAACAGACTTTCAAAAAAAATATTAAAATAAAAAATAAAAACAAGGTTAAAAATTTAAAAGAAACCAGTCCAGTTTAAAGTTCAGTAGCTTTACCAAATTCAAAGTTCCAATTAAAAGGGAAAAAGAACAAAAACTTTCACTTTAACTAGTTTAATTTGCCACTTAAACTCTTTTCTCTTCACTTTTAATTTCACTTTAAATCTTTCAGGATCTTCTCTTAAGTAATAGTAAGTAAAAGTTCATCTCACCAATCTGACACACTTTCCCTCAATCTCTTCTGTTCCGGAGCTGTCCCAGCTTCAGCAGCTTGAATGGCTGCCTCTGCACCATCAGCAAAAGGGCTTTTCCTGGATCAACCAGGGACTTTGCGATGTCCCTGGGATTGACAGGATGTGCCCTCCTCAGACACCATCTCGACCAGTTTAGGTCTGGTGGAACTGTCCTGCAATGAAGATATCACTGGCAATCTTGGAGCTTCAAGATCTCATGCTGTACCACTGATGCCAGCTCCGCCCCCCAGAAAGTCTAGTTGCCTTTTGGAAAAGCACTCTTGGGACAACCATCACCTGGTTGAATGAGAATCTCCATAGACTTACAATTGATTAATCTTTTTTTTTTGTTTAATATTATTTTAAAGTCAATTTTATAGAACAACAGTACTAATATTTTTGTGTGCTTTTGAATTGGTATGCAATAATTACTGCAGTACTTCAATCTTTACAAGTTAATGTTTACTATTTTGGTTTTTCTTTATTTTCTTATAACAAAATAAATTTAAAAAATGAATTCCTCCTTGGCAATCAATTTAACTTTTAAACCTCTAAAATTAATTTTTTTCATACTTGGATAAGAATCTTAGTATAAAGCTTGTAAACTCTGAAACTTGTTCTTATAAAGTTTGTCCTCTATATACAGACTTACTATTAATATATATGAAACTATTAGTATGATATATGTTTTTATGTTAATTAAGCAGATTTCTTTTGCTTCTTTTTGACAAGATTGTACACATTTATATCTTAATGGTCCAGATGTATATCTGAAAAAATATGAACAAGTTCTAGTATTATTTTTAAGTGAAAAGAACAAAACACCCTAAGGCAAAAAGAAAAATAGAATGAAGATATTTTTAGCTACATTTCATATGAATGTTCACATGAAATATATTTCTTCCTGCAATATCTTCTTTAATGCTTCCAGCCTTTTTTATTCTCAGTTAGTAAGTGCAGGAGCAGTAATAAAAACTAGAGAAGTGAGAATGAGAAATGAAATTAAAAGAAAAATGCCTGAGCAACAAAGAAATAGATGTAAGAAAGACAGGTGGGATTGCAATAGTTAAGGATCTGACAAGTCCTACATTACCATGGCAGTGGAGCTTTAAGTGAATGTTAATATAAGTGAAGACATGTTCTGCCTAGAACATTCCAAGAGCTATTCAGAAAAATAATAAGAGCAGCTTTATAATACATGAGGAATAGAAAACATGTGAAAAGAAAGGGAGATGTAGATGTACCATAGACCCATATGAGTGTGAACAGATGTCAAAAGAAACAAAATTAATGTTTTATCTCATCAGTTCCTCTTCCAATGTCTGAGCAATAAAATTGAACTACATGAAACAATTTGAGAACTAATACAATGAGCATACAGTATGTGAGATGTGAATTTTTTGACTTTAGAGTTCAAGATTGATTTGATTTCTAAGTGAACCATAAAACAGAGCAATATATTTAATAGAAGCTGGAATACAATCAGTTACATCTATGCATGTAGGTATGTATAACATAGTGTATATGCAACATGCACAAACATAACCACACATGCACACAAACACAATGCTGTGTGTATATGTTTATATATGTGTTAATATGTGTGGGGTGTAAATGAGGAAATGATCACATATCATATATAATTTAAATTTATTTGTAAATCACCCAGTGTTATTTGGATAGTAAGATGGACAATGTCTACATTTGATAAATAAATAAAAAAGACAAAATTGTTTTCTCTGTGAGAAATCTGCTTTCTAGGCGATAGATACTTCAGCTTGAGTAAAGTATGGCAAAAGTCATTTGAGGGTTTCCCTGAATCCTGTGCAGTTTTGACACAATAATCTTGAAATAAGAACCTCAAAAAGAATAGATGTATTGTGGGAGAAAGGGGAAAAAATTACTGTCCTGGACATTCATAAAGCACTCAATGAAAATTAGGACAGCATTGAACCACAAAATCTTCAATTATATATACTAATATTCAGTTTATAGAAAATAAAGAAGTTGAACATAAAAACTTATTACAAGAAAGTAAATATAATTTTAGGCATAACACAAATCAAACATTGTTATGATTGGAATTGCAGTAATAGAAATATTTCATTTGGCAAAAGTAATCTATACTGACACTTTTGAAGAAGTTTTCCATTGCAAGTATTTTTATTTTTTGTAGATATATAATGTACTAAATATAAACTGGTACCATCAACCAATAAACTTTTGGCTGCAGCACCCTTAATCAAAAACTTTATTTGGGCTTTTTTAACTGTTCAAATAGTTCATATATACTTCAAATTTATTACATACATATACTATTGATTGATTGAAATTTAACATGTAGAATAACACAGCTTGATCCAACCAATTTAAATAAATACTGCTAAAAGAGTTTAAAAAAATAATTATCTGGACTATTGTGGTTAAGGGCACATATTATGAAATATAGAAAAGGAGAATAATACATTGAAATAATAACCTATGTAATACATTGGAGTGACATATTTTATTAAATAATTATCTATCATTGGCGAATCTCCATTAAAGGGACTGAAATATATTTTTCTGTCTTGTAAATATTTATTCAGTAGTTGTCCTCATCAGTTTTTTCCTCATTTTCCCATAATTCTTATATACATTTGCTCCGCCATCCTGAAAAAACAAATATTCATTGAAAACAAAAGATAAAGTTGATTTATATCTGCCTATATATTATATTTCCGGAAGCCTAAGCTTTTATGGTGCAATTTCAGTGGTTAGTCTCAGAGAAATGCCTGAATCATTCATTAGAAACAACTTCAGAATTTGCCACCCGTATTATTAGTTTTCATCTGAAAAGTATTATCTTTCTGAAGACTGACATTATATTCATAGTTATGCAGTTAGTAGAATTTGAATTCCCATCAGTTAACATAGTGGAAATGTATTGATATATTTTTCAGGCTGAGAAAATAGTAGATTAATACTAGAAGTCAACACAATGATTCTGTTTCATTTGTTCTGACAATGAATCATAATTTTCCCTTACAATTGATCCTGCAGTATGCAAACTTGGATCATTGCAATCTGAATGTGGAATATGAATTATTCAGATAGTACTTCTCTACAGAAGAAACACATTACAATTACTAAAATATGTGGCAGATTTGTTTTTAATGACTTTATTTTCAGAAGAGAAGCAGATGTGTTTTATAGGATTATGTGATCTAGTTCTGATAAGATTCAAATTTGAGATCTGAGATTTCATTAGAGTTTGGTTTGATTTATGATTCAAAAATTCAATTTGATTCAGTTCAGGAAATGATTAAGATAGAGATAGAGATTTTACTTGTGGTAGAGATTGTAGCAATAAGAAAAGAACAACAAACTTGCCTGCAAACTGAAAGGGGTATTTCCACAGAGACTCTGGCATTTGAGCCAAGAAGATATTTTGCTAAGTTTCAGAAAGATATAAATGGCTGATAGTATCTTCATCTTGACTTTGACCCATCACAAAGGCAGCTTGATTTACTGTTCCTATTCTTCTTTCAAAATGGTGTTTTCTGTTTTTTCAATGTACACCGTGATGTTTGGATGGTCCATAGCACCTTCAGGTAAGAGTAGGGATCAGTTTCATTAGTTTCTATTTTCCATGATCATTTATTTTTTAGTTGTGGGAGAGTCAAAAAGACATCTCCACCACATCCCCTGCCAGTTCTGCAGCATCCTGATAGAAGGATACAAACTTTAAAAACAAAACAAAACAGACCCCATAAAAGAGAAGATGGAGTTGCTCTGTATATAAAGTACCACTACATTGCTACAAAAATGCATGAAAGTAAAAATGAAAACCTCCTAGAATGCATATGGGTCAATAAAAAAGAAAAAAAAAGAATGACATTGACATAGATGTGTACTACAGGCCATCCAACCAAGCAGAAAAAATAGATGTATTTTTTGCCAACCAACTAACAAATATATGTAGGAAACACACTACAATAATAATGGGAGACTTCAATTACTCTTTCTTCAGTTGCAAAACTAATTCCTCACCAAGTGAGAAATTGAATAGGTTCCTGACCAACCTAACTGATAATTTTGTTGTCCAAAGGGTAGAGGAGGGAATTAGAGAGACAGCCATACTGGACTTAATTCTTACAAACAGAGAAGAAGTCATAGAGGGAATTGAAACCGCAGGAACTTTAGGTGAGAGTGATCATGTTATACTAGAGTTCAACATAATACAAACACAACAATAGAGTACAATGATACCAGAGTCCTAGATTTTAAGAGCTGATTTTAACAAATTCAGATAGAACTTGGAAGAGATTCCATGGATGAAAATCCTTAAGGGGAAAACAATTCAAGAAGCTTGGGAAACTCTGAAAAACATTATCATAAAAGTCCAGTCCAGAATACCACTGAAAAAGAAAAACAAAAAATCCAAGAAGAAACCAGCATGGCTGCACAAAGATCTCTCCAACAAATTGAACAAAAAAAAGGACAAGTACAAAAAATGGAAAGAAGGACACACAACTAAGACAGAATATCAGGAGATAGCCAGAATCTGCATTGATGAAGTCAAAAAAGCAAAGACTCAGAATGAACAAGGACTTGCAACAAAAGTCAAAGATAATAATAAAAAAAAGTTTCTTTCAACATATAAATAACAAGAAAAAAATCAAGGAAACAGTCACATCACGAAAGAGAGAAGACAGCAAAGAAGGCAGCAGAGCAAAAGCAGACTTGCTTAACTCATTCTTTGCATTGGTCTTCATGCAAAAAGAAAAAAACGGTCCAACCTACCAAAAATATAACTGTAAAACAGATTAGAAATAAAAGTTAAAATGAGAAAAAAAATGGTAACATAATACTTTCTGATCTTGATGAATACAAATCACTGGGATTTTATTGATTACATCCCAGAGTTCTAAAAGTGCTGGCAGATGTCATCTCAGACCCACTGTACCTGGATCCTGGAGCACTGGGGAGCTATCAGAGGACAGGAAAAGAACTAATGTGGTTCTCATCTTCAAAAAAAAAAGTGGGGGGGACAGATCCAGGAAAACTACAGACCAATCAGCCTATCATCAATACCAGGGAAGACACCAGCAAAGTTTAAAAACATATCTGCCAACATCCAGAAATAAATAAAATAACCAGAAGTCAGCATTGTTTGTTAAAAAGAGATCATGCCAAACCAATCTTATTTCATTTTTCGGTATAGTGACTAAATTAGTAGATCATCAAAATATTGTGATCATAATATACTAGATTTCAGCAAGGCATTAGACAAAGTAGACCACAACCTATTTTTGGTAAGCTAGAAAAAAGTGGGATAGATAGTATCACCATCAGATAGATTTGTAACTGAATGACAAACCATTCTCAATGAGTAGTCCTTAATGGTATCACATTTACATGAAGCGAAGTAGTAGAATACTACAAGCTTTCATCTTAGGCCCAGTACTCTTCAATATGTTCATAAATGAGTTAGATGTGGGAACAGAAGAGGAACTTACAAAGTTTGCAGATGATTCTAAGCTGGCAGGAATAGCCAATGCCCTAGAGGATAGGTTCAAGATAGGCTCAAAATCCAGATAATCTTGACAGACTGGGTCCTACCTAACAAAATGAAATTCAGTGTAGAGAAAATTAAAGTCTTACACTTAGGCAAGAAAAACCAAAAGTAAACATATAAACTGTATGAAACCAGGTTTAATAGCAGTAACTGTGGGAGGGATTTTGCAGTCTTAGTGGACAACCAATTAAATATGAGTTTAAAGTGTGTTGCGGCAGCCAAAAAAGCCAATACAATCCTAAATTGTATTAACAGATGAATATAAACAAGATCAAGTGAGCTACTAATACCACTCTATAAACACTTAGTAAGACCACATCTAGAATACTGCATTCAGTTTTTGTCACCAGTATAAAAAAGATGTTGAGACTCCAGAAAGAGTGCAGAGGAACATTAACAAATGGAACAGTTTGCCTTCAGAAGCTGTAGGAGCTTCATCATTGGAGGTTTTCAAGAAGAGACTGGACTGCCATCTATCAGAAATGGTGTATGGTCTGCTTGGGTGAGGGGTGGGATTAGATGACCTACAAAGTCCCTTCCAACTCTGTTAATCTGTGTCTGTATCCCAGAATTCCTGCCTACCAACAGAAGTCTATGGTGAGAGAAAAATAGAATTTTAGTGATTTCTTCTTCTACCTTATGAAGGTTGTCTGTGGATTGGAGAACTGTATAGAAGTAGAGGGAAGTTGCTACTTAGCTGCCAGGCACCATCGCTAAATGTCATACTCATGCAGAGCAAACCAGTGCTTGCTCTGTAGGGCTGTGGCAGTCCATTTTTATGCCTTTCTGGTAGACAATTAGAAACATGTATCTATAAAAAAGTATTCTACCCTTAGATCAGGTAGTATACTGCCCAATTAACAGAAGTGAGATAAAAGATAAGGCTTGGAGCTGACTACAATAATATTCCAATATGGAAGTGAATGAAACCCAGAGCACTTCTCCCAAAGAACTGCTGAAAGGCAGCAAGTTTAATCAGGTCATAAAAGTTATTGTCTGTTAACTCTTGTCAATATCTTTGAGACCAGAACACCACTTATCAATGTCCATCAATGATGCAACATTATATATTGTCTGCAAAAATCCCAGACACAAGAGAAAAGCTATCAAATCTCCAAAGTGCTTCAAAAGCTAGGAAGTACTTTGAAGCCATCTGATTTGCTTCGGTGTGTCAAAGTAGGTCTCTGCTTTGATTCACAAATCTACTTTGATGGGAAGTTCTGATTGAAGTTTTGTTAAATCAAAGTGCTGCTTTGAAGTTTTGTGTAGCCTTAGTGTATTATCTCTTTCTGATTAACATAATTGAAGCAATAGAGCTCTCATGCATTTAGGGCTTTTCCTACTTATTTGGCCAAATCTGGATTTGATTCTGCTAATATATAAATAAAACTAATATTAAATATCTAAACAGACAATGCCATTTAAAAATTGTGTCATGACAAAAAAGTGTAGACCAAGCTAAATCGATATAGGATAATTTTCATGCTTCACTTAAAACAAAACTAAACAAAAAAACCAAAACAACACTGTCTTGTATGTATTGTTATTTCTAGGTTACATATTTGGCCACAACAAAATTATTCTGTTCCTTATTCACTTTTTCCTATTGGAACAGTTTAAAATAGAAAAAGAAGAGGACCCACCCCCAAATAATCATTGGGCAGCACAGTTATCTAATGCAGCAGGAATTGCCCTCTTTCTTGAATTGCCCAATCAGGCTACATGCCTTTTAACTGTTCATCCAGTATCTAGTACTCTTCATAAAACTACCAAACTCATGATTAAATCGTCCTCTTGCTACTAACAAGTTAAATATTGTTGTCCAATAATATAAAAATATCTTTTTAGTGTCTTGAAAAGAGTTCCAAAACACTCCTATCAGATATTCTGCTTTTAGGCACCTTGGAATGAATTTTGACAGATCATTGTACTATGAGGTCTTGCCTCATCCATATTAAGGAGATTGATTGGTAGATGTTTTCCCAGTCACTGGTGCAATTTTGTATGAAGTGAGAAATATTCAATGCTAGTGGATTTCACCAATCTCTTTCTTTAGAATGTCTGACATGCGGCAAATAGAAATAGTGCTATTCAGTGGCAGCATGTTTGCAGCAGAATAAGGAATAGCAATAGAATAATAAAAATTTTGCTGGCTTAGCATATTATTTTGGCAATGAAGAAATGCGCTTAGAAACTAGGAAAATTTGAGTTAATGGAAAAACCTTTTTTGTTTTTTGTTTTGAAAGCATTCCTTGAGTTTCAACAAAGTTTCTTGGCTTACAGGCCAATAAAAGTTAATAATATAAAATGTTTCCATAAGATAACTGAGAAAATAAAATGCTACACTGGCTTTATTATTGGTATTGTTATATTGGTTCAGATTTGAAGTTTCTAATATGTTTCTAATATCTTCTGTCTGTTTTGTGGCTTTTTTTTGTCTTGACAGAAGATATTAGAAACACCAATCAAGCAGAACATAACAAACTCCAAGACCAATAAACACAGACCAAGACTCCCAACCAATCAGGATGAAGAAAAAACCATTCTGTCACAGCCGATAGCTAGCACCAAATTTAAAACAGAAAAGGCTGTGAAAGTCTGACTCACAGACGAACACAATACAGAAGCCTGATGATGGCAGATGAGATTCTGCCGAAACGTTGCTTCAACTTTAAAAGCACAACTATAATGACGTGGGAAAATACCCGAACAAAGCTGAATACCATATCTATCTGTCTATCTATCCTTCCATCCATCTATCTATCTATCAATACATATATAGATGTTTTCTTAAGTTTTTGCGGGTACTTACATGTATGGTACAGACAAACTCAATACAGAAGCCTGATGATGGCAGATGAGATTCTGACAAAACATTGCTACATCTTTAAAATCACAACTATAATGACGTGGGAAAACACCCGAACAAAGCTGAAGACTACACACACACACACACACACACACACACACGCACACACAAACACACACATACACATACATATATATTTCAAATCAGATTCCGCATGGTGTTCTGTTTTCTCAATTACATTCTAAATCAAGTATTTATTTTAAATAGATATTTATTTAATATTTATTTATCTAGATATCTATTTATTTTAAATAATCTGTTTACTTAATTTTGGGAATTGATAATAGTCTTTCCATTCCAATTCTTATAATTCTTTTTAATTTTATTCATTTGCTTTAATTTTATTTATTTGCTTTGTTAAATTTCAATTAATATTCTTATAGTAAATTCCCATTTCCATATCTATTTCAAGTAAATTTATATCTGATTCAGCAGCAATCCTTAAAAAAATCAGTTCCAGTCTTTTCTATTTTTAAATCAATATTCTTAAAAACAACTTGTTTCCATGCAGAATCCTCTTCCTATTCCTCTTCTGCCCATTGTCTCTCACTCTCCTGACTATATAATTTCTTCTCATTTCTAATTTTTGTAGTATAATAATAGTATATTAAATGTACAGGCATTTCCAAGTTTTCTTTCATTATTTCCTTCATGTTTTGTAGTTATGATCTTATTTCCACATATATTTCATTCATTTTGTGCACTTCTTTTCCTTCTTTAATATTTATATTCAATCTGATTGTCCAGTAATTTATTTCAACCAGCGTCTTTTATATTTAATTTCAACAGTCAATGTCTGTAAGTCTTTATTTCCAAGTTTCCTTCTGTTAATTTCTTTTCCAACTTTTTTTCAAAGTCACCAAACAATCCCGAGGCAATTTCTTCATGTATCTCTTTTCTGTAATGTTCTAATATTTCACTTTTCAGGGTTTTAATTTTATTATAGTAGAATTCATCATGTTATATTTCACATTACAATTTTAAATAGACCAAGCACTTTTCAAATATCACAGAAATTTTTCCTTTACCCTTAGGTAGAGCTTTCAATTGTTTCCACATTCCACCCTTTATTTTTTGCTTTTTCAGTTTTTTTAAGCTTTTATTAATTTTGCTAATAATTCCAGTTATTAGCTATTATTTCTTTTTAATACATTCAATTTCAGCATTTGATTAATGCCTATTTAGTGCCAAAATCCAAATGATTATCTAGTTCAATTTTCAAGTCTTTTATAGTCAAATATTTTCCTCTAAATTTTCCACATCCAAATTAATTATTTTCAAAGTCCAAAGCCAAATTCATAAATTTCCAATTTTCTTCTCTTTCTCCGCTTCTACAATCTTTAATAAAAATTATTTCTTTTAATTCCGGGTACCTTTTAATGTCCAAATATTTTGCCTGGTCCAAACACCATTCACAGCTTCATCCTCCAGCACAATCTTAGTTTCCCAGACTTCCTTCCATCTTCATGGTCACCATTTTATGCCATCGCTGCAGCTCATCTTCAGAGGGGAGTTTCCTTGTCAGGCAGGGGAGATGTGACTCCCCTAGACCCAACAGGTGTCCCCCTTTCTTCACCAACCCTACAAGATGGTTCTTGTCCCAGTTGGACCCTCCAGCAAGAAAGCACAGAGCAAAACCATGCATGATCACGGATTCCACTCTCATGCAAAAGGAGCACAACTGGAAGTCTCCATTTTACTCCAGTTTAGAGTTGGATCTTTCACTGTTGGAACCTTAATATTACAGGTCATTAATTCCAGAAGCTTGAAAAGGAATTATAAATATAAACAATATAGGATTGATGATATAAGGGCAATCAGATAATAAGCCGTTGACTATTTATTAGGATATAGTACAAAGAATATTTGAAACTAGCACACAGAGCAATAAAATAAGCAGTAATTGTAAGAGTTTAAGCCCATGTCACACTGCCCAACGGATGCAAAAAGGACACAGCGGATGAGCAAAATGTTCCATCCGTTGTTATCCGCTCTCAAAAGGGGCAAAAATTTGCATAACCGGAGCGGATAACACGGACGCGGGAGGACGCAGGGCGGATGCAAAGCGGATGCAGAATGGAAGCCCAGTGGATGGAAGCGGATGAGAGCGGATGGCGCGTCCGCTAGGCTTCTGGGGGATCTCAGCAAAGTGGACACGGAACAGATACAGCGGATGCATAGCGGACGCTGAACGGATGAAGCGGATGCACAGCGGAGGCACAGCAGAAGCCTAATGGATGCCTGGCATTAATTGCGCATGCGGGGAGGATGCATTGCATCAGCCCCGCGGATATAAGGGAAGCAGCTCGGAAGCAGGTCGCCATTCAGAGGAAAGACCTGCTTCCAGACACATCGACTGCCTTGCCTGCCCTGCCTGCATGTCTGCCTGCCAGCCTTGCTGCCAGCCTGCCTGCAAGCCTTGCTGCCAGTCAGTCTGCCTACCAGCCTTGCTGCCTGCCTTCCTGCCAGCCTTGGTTCATGTCTGCCTGCCAGCCTTGGTGCCTGCCTACCTGCCAGCCTTGGTGCCTGCCTTGGTGCCTGCCTCCCTGCCAGCCTTGGTTCCTGCCAGCCTCCCTGCCAGCCAGCAACCCCACAACCATGCAGAAGCACAGCAAGCTTCAGCCATCTGCTGCCAGCCCTTGCAAGAGGGACAGGGCTACCATCCCACCCCCTGGCCCTCACTCTGGTTCTCCTGGGGCTTCTGCAGCATGGGCTCACTCTTCTGGGGCTGGTGCTTCTGCTGCTTCTGCTTCTGGAGGAGCTGATGACAAGCACTCCAGCACCAGCCACCTCCACAGCACCTGCACCCTTCACTCCTGGGACTGAACAACCAAGAGGAGTGCCAGAGACTCTTTTTTGTCTTATAGCTTGTTGTTAATAAAGTCTATTTTTGATTCACACACTTGCTTCATTTCTTTTTTTTAATAAAGTCTTGCTGGAAACTTTTAGAAATGGTTTAAGCCTTTGCATGCTTGTGGGATGGGTAAGGATAGCTTTGGGATGGGTTAGGATACCTGTGGGATGGGTAATAGCTGTGGGATGGGTTAGGATAGCAGTGGGATAGAGAAACCTCCAGTGCAAGCATAGTGGGACTGTATGGTCCACCCTCCCAGGTGCCACATCTACGGCCCTTTATTATCAATAATAATGTAATAATTATCCACACATATCAACATAAACACAACTCTTTATTAAACGCCCTGTTCATTGTAGGCCAACCAAACATACATGGCCCAATCTCATCCGTGTGATGAGACAGGCTGAAGGAAGCATCCATCAAGCATCTACCATCCTGTCTTGCCACTCCACTGCTTCAGCTGGGGAGTTGCACCATTGTCTCAGGAGGTTGCGCTGCTTTTTTGCTTCATGTGAGGCTCTGTTGGGGCCTTGAACATCCTCAGTGTCGATCAGGTTTCACCCTTGCCTCCATTCCCCAGTCTCCATGTCCCCATTGCCTTGCTGGAGGTCCACAAGCCTGTTCTGCAAGACTGGGTAGTGGGTGCGCATGAGATTGTGCAGGATGCAGCAAGCTTCCACGATCCTCTTCATGGTCTCTGGGCAATGCTGCATGGTGGTGAGAAGTACCTGGAACCTGTTGGCCAGGATGCCAAAGGCGTTCTCCACCACCCGTCTTGCCCTGGACAGCCTGTAGTTGAAGATCCTCTCTTCATGGGTAAGGAGTCTGGAAGTGTAGGGCTTCATGAGGTAGGTTGTGAGGGAGAAGGCGTCATCCCCCACGATGAAGTAGGGCACATCTTGTGTGTCGTTGGACCAGGGTTCTGGATCTGGGAAGCCCACGATGAGGTTGCCTTCCAGCTCCTCCTTGAGGTGACTGGCATTGTATATCTGGGCATCTGAAGATGAGCCGTTGCCTGAAGCATCGATGTACATGAACTTGTAGTCAGCATCGACCATGGCGAAGAGGA
Organism: Laticauda colubrina; assembly: GCA_015471245.1. Taxonomy (NCBI): domain Eukaryota; kingdom Metazoa; phylum Chordata; class Lepidosauria; order Squamata; family Elapidae; genus Laticauda; species Laticauda colubrina. The sequence goes on along the minus strand of BLBF01000006.1, from coordinate 57,028,635 downwards.
TGATGCTGAAGAAGCCCTTGGAGTTGAAATAAGTGGACCCTGACTTGGCTGGAGATTTGCAGGCCACGTGCTTGCCATCTATGACTCCAACGGTGTGGGGGAAGTTCCACTTCTGATACCACTGCTCTGCAACTTTCTTCCATCCTTCTTTAGTGGAGGGGTACTGGAGGAGCTCCTCCTTGTATTATTTGATGATAGCCTGCACCACTTCTCTGACCACAATGCTGATGGTGTTGGATGGCACCCTCCAGCCGTACTGCATGCTCCTGTAGGAGGTCCCTGAGGCCAGGTGGCGCAGAGTGAGTGCCACCTTGAGCCCAGGTTCCAGGCTGGGCCAGAAGCTGGTGTTTGCCTTGGTCAACCTGGGTCTCAGCCGCTGCACAACTTCGTCAAACATTGCTGGAGGCATCCTCATGAAGTTCTGGAATGCCCGAGTGTCTTCGCTCCTGAGCTCCACCATCAGCTTGTTGTACAGTCCGTCCTCTGCTCTTCTGGCAAACCATCTTCGGATCCAGACTGTTTTGGGTGGCTCCTTTTCTTCTCGCAGTAGAGTTCACAGAGCCTGCAGATGGCTTTGCACTGTTGCAGAATGATGGTGGCTGCCGAAAGGACTTTGTTACACTCCACGGTGGACGTGACTGGTGTGGAAGAGGAAGAGGCAGATGAAGGCTGCAGAGGTCTGCACAGTAGGGCTGCTGTTCTGAAAGTGAGATGCAGGCAAGTTGCTCCCCGTTTTTATAGGCAGTATAGGTTTTCCGCTAGGCATCCTCTAGGCATCCTCTAGGCATCCTCGAAGCATCCTCTAGACATCCTTAATATCCGAGATAGGTCCCCTCTGCGAACGTTTTTTCCGTTTTAAATGCTTTGTTTCCGTGCTGCATCCATTCTGCATGCGTTGTGCATCCGTTCTGTGTCTGTTCCACTTCCTCCCTGCATCCGGGTGGATGCGAGTTCTGCGGATGCATAGCGGACACCTTGCGGATATAGCGGATGCATAATGGATGCGTAACGGGTGCGTAGCGGATGCGTAGCAGATGCAGAATGGACGAACTGGATACATTTTCCACGCAAAAGTTTTGGGCAGCGGATGAAACGTCCATAAACGGATGCTGGACAGATAGAGAGGAAGCCAAACGTAGGCAGTGAGTAAATCGCGTTTTCCAACAGATGACAAGGTTTTTTGTCCATTTTACATCCTCTTTGCATCCATTGGTTCAATGTGACATGGGCTTTAGTTTATCATTCATTTCAAAGAGAAAAAGGCAAGGAATTCAGAGTACAATGCATTCAGTTCAATGACTGAAAGAAGGAAACAAGAAAAATGGGGAACATTTCATATCTTTTTTTAAAAAAAAAACTTATTGGTCAGCTATTGCAAAAGTCAGATTCTTGTAGCAACAAATAATTTTGGAGGCTTCCTGACATAAAAATGAAAATACATTTTCAGAAATAGCAATCACACAGATGTACTAGGCTAGGCATTTTTGTCTGGGTACATCTTTATTCCAGAATGGGGTATAACTAGAGATTCAATTTCTAGATTACAGGTGGAGGATGAAAAAAATGTCAACTTTTATTTTTAATAATAAAAAGTCACTATTAAATGGATCTCTCAAAAGTTCAAGAGGAAGTAAGTTAGGTGTGCTTATGAAGAGTTAGACTCTTTAGAATATTCTTGAAGTAACTGTTTTTTCTGTTATTGTCATAGGAGAAAAGCTCCTTTCCTCATGAGAGATTAATGAACAATGAAAGAATATTCAGAAATGTCTGTCCTGACAATCTGATTCATAGTAAAATAATTATAAAAACACACAACACTTCTGTTATGCTAAAAAAGAAACTCTGGTTATAACCAGAACAGCTTTTTCAATATGAACTTCATCTGATTCCTGAATTTTATACCAATTATTTGCTACATTTTGCCTCAGGTCCACATTGCAATCCTAGCTTTGAAAGATAGCTTTCAGGTATAGAGAACACTAAAATACTCAAAACAAAGTATGATTACCATAATGAATCATACTGATTCCAGCTGGTTCAGGGAACATCACAACAGGAACATTAACTCTGTTAGTGAAAATGTATCCTTGTTAGAATTGTGACCTCGCAAGGCAGTGGTAGCAGAGGATTAAGAAGCTCTTGGAGCAAAGTTTTATTCTTTCATAACAGTGCAGTCTACTCCAAATAATCTGTTTCCAGCTCCTGCTTAAAATTCTGCTTCTCCTGGTTACTGTGACTGCTAAATTTATGATCGTTTTAATTGTTTATGCAGTTGCCTTTACCTGGCAAACAAACAATAAACAACAACAGTGACAAATACGTATATAGGAGGTTATACCATGTATATATTTATACTGATCAGCCACTTTTACTTCTCTGATTTAGTGTGATTCATATGAGCTGATATATTTTTTAGGATACTATCCAAAGACTCAAAGAATTTCTCTAGAGTGCACCACTTCACTTTTGTTTTAAGAATAAGCAATTTTATACAGAGTGTACATTTAGGCAAGCACATATACCTTCAGCTGAGAGATTTATTAGGTTATAAAGCACTGAAATAGAAAGCAATAAAATCATCAACAAATATAAATAGGGATCTTGGGGCTATTTAAGCATACTTAAATCCCATTGAAATAAAATTGCTGCTATACTTCTTATATTACAAATATACCAATTATTACCTCTTAATGTGCAAATTTGACTTATCGTGTAAAATTTATCAGAACTTCTACCTACCATAACTAGCAAAGAGACATAATAGTATCGTGCTATATATGGAGAATGCAGTTATCCTCTTGGGAACATCCTCTGGACACAAGAGATCTTTGAACCCCCTTGCATACCCTGGTAAGAGAAGTTGAAAATCTCTTGGAAGTTGGAAATCAACTATTCTAAAACAGAAATAATGATGTTCACAAATTGGCCTCCAAATCACTCCCAAGGCTATTAACCATGGCCACTGAAAAAGTAGAATGTTTATGATACCTGGGGTAATCTTCCATATTATGGAAATAAAGGATCCATGCTCATGATAGGTAGGTAGGTAGGTAGGTAGATGGATGGATGGATGGATAGATAGATAGACAGACAGACAGACAAATGAATGATATGCAATCTCTAAGCTTTTTAAGGCCAAATCCTTACCACAATTGTTATATGGTACATTATTTAGATCACTATACTGCAAACTTTCATCACTGGAACTTGTTCAATATAAGTCCTTAAGAGCAATTTTCCAAGTTCCTCACTATGTCCTAGTGCCTCACTATACAGGGAAGCTGGAATCGTGAGAGTGGAGACTAAAACATGAAAATATACAGTGTGTTCCTCTACAGATTGAAGATGATACTTTTTCCTATAAGCTTAGTTCCACTCATATTCGGGAAGTTTTCAAATAGAAACAATCAATTTACAGCTGGTTCTTTCTCCTAGGACTCTCTCCCATGGACATCCCTCATCAGAGAAGGGTCTTCACCTTAGCCTGATGTAATCCTCTCCCTTTAGCACTACTATTTGGAAGACACAAAAAGATACCACATTCATTATGAGTATATCTTTGCAATTCAGGACAGGTAGAAACAATCAGACATTTTCTTGAATATTGCCAGTTTTATACACAACTTGGAAATGCCCTAATTATTCCAGTTCTGACCAGCAAAACTTAACAATTAACAGTATAAACAGGGTTTTTTTAACATTCCAATATCCACTCTGAAATAACACAAGATTGTCATATTTTACGATATGTGGTGTCATGATAAATCAGGAAAAGAATAATTAACAGTAATTGAACCTGTCTGAGTATGAATAGCCATATTAATATTAGCACAAGTTCAATATGAACCATTGGCTACTTTTTACTTTTGTTGGTGTGTTCATGCCATGTCAACTCTAACTAAGCATTGACTTACAGCATTTATTTAAGGCCCTGTCAAATTGGCCGATGGATGCAAAACGTTTGTAAAAAGGACACAGGGACGAGAAAAATATTCCATCCGTTGTTATCCGCTCTCAAAAGGGGCAAAAATTTGCATAACCAGAGCGGACAACACGGAAAGGAATGGACGGGGAGAGGACCTAGGGCGGATGGAAAGCGGATGCTCCACGGAAGCCTAGTGGATGGAAGCGGATGAGAGCGGAGGGCACATCTGCAAGGCTTCTGGGGGAGCTCAGCAAAGCAGACGCGGAATGGAAAGAGCGGATGCAGACCGGACGCCGAGCGGATGCCTAGCAGATGCCTAGCGTTCACTGGGGAGGATGCATTGCGTCAGCCCTGCGGATATAAAGGGAAGCAGCGCCCAAGCAGGTCACCATTCAGAGGAAAGACCTGCTTCCAGACACAGCTTGCCAGCCAGCCAGCCAGCCAGCAACCCAACAACCCAACAACCATGGGGGAGAAAAGGAAGCCTCTGCCATCTGCTACCAGCCCTGGCAAGAGGGACAGGGCCACCCTCCCACCCCCTGGCCCTGACTCTGCTTCTGCTAGGGCTTCTGCTGCCTGTGCTCGATCTTCTGGTGCTGGTGCTTCTGCTGATGCTGCTTCTGGAGGTGGTGCTTCTGCTGGTGCTTACTCTGCTGATGCTGCTTCTGGTGGTGGTGCTTTTGCTGATGCTGCTTCTGGTGGTGGTGCTTCTGGTGGTGCTTACTCTGCTGGCACTGCTCTTGGTGCTGGTGCTTCTGCTGGTGCTTACTCTGTTGGCACTGCTCCTGGTGCTGGTGCTTCTGCTGGTGCTTACTCTGCTGGCACTGCCCCTCGTCCTGCTGGTCCTGCTGGTGCTTACTCTGCTGGTGCTGCTCCTGGTCCTGCTGGTCCTGCTGGTGCTCCTGGTCCTGCTGGTGCTCCTGGTCCTGCTGGTGCTCCTGGTCCTGCTAGTCCTGCTTTTGCTGCTACTGTTCTTGTTTTTGCTGCTGCTGCTGGTGTGGATGAGCAGCCCCTACAACCTCGAAGCCCCTCTGATGAGGGCCCATATGGCCCTGCCAAAGGGAGGAAGAGGCAGATGCGTGAATGGGAGAGGAGGCAAAACATAGAAGAGGAACATGAGGAGGAGGTGCTGGAGTGGCTGAGGGAGAATGAGTATCTATGGTGGAAGGGACACAGGCTCTATAGCAACACCAAAAGGAAGCAGGCTGCTTGGAGAGAGAAGGCGGAGAACCTGGGCTACACTTCAGAGGTGCTCCTCGGCTGGTGGAAGCACATGCACACCTGGTATGGGAAGCTGCACCTCAAGAAATCTGGCCAGGCCGCAGTCAAGGTGACGGACAGAGAGACCTACGTGATGGCCAAATGCAGCTTCTTGGAGGGTGAGATCCGCCACCGAGGAGCAGCCCCTCTCACAACCCTCTCTCTCACGCAGCCTATTGAGAGCCAGTCCTCTTCTGGCCAAGAGTCAGCTCCTGTGTCCAAGCAGGTATCTGTGGAATGTGCCACGACGGAGACCCCCCTGACAGCTGTACTACCCATGGCGGAGCACGTGGAGGACCCCCTGACGCAGTGGGAGAAAGGAGACGGCACTTCAACCACAGCCTAACCCGCATCCACCCCCAGCTCCACCTCCACAGAAAGGCAGAGAGGCATACCGGAGGGGCAGAGCCACACTGTCCTGCTGGAGATAAGAGACACCATCAGGAGCAGCGTAGATCTCCTCTCTCAGCTGGTAAACACCCTCCAACTGCAAGCCCTTCCTCACCTATGACAACCAGACCCTCATGAACATGTCGGAACCCCAGTACCAGGTGGTGAAGGACAGGATCACCGATCTTCTTCACAACCTTCCAGACCAAGCTGAACCTGCTCCCACCCAGTCCAGGCTTGCTCCTCCACCCCAGGTGATGTCACTGCCCTTCCAAGGCTTTCCACAGGCCCTCCCCTACCAAGGCTATGGCTACCAGGAGGTCCAGCAGCACAGGCAGCCCTTCCCAGTCCAGGCACAGGTACATCGGACACCACCGGTGCCACTGATGCTACCGATGCCACTGATGCCACCGATGCCAGCCACACCACAGATGCCACCCATGCCACAGATGCCACCGATGCCAGTCCTCACCTAGCTGCAGACCAGACAGCCCCACTACACTGCTTCTTCCTCCACGCCACAGCCAAGCCCGGCCTCAGTACATCTGTCATCGGTATTGGGGCTGACACCCCATGTCATGGAGGAAGGGGCTCTCAACATCACGGGGCTGAGCCAGCTGTCTGAGAGCTTCCTCAACACACCGTCTCCTGTTGTCCTCTCGGAGCCAGGCACCCCAGTGGCACTTCAGACCAGCACTCCAGCAGCAGCCACCTACACAGCATCTGGACCCTTCACCCTGAGACTGGGCACGCCTCCGAGTGACCAAGAAGAGTGCCAGAGACTGGGTGACTTTATTTTTGCTTTGGACACTTGACTTGGGTCATTTTTCTTTTACAACTTGTTATTAATAAAGATTATCTTTGCTTCACACACTTGCTTCATTTATTTTATTAAATAAAGTCTTGGTGGAAACTTTTAGAAAAGGTTTAAGCCTTTGCATGCTTGTGGGATGGGTAAGGATAGCAGTGGGATGGGCAGGGATACCTTTGGGGTGGGTAATAGCAGTGGGATGGGTAGGGATACCTTTGGCATGGGTAATAGCAGTGGGATAGGCAGGGATACTTTTGGGATGGGTAATCGCTGTGGGATAGATAAACCTCCAGTGCAAGCATAGTGGGGTTAGGGACTCTATGGTCCACCCTCCCAGGTGCCACACCTATGGCCCTTTATTATCAATAATAATGTAATCAATCATCCACACATGTCAACATAAACACAACTCTTTATTAAATGCCCTGTTCATTGTAGGCCCACCCAACATACATGGCCCAATCTCATCCGTGTGATGAGACAGGCTGAAGGAAGCATCCATTAATCTTCTATCATCCTGTCTTGCCACTCCACTGCTCTAGCTGGGGACTTGCACCAGTGTCTTAGGAGGTTGCGCTGCTTCTTCCCTTCACGTGAAGCTCTGTTGGGGACTTGCACATCCTTAGTGTCTATCAACTTTCGCCCTTGCCTCCATTCACCAGGCTCCATGTCCCCATTGCCTTGTTGGTCCTCCACAAGCCTGTTCTGCAACACTGGGTAGCGGGTGCGCATGAGATTGTGCAGGATGCAGCAAGCTTCCACGATGTTCCTCACAGTCCATAAATGATGATGCATCGTGGTGAGAAGTACCTGGAAACTTTTGGCCAGGATGCCAAAGGCATTCTCCACCACCCGCCTTGCCCTGGACAGCCTGTAGTTGAAGATCCTCTCTTCACGGGTGAGGCATCTGGAAGTGTAGGGCTTCATGAGGTAGGTTCTGAGGGAGAAGGCATCATCCCCCACAATGAAGTTGGGCACATCTTGCGTGTTGTTGGGCAGCGGGTCTGGATCTGGGAAGCCCATGATGAGGTTGCGTTCCAGCCCCTCCTTGAGGTCACTGGCGTTGTATACCTTGGCATCTGAAGCTGACCTTTTGCCTGAAGCATCGATGTAAATGAACTTGTAGTCAGCATCGACCATGGCGAAGAGGATGATACTGAAGAAGCCCTCCAGGTATTCTTCGATGATGGCCTGCACCACTTCTCTGACCACAATGCTGATGGTGTTGTGTGGCACCCTCCAGCTGTACTGCACGCTCCTGTACGTGATCCCTGAGGCCAGGTGGCACAGAGTCAGTGCCACCTTCAGCCCTGGGTCCAGGCTGGGCTGCAAGTTGGTGCTCTGCTTGGTCAACCTGGGTCTCAGCCGCTCCACAACTTCATCAAACATGGCTGGACACATCCTCATGAAGTTCTGGAATGCACGAGGGTCTTCGTTCCTCAGCTCCACCATCAGCTTGTATCAGAGTACAGTCCGTACTCTGCTCTTCTCCCGATCCATCTTCGGACCCAGACACTTCTTGGCTGCCTCCTTTTCTTCCCGTAGTAGAGTTCACAGAGCCTGTAGATGGCTTCGCACTGTTGCAGAACGATGGTGGCTACCAAAAGGACTGTGTTATGATCCATGGTGGACATCATTGGATGCTGTGGAAGAGCAAGAGCCAGATGAAGGCTAAGAGGTCTGCACAGCAGGGCTGCTGGACTGAAAGTGAGATCTAGGTGAGTTCCTCTCCCTTTTTATAGGCAATATAGGTTTTCCACTATGTGTCCTTTTGCATCCTCTAGGCATCCTCTAGACATCCTTAATATCTGAGATAAGTCCCCTCTGCAAATGTTTTTTCCGTTTTAAATGCTTTCTTTGCGAGCTGCATCTGCTTTCATCCTTTCTCCGTCTGTGCTACTAACGCTTTGTGTCCGTTCCGCATCTGTTTCGCTTCCTCCCTTTGTCCATTTTCCACTGGAGCGGATTTGAGTTGCGTGGTTACGCAGCGGATGCCTAGCGGATATAGCGGATGCGTAATGCATGACAGCGGATGTAGAACGGATGTTCCCTGTATGCGTTGCGGATACAGAATGGACGCGTTGGATACATTTTCCACTCAAAAAGTTTTGAGCAGCTCAAAACTTTTTGAGCGAGTGGAACCTCAGTGACGGATGCTGGACGGATAGAGAGGATGAAAAACGGACGCAGTGAGTACAGAACGGATGAATCGCGTGAGCCAACGGATGGCAAGTGTTTCTCTCCGTTTTACATCCTCTTTCCATCCGTTGGTGCAGTGTGACATGGGCTTTAGTGATGAAAAGTTATGATGCCTTTAGAAAAGATAACTTACTTGGCACTTATGACTATCACACCATCCTTATGATGGTGTGATCCACATGATCACAACTTAGCACTTGGAAACTGGCTCACATTAAGAACTGGTGGCAGCATCCTGCAGTCATGTGATTGTAATTTGCAAACTTTTTTTGCTGATTTTCAGCAAAACCCCCAAAAAGTGCTCATTGGGCAAATGGATTTGCTTTATAACCAACAAGAAATTGTCATAAAATCAGGTCCAACCTGATTTACAATTACAATGACTTATGATGGAAAATGTCATAAATGAAGAACTGCATGTATTATACTATATTCTTCTGAAGTTTGATACAAAATGTACCCTTTTGGATAATTTTATTGTTCATACATTAATAGATGTGTATGTTTGTGTATATGTGAGTGTGTGTGTTGATATTTCAAAGATTTCTGAGAAACTGGTTTTGTAATTGAATATAATTTTCATTTTTTTGCATTTTAATAAATTGGAAACAATTTAAAATATCAGTGTATTCTATAAGTAACAAACAAATAATTCTACAACAAATAAACACCAAATTTTATTATTTTACTTATATACCAGATAATGTTAAACAACTCAGTCATATGCCTGGAGTTATTCCTTTTTATTCTTATAATATAATACATAATAGGCCATGAGTAACTGAATGAACAAATGGAGTGAAATCATATCTTTACAATAAGATTATTGTATTGATGAGGGGAAAGTACCAGCTGGTTTTCGATCTAGACCAGTTTGTGGTTATTCAGTCACAAATTTGTTTTTTTAAATATTTTCATGGGAGAGTAGGAAAGTAGTGCTTATGATTAAATGCATGAGGTGACATAGGTTTTTAGTGACTATAAATTCCAACATTTCCTAGAATAGTCAGATAACTATATAACATTGTATAGCCAGAGGATCATTCACAGAATGATAGGAAACCACAAGAATATAGGTTTTTTTTTTCCTTTTTCTGCATATTGAATTCTAACACTTTGGTACATGTGTGTAATATATTCTCATGTTGAAATCAAAGAAGAGATGAATTCTAAATAAATTATTTCAGGTAGTGACTAAAGCTTAATAAATGCACAGTAATAAACTTGACAATGTGGGAAACTACATCCAACTTTCTTTACAAGTCATTGTAATTGACAGTGCAAATACTGGAGGATGTCCTTGCCAAAAATTTATTCCATATTTTGTAAATCCATTTCAAATAATAAGATGAAATAAATATGAAAAAGTCTCTCAAAATATTATTCTGTTTATTCTTTTCTGTTCATACAAGAGCACATTTTGGATGCACTTTATCATATCTTCTGGTTGTTATATTTCAGCAGTAAAATATTTACTCTTCATCTATATCAAAATAGGAGGTGCAATAAATTTATTATTTGAAACAAATCCTTATTGCAAGCAAATAAAGATATAAAAGAAAACCACAATCCTTTACATTTTCTAAATGGCTACTATAACTCAGTAGCATATTATTTATTCCAGTTTATGGAATAACAAAACAAGGCCTTAAACTCAAGTATTAATGATGTAATGTTCGGAATTTTTAGCCCTTTGAGGTAGACAAGGTCAGCAAACATACTCCAGAAGAATGTCTACTTTATATAGAGCACAGTAACAAAAACTTGAAAGTCTGAAAGTATTTTCCCTCCCTTTCTCTTAAAGCAAAGAAAGGTCGATTCATCTTCAGATTTTTTCCAATGCTTTCTTCTTTTTTTGATCCAAAATCAGTTTTTCTATATGCCTTCTTAACAATTCTCTTTCTGCAGAAATAGATAGTTTCCATATCTATATAACTTGCAATTATATTTAATCTTATTAGGTCATATTATCTTATTAGATCATTAAATCATATGCTTTGCCTTCTGCTGTAGATTTATTTTTTAATATTGTCAGAGAAATGATTTCTGAATGTTGTTTCAGAACAAAAACCAGTATTAAATATTGAAAGTCCTTCTCTTAGCAATAATCTTAACAAAAATTGTGAAGCAATATTTTCACATTTTTTTGTAAATTCATGAAAAAGTATAATGCATTCAAATATCTGGCAAATGGGGAACAATTGTCAGCTTCTGATATGTAACACTTTGGTCACCTAAGCACTTCCTTGTATAAGAAATCTATGTGTGTTCAGAGAAAAACAACTACAAAAATTTAAGTACATTTACAAACTAAACAGTTCAGTGACCCAAAATGTGTCATTGGCAGCTTGGTGACAGACATCTGGTATGAGAAAATTCTGTCATGCTTTGAATAAAACAAAGAATGTCAATTTCAGGTTCTTTACCAGGTCCTGACATGTCTCCACATCAGTAAAAGGAACTGACAATCTTTGCTGCTTTTGTGAAACACAATTGTTATCAATAAAATTGACCTTCTTCACATGGAGTTGTTTGCTTGCTTGTCTGAACATATAGGCAGCTCATATTAATAAGGATCTGACTTTAGATTTGACATGTGCTTCAGAAAGCACCAACCAGTCATTTCATGGATACCTAACATACCTCTTAGGTTTCATACCCATCCATCATATAAATCAAACTGATGATACCCAGGAACGCTACCCAAGGGTAGTACCTATAAACCAGAAATGAGGAGTTATGTAGACTGCAGTCGAAAACAATCAAAAACTCAAATCTCAAATCCAATCAATTCATTATTATAAAAAATACCAGAAATATTTCTTATAGAAAAGCCATATGTCAGAAAAAAATGCTTTAATTTCCAATCAGCTAAAGAAAGAATTGAGAAAGACTTATAGTATTCATGGCCTGAGACAAGGCGACAGCATGAGAGATATCCTAAGGTACTGTAGATACTTTTGTGTAAAGTTTGTGAGATTTGTTTGCAATACAGTTAGGAAAATTTGATGAACCCTAAGTTTCTCATTACAGAGATAGACAACTGTGGCTTTATATCCTGGAAATCTTGGGGCACAAGAGAGAAGGTAGCATGAAAAAAGGTTATGGCACAATGTTCATTCACTAATAAATATGGAACTTTTGAAATATGATAATTACAATGCAATCAGGGCATCAAATTAAGCTTCAAAATTTGAATGTGAAATTGTACTCTGGTTCTTCAGAGAGTCTCATGAATTAAATACTTTTGTTCAAGTATTTTGTTTATTAATTAACAAAGAGATGTGCCCATTGAATTAAAAAAAATTAGTGGCCACATTATTGTCTTCAAAAGTGTACTGATCTCTTGTTTCAGGAATTAATTTAAGAAATCAAATATTCAAATGCTATGAATATCTACTCCTATAATGGACAATTAAGAAAAGAAAGCAATGAATCATTGAACAAATCAACCCAAAATTCTCATTTGAGGCACAAATGAAATTATCCTATTTTAAACATATTATGCAAAGATCCAGCTATCTGAAGAACAGTTTAATGATGAGAAAGGAGGAAGAAAAGAGAATCAAGGTGGATCAGCTGAAAAGTGAATCAGTTACAGTAGCAATGAATATAACACTGGAAGTTATGAAAGGTCATGTTATGAACAGATTGTTATGGAGAAAATCTATCTATGTGCTAGGAAAAATGTTTGGTGCACATAATCAATCAAATAATTGATCAATCAATCAAAATGTATTGATTTGGGCCTGTTGGCTGCTATTTCCTTCTACTGTCAAGCCTCCACTTCCTACGGATTGCAAGAATTGCATGGGTTGCCCATAAATTGTGACTATGTAGGACAGATGTGGAGGAAGCTAACCAGCAGATTGCAAGAACACAAGCAAGCAGTCAAACAAGGAGACCCAAACTCACACTGCAATAAACAGGAACATACATTCAATTTTGCAGCTTCTAAGATTGTTGGATGAGTAGGCACAAAAGCATCCAGGGAAGTGATTGAAGCCTGGGAAAAGGCCTCTCATCAAACAATAGGAGTGCTGATTTACCCTCAGCTTATCAAGAAAGTGAAGATCATGGCGTGCCCAACTAGGAAGATGAGGCTCTCGCTCCTAGAGTACTATCTCCCTATAAAGCTACCACCTATACCAGAAATCATCTTTAAAGATGCCGCCTGCACCAGTAACTGTGAGTAAACCAGAGCTCAAAAAACTAGCCTCAAAATGCTGGACTCTGAAGCCCTGGAGCCCTAATCATGCTGGCGGAATTCCTGCTAGCTGATCTGGCACCCTCCTCTCCTTCCCCAGAGAAGTGAAGCTCTTTCCATCAAGCCCTATTAATCACACTGGTGGAGCTCTTGAACTGAATCACTTGGAACCAGTGGAGTGCAGTACCTTCATTGAAATCCCTCATGCAGCTGATTGAGGTATCTTCCATGCCAGACAACGTGTTTCCATTAATATCCCCCACACAGTTTCCCTGGAGCCACATCAGACAGCTGGCAGGGAGAAACAAGGAGGAGAGAGAAAGCCCTGAGGCTCTTAGGAACTGAAAGTCACCCTGGATGGGTGGTGAAAGCAGTGGAATGCTTCGGTGGTTGCGAGGAGAGGAGAGTCTCCTCATCTGACCTGAAGAAAACCCCTCCGAACTAAAAAGAGAACTGCCAGCATGGCTGAATTGAAGCCAGGAAGGCAGCTGAGATGGAAGTGAAAAAGAAAGGAAAGCCTTGGTAAGAATCACTCCAATTTCTGCAATGGAATTTTTCTTGGAAAGTGGGACTCAATGGAGGAAATTAGCTGCGATTAACAATCAGGAGTGACTGTCAGATTTAGTAAAAAAAATAAAAAAAGTAATTGCAGCTAGAAGTAACTTTAAAAGTAAAGGACAGGTTAACCCAAATTTCTGAACTGTATTTTTACTACTACTCAACTCAACTTGAAGAACTTTAGAAAACTATTGGAAAACAATCTTATTCAGAGACATATTGAGTGTAGTTAAAGTGTTTTAATTCATTGAGTTTTGCTAATCCAGCATGCTTTTGAACATCTTGTTACAGCCTATTGTTTACAGAGTAATAACAGAAGCCATCAGAGCAATAAATTCCTCTCACCCAGTAAATAACAGCTGCTAGTAAAACAATTAACCCTTTCCTTGCAGACTCTCAATACTACCTCATTACTTTAATTTTAAACACTGATTAATTCATTACCACAAAACTTACAACTTTTCGACTTCATTACCTATATCAATAATTAGATAATCAATTTCTATAAAATAATTTATTAATGGTTTAATTGATTTATTGTTTTAATTGATTAGTGTGATTAGAGTATTTAGTGCAAATGGTGTGATTACTGATTAGTTTAAAAGATCAAGGTTCATGTAATTTAATTGATTAGTAAAATTAGTGATTTAGTAAATTTAATTGAATGGTGTGATTAATGATTAGTGTAATTAATTGATTAGGCTGATTGTTGCTTAGCAAAATTGTTTGACTAGAGAGATTATTGCAATTGATTGATTGGTGTGATATTGGCTATATTGATTACCCAAAATTGTTTCATTAAGTAATTTAATCAATGTACCATCTGAACAAACCTACCATGCCAAGAAAAAAATCCAATACCAAACCACAACCTAAAGAGAAAGTAATCCCCACTAATGAACCACAAGACTCCTACACATGCCTTAAATGATACAAAACTCTAAAGGATAATGAAAATTCCATCAAATGTTCTCTATGTAACAAATACAATCATCATAACTGCTTGGGATAATGAGTTTCCATATCTCTGCAGATCATGCAGACCCAAACTGGATCTGTTAGAAAGAATTGATACCATAGAATCATTCATAACATCCCTTGCCACCATAGTAGCATTCCTGGAAGCTTTAAAAGAAAGATTATCCAAACTTGAAAAAAAAGACAGAACGCAAAAACTTGAACATCCAATAGCTACAACCCACATCTCTATCCAAAAACCACAACCCAATCCACAACCCAATCCACAAAAAAACATAAATCAGATAAATAATGATATCTCAATCCTCATCAGAGAAGCTGTTGAGCATGAACAGAAATGTCCAAACGCCATCTTATTTGGTTGAGATGACATCAATGATAATGATGACATTGCAACTATCCGAAACATCATCAGTGATTATCAAGCATCAACCATCTCCCCTGATGAAATACTTGACATTTCCCGCATTTGCCAAGAACCTAAAAACAGAGACAGTTCTGTGGCCCCACGCTTCTGCAGGGTCATTTGCAAAAATGAATCAAGCAAATGTTAATTCATTTATACTATAAATTCACTTGCCAAAAGCAACACCAACCATAAGAACCTCCGTTCTCGCCCTGACCTAACCATACAGCAACGTGCCCACTCCCATGTACTCCGCACTGAACTCAAAAAACATCTAGACAATGGAGAGAAGGACCTATACATTGATTACCATGCTGACTGTATCAAAAGTAAGTCAAACAACCCACAATTCAGCTTTAACCTTCAACCACAACCCTACCTCAACCAATCCACCATCACCCAAGACTAGGCATGCATACCCCTAACTACTTCAATTCCAACTACTGCTGGCCTTTAAATGCAAGCTACTCAATGCAAGGAGCCTTGTGAATAAAATACCTGAATTTCTCCTCTTACTAAATATGGCTAAATTTGACATCATATTTGTCTGTGAAACATGGCTCAACACATCTCTCCCTGACTTTATTACCACAGTATGAAACTATCATGTTTACCGATCAGATTGTGAAATCCATAGAGGAGGTGGCGTTGCTATCTTCTATAAAAAAAGTCCTTACATCTAAAAAACATCCAAGTTACCCAGGAGCTTCCTCTTTCTGGGACCATCAATCATCCTTAAATATCACATTTCAATTCTTACTATGTTACAGAGCACCTGATAATGACATCGAACATGTAAACAAGCTAAATTCACTACTAACATGGGCAACATCCTGCCCACATGCTTTTATCTTTCTTGGTAACTTCAATCTACTTCATATTGACTGGACCCTAAACGAATGTACAACTAAACTCATACACGCAACCTTCTACAATGCTGTTACAAATCTGGGACTGGAACAACTAGTAACCAACAATACTGGACTAAACAACTGCCTCGATCTCATCTTCTTCAATAGTTTGAATTTAATTTATGGAATGCAAACTAAAGAACCCTTTTCCAGCAATGACCACAATATGATTGACTTTTGTCTCAACACAAAAATCATCCCACACAAAAATCACGCCCACACAAAAATCATCACAATGGCGTAATCCCCAATTAGAACTTCAAAAAAGGCAACTATGATCTTATAGACAACAATCTCTCATCCCTTGATTGGCAATCTCTGTTCACTGGATGCAATACTATTGAAGACCATAACAACATATTTTTACTTGAAGTCAAAAGAGTCATCAAACTATATGTACCTATAACAAAACCCCAAAATCAAATCAAATCAAAACAAAACACCAAATTACCCGAAACAATAAGGAAGCTCCAATCCAAAAAGAAATCCCTTTGGCGGAAAAACAAATCTGGTCACATTGCCAATTTCAAAAGCCGATACAAATTTTTTTGCAACCAGATAAAGACTGAATGAACCAATTATCACATTAAACAAGAGGAAAATCTACGCACCAATTCCGCCCACACTTTTTATAATTTTGTAAACAACAAACTAAAAGACTCAAGGTCCATCCCACCCCTGAGAGGACCTAATGGTGAAGACTGCAACGATGACACCATTAAAGCCAACATCTTTCACGCATTCTTTGGCTCAGTATTTGTAAACAGCAATGGATCATGTCCAGTATTTCCTTGACGAAACACAGAAAACTACAATGATCTAATACATATTGATTTTATAGAAGACAACATTGAAAAAGTACTATGCAATCTAAAACCATTTCTATCTATTGGACTGGACAGAATATGTGCCTACTTCTTAAAAAAGCTTTCCTCTGCCATAGCAGAACCTGTGAGCATAATCTTTGAAAAATTCTTCAGAACCAGCTCCTTGCCTAACCTATGGTGACAAGCCACGGTCATCCCCATCTTCAAAAAGGGAGACCCCAGCCTAGTTGAAAATTACAGACCAATCTCTTCATGCTGCATCACCTGTAAAGTCATGGAATCAATTATTAACCAATCCATCATCCTCCACTTAGAAACAAACAATCTACTCTTCAATAAACAATTTGGTTTCAGGAAAAATACTATCCTGTAATCTGCAACTCTTACACTACAAAAACATATGGAGTACACAACTCGATCAGGGCAAAACAATAGACGCAATCTACATAGACTTCTGTAAAGCCTTTGATTCAGTGGTACATGACAAACTACTCCTAAAGCTAAAATTTTATGGTATCTCTGGACAACTGCATAACTGGATAGAAGCATTCCTGTCAAACAGACAACAAATGGTCAAAATTGGGAGCGTCCTATCAAATTCTGTACCTGTCAACAGTGGTGTCCCCCAAGGCAGTGTTCTAGGACCAACTCTCTTCATACTCTACATAAATGACCTCTGTTATCATGTTAAGAGCAACTGCGTTCTCTTCACTGATGTTGTAAAGTTGTTCAATACCACAGACAATACTGCTACCCTTCAAAAAGATTTTGACTATGTATCAGAATGGTCTAACAAATGGCAACTTCAAATCTCAACAAATAAATGCTCTGTCTTACATATTTGCAAAAATATAAATAAATCAGAAAATAAAATACAAGCTGAATAGTCAAGACCTTGTTGATGATCCAAGCTCTGTAAAAGACCTTGGAATACTCATCTCTAATGATGTAAGTTCTAGACCCCTCTGTAACTACATAGCCAAAAAGGCATTAAGAGTTGTTAACCTAATCCTATGTAGCTTTTTCTCTGGTAATATCACACTACTAACTGTAGCATACAAAACATTTGCTAGACTCCAGCTCATCAGTCTAGAACCCACATTACGTATCTGACATTAGCACAGTTGAGAAAATCCAGAATTATTTCACAAGAAGTGTTTTCCACTCCTCTACTCGTTGTAGATTACCTTATGCCACCAGACTTGAAATTCTAGACCTAGAATACCTTGAATTATGCCGCCTTTGGTCTGATCTAAATGTGGTATATAAAATCATACATTGCGATGACTTACCAGTCAATGAATACTTCAGCTTCAACCATAACAGCACAAGAGATACAACAGATACAAACTCAAGGTTAATCGCACCAAACTTGATTGTAGGAAATATAACTTCAGCAATACTCTACCTGACTCTGTGGTTTCTTTCCCAAACTCCAAAAATTTTAACCTGAAACTGTATACTCTTGACCCCACCCCTTTCCTAAGAGGGGGTGTGCATAAGAACACAAACGTGCCTACCTTCTTTGTCTTATTGTTTCTTTTATTTTTCTTATATGTGCCCATTTCATGTATTCATAACTATGTATATACTTATACCTATTATATTGTAAGTGATTGACAAATCAAATAAATAATAAATAAATAAATAAAGTACTTAGGAAATGAGGGCTTGGCAATATAAGGAAACAATAGTGATGACTTAATAGGTAGCCATCAACACTATCAACACCCATCTAAAAAGCTGCACATAACAGCTACCATATAAATATCATACAAAGCACACAGAGAAGTTTTTTTTATTTTATTTTTATTTATTTATTTTGTCAAACACAATATAATAGAAATAAGAACAAACAAAAATTTAAATACATGAAATAGGAACTAATAATTGGGGACAATAGGACAGGGATGGTAAGAATGATTATGCGCTTATGCATGCCCCTGATAGACCTCTTAGGAAGGGGGTGAGGTTGATAGAAGTTAGCTTGAGGGTAAATGAGTGGGTGTTTGAGCTTATGACAACAGAATCAGATAGTGAATTCCAGAAATGAAATTATATTTTCTGCAATCAAGTTTGGAGGGGTTTACATTTAGTTTATATCTGTTGTGTGCTGTTTGTTGTTGTTCAAAGCTGAAATATTCATTAACTGGTGAGACATTGCAACATATGATTTTATGTACTATGCTTAAGTCCAATCTTAGCCGGTGTAGTTCAAGTTTGTCTAAGCCTAGAATCTCAAGTCTGGTAGTATAGGTTACTCTGTTGTGAACAGAGGAGTGTAGTACTCTTCTTGTAAAATACTTTTGGACTTGCTCAATTGTATTAATGTCTGATATACAGTGCAGATTCCAGACAGTGGCACTGTATTCAAGTATTGGTCTAACAAAAATTATGTATGCCCTAGTTTGCAAATCATTATTACCACAGGAGGAGTTTCGTAAGATTAGATTTACAACTCTTAATGCTTTTTTGGCAATGCTATTGCAGTGAGCTCTGGTGCTTAAGTCATTCAGTATGATAACTCCGAGATCCTTGACAGAGTGAAGGTTATCAATGAGGTCATATCCACCTAGCTTGTATTTTGTGTATTTATTTATTTATTTTTTTACCAATGTTTAGGACAGAGCATTTGTTGGTCAAATTTTTTAGTTGCCAACTGTTTGACAATTCAGACACATAATCAAAGTCGCTTTGA
This sequence comes from Laticauda colubrina, assembly GCA_015471245.1. Lineage (NCBI taxonomy): Eukaryota > Metazoa > Chordata > Lepidosauria > Squamata > Elapidae > Laticauda > Laticauda colubrina. The sequence goes on along the minus strand of BLBF01000006.1, from coordinate 57,009,465 downwards.
AGGACCTTGTAGCATTGTCAGTGGTGTTGAATAGTTTTATTATCAGCAGAGGATACAGTTACTTATAAGGTGATCACAAAGGTCATTTATATAGAGTGTAAAAAGTATGTGTCCTAGAATGCTCCCTTGAGGAACATCACTGTTCACCGGTGCAGGGTTTGATAAGGCATTTCCTATTTTTATACAGTTCCCTGAGGATGGGTTCTAATATGAGTTCAAAAGCTTGGAAGACAAAACTGGTCCTGGTGACCAACTCAGATTGGATCCTGCAACATTACCCCAGGACATGTATATTTGCCTTCATTCATGAAAAATGTTTATATTTTTAAAAAGCAGGCTAAATAGTTATCCTATACTACAAACCATTTGACAAACTATTCATATTAACCATTTGTGCTTCAAAAAGGTCATTGAGTCAACCTAAATCAGTTTATTCCTATATTAAAAACCATCAGCTACAGTTTTATTAATCCATGTAAGTGAAAGTGTTGTGTTATGTACTATTGAAAAGTTCTATTATTCTTGTAGGATGGTTAGTGTGGACACAGAAATGATTATATGGTATAGAATTGTCCATGGAAGCCAAACAGGATTAAAAATTTAAGATTAATACATTCATGGAAAAGACAAAACAGTTATTACTTTATATAAATGCCAATCAGCAGCATTCACATCAAGGGTTCTGTTCAGTAAAATAAAAACTGCATATTTTTAAGAGTATCAACCATATTGCCATGATATGATAAGTTTCTGAGCAACCAGTAGGAAATGTGACTTTCATTATTTATTTCACTTATATCCCACCTTTATTTTTATTAAGATTAGTAAGACCTAATAAGATTCAAGTAAAGGCAGTGGACAGATTCAGTGCATGTAGAACTGTAATATTTATGAAACTCCCTGAAAACTCCCTTATTCTACACTCAGAAGACATTATCTTTCCTTTAATTTAATGAATAGATAGTAGAGCAATACTTCATAAGCATACTGGGAAAAATTACAATGTTACGTGCTCTGATGTTATTTGGAACAAAAAAAAGTTGCCTCAGTTTACTGCCATATTAAATGATGTACTGAATGAGTTAAATTTATTTAAAGGAAGTTTGAAATGTAAATATGATTGTCAGATCATTTTTATCAGTAGTCAAAACCATAAAACAATACATTAATCCAAAGTACAGAAGCTGAGTAATCAAGAATAATTATTGTGGCATATACATCATGGCTATGCACAATAAACATGAGTTCTTCCTTTAACAAATGCCATGAGAATTATTTTTTTACTGATCATTGAACAGAATGCAGAGTATAAGCAGGCTTCATGTAACTGGAGTCATTATTAAGTAATACCATTGATCTGTAGAGATGAACTTTCAGGGATGTAAAGAAAATTACTCAATTTGCTACAATTTCTTTCATTTCTTAGCATAATTACATGTTAATTCCTATTGCTGCAGTAAGTGATATAATTATACTTAAATTATGGACTATTGTATTGCCCACCAGATGTAGTCCATTGTATTTCCTTTTATTTTTCTTCACTCCATGTCCAAAGTTACAAATAATACATTTGTCTTTCAAACATATGTTAAATTAATCTTACATAGAGATATTTCAGTGGGACGTATGGGAAAGAAGGATAAGTCTATTTATAATTTTTTTTGAGAGAAGTCCAAGTATCCTGTGGGTAGCAATATGACTGTACTAAACCAAGAAAAGAAATAAGGATACAAGTGACTCTTAACAAAGGACAAAATGAGATAACTGGGGGGGGAAGTGCTTTTGCCAAATTTAGCAAAATAGATTTTGTTTTCTTTTTTCTTTGCCTTTAACATTGTAAGTTTCTTGAGGAAAAGTCTGCTTGAGAAATGAATATACATTATAGAAAAGAAATCATCAGTACCGCATCTGCCTCTCCTTCTCAGCTGATGATCAAGATCCGTCCTGGTTAAGGTGATGAACCCAACTACCAGTATCCAAATATTGTAAGGGTCCACAGAACTTGGTCAATCACACAAAAGACAGCTTAGTAATGCTCCCAAAGTGAAAGACATCACCCTATCATTCATTTATTAGAAATAAACAGAACAGATTAAAAGACCAACAGTGATAGATGCAAGATGCATTTTATATTGATTCTAAACACAGACTCTAAACTTTAAATACAGAGTTTGGATCCACCTGGTGGCCCATAGCTAGTAAGTGTCTTGCAATGACCAAAGAAGGCATTTTATGGCCATGATTTCCATAATTGACTAATTGTTTTAAATAGAACAGAATTTCAGAAAAAGCTATTCCAAGCCACAGTTGCTTCATGAATGTTGATTCCTCTAACACCAAGATAGCAGACTAGATGCCTGATAATGTTTTCAACATGAATATTTTATTTTATATAAACACCAAAACAATGTTAATTACATGCATGCAATTAAGGAACCTATAGAATAAAGTCAAATGAGATAGATACTTTGATAAACTTATTGTGCTTAAATGTCATAGATCTTTTCAAGCTCTTATGCTTTAACAATTTACTTATTCTCAAATAATAGACTTTTTAAAAAACTTTTAATGCAAAAGACTATGTTATTGTGGTGATAGAGCAGTTGAATCACTGACTTATGTATTATTATACTATATTTCTGGTAAAGGCTTTGCAACTGTCTAATAATAAGGAAAAATGACTCAAACAGTCACAGAAATTATGCTGAATTGTGAGAGGGGAAAAGGGCATCTCATGAATAGCTGCTGACTGCAAGGAATGTGTCCTAAGAGCTGTTAGCTGCCCATTGTGGATGATTGCATAATTGCTTCCTGCTGAAGGTCAAGACTATAAGAGAAATTTAGGAGCAAGATTCCAAAAAGCAAGCTCACTGAGCAAATGAACAGAGACATTTAGGAAGAGTTTGCCATGAATCTAATGGAAATTCAGAGAAAACCTTATCAATTTCTTTTCTACTTAGACATATGCATTTTTTCAAATGCCTGAAGATGGAAGACAGAACCAAAACAAATTAAAACTTTTCAACTGATAGTGTAATATGAAGCAAAATTGATGACAAATGGATAAAAACTACAACTGTGAGTGGCAGTACACATGGAACATGCTTGGAAAGACTTTAAGCTGACAGGAGTATGGGAATAAAATACTTGTGCGATGTAGAAAGAAAGATTGTTGTTGAAGAGGTTCTTTCATATTGCTAAAAAATCTGAAAGAATACCAGTTCATAAAATTCATGGTCTTCACTATTCATATACTAATTCTCTGAGTATGGAAACTGATACAATGAAGGCAATACAGAACAATAAATATAATTTAATAAAATTTGACTTATGGGCTATATTCCATGACCAGAATATAGAAAATGAAGTGTGCAATCTGTACTCTATATTATTTCTATTTGGAAACTTGAATGAGCACCCAGATTAAACTAAGTGGGGGAGAAATAAAAGCAGTGTTGTTATTATATACTATCACCCATTCAGATAGGAAGAACATATGAATTCTGTAATCTACAATCAAACTGCCTGTGTTATTTTTAATTTGAAGGCCCGCCTGGATCCCTAGTGATAGGAAACTTAAAGTAACCTAATATCTTTTGAGAGACAAATTCTGCAAACATGGTCCCTGACCATGATATTTTTAACTTACCCTGTTGAAAACATTCTGAGAGCAGTGAAAGATACAACAAGACCAGCAAATTAGGTTACAGAATCTAGTTAATAGTCTGTACAAGTTCTTATGTATCATTCTGAATAAATCTTGGAAAACTGGTGAAATACCAAACAATTTCGTTTTTTTAAATTTTTTACATTTGTTTTCATAAACAGAAATGAAGATCTCTTGATACAATGATAAAACCTATACATTTGTTTGCTTTCTCAGTTTCTACACACAACATTGATCCTGTAACATTGATCAGCCTTTGCATGACATCAATAGACACCCATTTCATTGAATAATGACATATTTGAGCTAGAACAACTTTTCAATTGTAAAATAGTATATATACTATATATACTATTTGTTTTTTTAAGCTTTCGCGGGTACTTACATGTGTGCTGTTCAGCTTCCTTCGGGTATTATCCCACGTCATTGTAGTGCTGTTAAAGTTGTAGCAACATTTCAGCAGAATCTCATCTGCCATCATCAGGCTTCTGTATGGATATACTATATATCTATATCTATATCTATATCTATATCTATATCTATATCTATAT
>BLBF01000006.1:56987687-57005237 GCA_015471245.1 Laticauda colubrina | reverse complement strand
ATATCTATATCTATATCTATATCTATATCTATATCTATATCTATATCCATATCTATCTATCTATCTATCTATCTATCTATCTATCTATCTCTATATATCTCACTATCCCAGATTCAATAAATCCATAAATCTTATTTTCTGCTGTGGATGAATATTTTCTGTTCCTGCTGGAGACATGTCTACAAATGAGCAAAAGGCAGACTGCCCAAAAGTTCCATGGCTACAGTTATACTGAGTCTCTGGAACCAATTCCTACTTTGTCAAGGTCATCGAGCTCAACAACTCCACAACCTTGACCAAGTGACACCCCGATCTGCAAATGTAAATACCCATCCACCAGGAAAGATATTGGTTAAGTTAGCTAAGAAGATCTGACAAGAGAAGATAACTTACTGCAGAAGGTTTGATTATTTTCAGCTTATCCTGGAAGAAGGCTGAATATGAAATGCTTAAACTCACCTTCAGATGCAGCAAGTTGCTACTTGTCCAATTCAACCATTGCTGGCTTAACTACAGTATTGTCTGTTGACCACACATCCAGAATTCCCCTCCAGCTTAGTATTTTGGCTCAACTTGTTTTTGAAACAGTCTTTACTCTTGGTGCTGACTAAGTATGCCTGGTGTATTAAAAAATTAATCTTTTTTCCTTTTCTTCATCATATTTCTACTGCTCAGCTTCTTATTTTATTATGGAAGAATTGTACATCCTATCTTGTGTTAGTAATTTAAGTAATGTGTAATTAACTTTAATTACAAAGCTATACCAAACTACTGGGAAATATATAATAGTAATTCCAAAGTTTGGATATGTTATTTGTAATCACATTTACAATTTTATACTGTAAAAATTTTCCCCAAAAATCAAATTAAGAAATATATACATTTTATATACAAATAAAACATTAATCATATGATGACCATATCATATGATTAACCATTTTATTGTGTGCAAATGAGGAACATATTATTGTTAAAGTTTATAAATTGTTATTGAAACTGATCTTGGAGAATGAGTATATGAAGCAATATATGATTCAGTGGGCAAAGAATTTTGGACATAATATAATGCTTGAACACTAGGAAAAAAGTGGATGAAAAGTTTAAAATTTATATTAAATTATAATTGAAAGTAATTTTTAATAAAATAATATGCCATTGGTACCTACCAGATAAATTGTCCAGAATGTATAAAGATACTTCAAATGAATGTTGGAAATGTAAATGTAAAGAAGGAACTCTCCCATTTATGGTGGACTTGTGAAAAAAGAAAGAAATATTGGATCAGAATTCACATCTTAATACAGAAGATTTTTAAAAGTTGATATAAGAATAAAACCAGAGACTTTTCATTTAGGCTTAATGAACAAAGAAATTTGGCCCCAGGTATATTTACTATATTGAGAAATTGCAATAAGCTACCTGTGAGTTCTATATTAGATTATATTTTTCCTTCTAAAAAGGCATGTTTTAAAAGGCATGTTTTCTAATATGTTATTTATGTTGCCCATTTTCTCCATATTTTTCCAGAAATAATGCGTTTTAGACACATAAGATACATGCATATTTTCAACTAATATTTTATCTATGAAGAATGCAAGACCAAATTTAATAAACTGTATGCAGTTTTTGGGTGGAATCAATATGTAATACTTTGCTGATACAGTGACACTGTGAAGTGACTCCAATCCACACAGTGAACTGCTCTACCAGCTGTTTAAAGTACCGTTTTCGTAACTGGAATGTTTCACGTTTTCGTAACTGGAATGAACATCAATTTCACAAGTCTAGATTTGATTTTGTACTGATATTTATATGAAAGACTCTTGTTTATACTTGTTGCATTTTTAAAGTTAAGATACATATTGTCTATGCATGCATATATATCTGTGCAATCAAACAATATAACTATTCTATAATTATTTTCAATCTGGAGTGAATAACAACAACTATTGCCTTAACTTCTCATGGGATGAATGTATCCCATGGCTTCCTGGTGGATGACATCTGTTTCAGTAAGTAGTCATTCATCACTAAACTGTCCATGTCAAGTGTTATGACTGTTTCACATTTGGTCAATCCTAAATCAGCCCTCTATTTCACTACAATTCTCCTCTCATTTTTGTCTCCCTATAAACTGCAGCCACCTGTGTATGTAACCTTTGAAGACCATAAATCTCCTGTAATAAGGGAATTGTTGATCCTTGAGGGAGCCACAATATTCCTTATTGATTTTGCTGCATAGACCTGACAAAACTATACTTTATTTATGAGTATCTGAGCAATTTTTCCAGTCCCTAACCCCAATGCAATTCTGCCTTTTCTCACCATAGCTTTTCCCACCAATAACTGCATGTGCTCCTAAAATCTCTTTTATAGAAATTTATTCCATTCAATTGAAGAATTGGATGTGTTCTTCTAAGATTATGGGATAATAAAATTGACTAGTATTTAAGGTACCACAAACACTTTGTTCTTTATATACACTACAGAAAGGCATAAGTTTTGAAGGTGGACATTTGGTTGAAATGTTGGTAGAACAATACTGAAAAATTGTACAGAGGACTTTCCTATTGAGTATAGAATAATTCTTCCCATCCAGAATAAGCTTTTAGAGTTCCAGAGGTAGCAGAAAAGCAAAATGTTTTAACAAGCTCCCTGGACCTATCTCTCCTCTTCCTATAGCTACTGTACCTAACTCTACAGCTTGGCAGTACTGTATCAATAAATGACAAGATCGGTGCAAGTAATGTCTATAGTTAAGACTTGATGTAATGGGAATAAAATGCATCATTTCAACATTTTCATGGTAGGGGTTATGTGACAGCTCAGCAGGGCTAAAAGGCCAGCCAACTAGTAGCTAAAAATTCCTGTGCTGAAGGATATAATTACTGCATAGTCCCAATCTATCATATCACTGAGTAAATTCCACTGGATAGACTAAGAAAGAAGTTGAAAAGAAATTGTTCAGAACACTTGTCAAAATTATAGCTGAGATGTTTTATAGACACCTGTGTTTTATTTCAGTTGTAACACAAGTCATTCTCTCTTTCTCTGGTTCGAACGGATTTACTTGTGGGATAGGCTAAAGTTAATCAACTATGATTTTTTTTCTAATGATGGAGAAGAGTTACTTAGCATGAAAAAAGTAGTGTTCATCTTTTCATTTTTCCCCTTCAAAATCCTAAATCTCTTATCCAGTAGTATAGTAAGTGTGTAATATCTACAACTAGGGTATATGGTAATAAACTTTAGAATTTATTGACCACAGTTGCATCAACAATTTGGATCAAGATAACTCTTGTTTCTACACTATACAAGAACATAATTACTGTGAAATATTTGCCTTTTATAACGCTTAGGTGCATTTTCATAATACAGTTTTCAGAATATATTAAAATAATACATGGTTAACTGCAATTTGCATCCAATCATTTACAAGTGCAATTCAATTTCAACCCAGTTTATAAATGGCCATCTGGCATTCACTAACCCATAATCTAAGGAAATATACTGCATTATAATCATTTGCACAAAAATTGATTTATAAAAATTTGTGTCTAGATATAGATATTATGTCTCTCTCTATGAAATCTCTGTGAGGTATTATGTAGATGAATAAAAGCAACTATATTACTGTACTTTCTGATATGTACGCTTTAAAAATGCCCTCTTAAAGGAAGATGCTAACACCTAAACTTTGAAAAAATGTTCTTAGCTTGATTAAAATTTGTCTGTATGATAAAAAATAGTTTGCATTACTTAACTAAAATTGAATATTTCCTAGTTGTTATTACCTACATGAAACAAATAACAGTTGAAGCAAATAAATGTTTTATAATCTATTTTACCCAGTTTTATGTTGATAATGTCATCTATACAATTTTCCTGCACTATATAATGATATTCAGTTTTTACTGTAAATATCCCAGACTAACCTCAGTTTAGTAGCAGATAGAACCAGAACCAAAACATTTTCATTTTTCTTGTATTTCTGAACAAAATATATATCAAGAGAAAAATGACCATGACACAGTCAACACATTGTCATTTGAAATAGATTGAAAAATTTAAAAACCTATCTTCAGTGAGCTCAGGTCATAAGGACAAATAAAATATCAGCATGTAACTACATTGGCTCCTTCCTTCTCAAAATTTCCATTTCTTGGTAGAAGAGAGGTAATAATATTTTCTATAGCCGAAGCTGTCTTTTCTACTAAACTTTCCACTATGGGTTTTATAGGCAATCTACGAAGACCTCATTTCATTTAAAGTTAAAATTATCTTTGCTATTAAACATTATCAGAGTTTAATGTGTGTCTTACATGAATATCTCCTATACAAAGGAAATATTAGGAAACAGATAACACTGGTTTTTTGTACTTCTTTTATTTATTACATAAACCAAGCTATCCCACATATGACATATCAAAGAAAAAAAGTATTTGATTCAAATATAATGTATAATGTGTAGTGTAAAGTATAACATAAACTGGTTACAGTACTTTTGATTGCAATAAATACCTCTAAATATTTTCTCACATGTTCTGCAGGAAATTTGGCTTATTCTTTAATGGCAAACTATTTAAACTCAATAATACTTGCAGATTTATCAGAAGGAACAGCTTGTTTCTGGTCCTATTAACTTTCTATAGGGTTTAGGACTTGATTTTGACCTGATTATGTCTAAATAACTGAATAGATCTGTAACTGAGCTTGGAATTATAATTTTGAGAGAAAAGGCAGCTGTCTCAGGAAATTATCTAATGTAGAGGAAAGCCAAGATAAGGATTTTGAACCTAATCTTTGCTTCCAGTTCACACTAATATATGTGTGTGTGTGTATCATGGTTAAATAATTGTTATTTAGATAAGAAAATAAATATATAACTTACCTTCCCAATCTGAACAATACTATCATTCACTTTAAAAATGAATATAATTTTGGTTGACATCACAGTGAGAACAGCTTGGAAATTCGTGAGCTCTACCGAGCCCCACGAAATCCAGCTGACAACTGCTGTTGGGAGATCTATGGGATCAAAGCTGCCTTATAGGGGCTTGAAGGAGAGGCTCTTCATGGACCACGAGGAGTTCACAATTAAAAGCAAGCTCTACTGAGCAACCTCTACAATTAGAAGTAAGCTCTACTGAGCAGCAGCAGGGATGATGGCCATTTTTGGCAGTCACAAGCTGGGACAACCAGGACCAAAAAAATTGTGCTGGTGTGGTGTATGGACAGAGCATTGAAACTGTTTGAGATAACATCCAACTCTTATTTTAAAGACTTGATTTAAATATAAGAATTTTTTAAAATAACCTTGAAGCGCTAAAGAAGGAGAAATTAGACACATGGAGAAGATTAAAGATTGAAAATTAAGAGGTGAAACAATGCCCAAAGAAAGCTTTAAAATATAGAAAGCCTAGAAAAAAACCTAAATTACTTGAAAGGTGATTTTTGGGAGAAACTGGTTTTTTTATTTGTATTCAGCTGTTTTTTATCATAGAAAAAAATCAGCTGTTTTTTATCATAGAAAAAAATCAGCTGTTTTTTTATCATAGAGACATCTGCTGGAAGAAGAGAAGCTACAGTGTGAGAACTTTCAGTGAAAATGAGGAATGTTTAATACACATAACAGAAGACAGTAAACAGAGCCTGGAAAGCGGCCTGACTTTGACTTTACCTTAGAAGATGATTTGGATATTTGGAAACTGAGTGAGTTTCAACCCCCCCCCTTAAAGATTTTTAATATGAATTAAAATGCTAATGATTAAATTCTATTGAAACTGGTTACTGGACTGAGGACTTGAAAGATTGGAGAAAACATTGTGGACTAATTTGGATTTGGACTAATGTTATTTGACAGAATATTATACGAGGCAAAAGAAGAAAAGTGATAGAAGAAAAGAGAAAAGAAGTAAAATAAGACTTTAAAACTTGGACAATTGGAAAGACAAATAACTGGAAAATTAAGACTGTAACATACTAAAGAATTTTTAAAATTATAAACTTAAGGGATTTTGAGGTATAACTATGAGACTGATTAAATTTTACTAATAACTGACTCTGTGGGAGTGTTTAAATATTGAGACATTGGAACTATAGAGATATATTGAGTATTTTTATTGAATTGTAATAAAATGGATTACCAGGGGATAATAGAAGGATGTGGATAATTTTGATGCTTAAAAACATGCATGAAAGTACAGTATAAAGAACAATAAGGAGACAAGAGGATTGTCTGAGGATAAAGAAATGAGCATAGAAACCCCTAAACAACTGGAGGAAAAAGATGAACAAAATATTCAGAAAATAGATGAGAAATTAGAAGAAGCCATGGAAAAGAAAAATAAAGAGATACAAGAAAACAAAGATAACGAAGAGAAAGGAATGATAAGTAGGAACCAAATAGATAATTCCTTAAAAGTTGATAATAGAACAGAGAAAAAAAATAAAAATCTCTTCCCCCCTCCCCCCCCCCAAAAAAAACTTATGGATGAGTGTTCAAAGGATACAGCAGAAAGAGATAAAGGGCAACCCAAAAGAAGTACTTAGTGGGTATAAAAATATTACAAAAAGTTATAAGATTCCAAGAGAGAGAAAGAAAAAGGTGATTAAAAAATTAATAGATGATGGAATCCAAAAAGATTAAGAGATGATGGATAGCGATAAAATATATTAATAAAATGGAAAATTAGAAAATATAAATAGGGAAAATAATAGCATATATATTAATAGATAATAGAATTTACTATATTTAAAAGTAAGTTCAGGGTAGAAGGTGGACATTGAAGATTAGGTAATTCAATTTTATTATTAATACAGTGTATTAAAAGATATTATGAATTTAAAAATTTTAAGGATGAGAAATTGTGGGGATTTTGAGATATAATCCCGGGATTGGCTGAAATTTGTTAATATTTGATCTGATTAGTAGTTCTAGATATTTGGGATATTGAAAGTATGGCAGAATAATGAGTAATTTTTAAAATATTAAATATATGACTTAATAGGGGATAATAAATACATGGTAAAAAATAATGTTTAAATGAATTAATGGAAAAAATAAGAAAGAACTATAAAGAGAGAATAGTATTGTTGAAGTTGGAAGATTAGGATTATATCTATTTATTTGTATTATCATTGTTAGCACTGTTAAAAAGAACATTGACCCAGTCAATGCCCTATCCACAAAATATGTATGGTGTGAAAGGAAAACTGTAAATAAAGCATGATTTTTTAAAAAATGAATATAATTTCATCTTTCTTAATTAAATTCATTACATTCAGAGGCAAGACAAGGAATTTTATCCTAAATGTTACATATAAATAGATTTTGAAATATATTGAACATATGCAAAATAAAGGGATTTAAATATAGAGTATAATTCAGTATAATAAATAAGAATGTACATGAAACTTTAATTGATTGCTGACTCCAAATTACAATGTCTCAAAACACTGCAGTTCTACTCTAGATTTTAGTTTCTTGTGGAGAGCTTGCTATTCAATGCAGCACCTACAATTTTTGTCTCAAAGGTCAAGGATCATTTAATTGGATTTCTGGCGATGATGTATGGTGACAGGAAAACTCTTTGTAAAACAAGGTTTCTTCAAGTATAGGACATTGTGACTCTGTAAAATTCATAATTGCTGTCATCCTAAGGGGTAAAGTTTCCATTGTGACTACAGTATACGGCTGATAAATAATGATAACTACTAAAATCTTGGTGAGAAACCATAATATAGCAATAATTCATACAAGTTATTCTAGACTTCAAAGGTAGACTGTGATTCTTATCTAAACTCATACTAACCTTGTAAAGAAAATAACTCTGAATTTCAGCCAAGTTTCTCAGCCTCAATTATACAACATGTTGTTTAAAGAAGAATGAAAACGATATTCATATATTTTCTTTATCTGCATGAGAATTGCTGGTATTTTTTCTTTTAAATAGCAATGTCATTCAGACATTGTAACCACTGTATCACCACAGCTCTTTTAAATGTCTTGAAACGAGAAGTAGAGCAAAATCGGAAATCAGTAATTTTTCCTGCAAGAAGCCTGCAACTGCTGTGTGTTCTCCAGCCCCATCGAAAAAAGCACAACATGTGCCGACCCATTAAAGAAGCAGAATAACAGCTACAGGATTCTTGCACTAAAAAAAGGGCAGCTGGAGATGCCTCTTTTTGGGTCTCCAGCTGCTTCTTTCAGCACAAGAAGCCTCCCCCAACTGGGAGGCTGCTCTCCTCTTCCTCGGCCATACAGAACAAACAGGCAGAAAAGGAGGATAGCAGACACCTGGTTGGGGGAGGCTTCTTGCGCTGAAAGAGGCAGCTGCAGATCGAAAAAGAGTCACCTTAAGCCACACCCTTTTCAGTGCAAGTAGCCTCCCCAACTGGTTGGCTGCACTGTTCCTTCTCTGCCTGTTTTGTTCTGCATGGCTAAGGAGAAGGAGAGCAGCCATCCACTTGGGGGAGGATTTTTCTGTCAAAGGAAGCAGCTGGAGAGCAAAAAAGAGTCACCTCCAGCCGCCCCTTTTTCAGTGCAAGAAGTTCTCTGGCTTTTAAAATGCATTCATGCAGTGTCTGCCTCCTTTCATGCTTCTTGTGCACACTGGGAGCACCTGACTGGAGCAAGAGAGATCAAAGTTGGCTGCTATGAGTGGAACGCCTTGGCTTCCCCTCTTTCTCCTCACAGTTGCCCTGAGCTGGTGTGGTTCTTTACTTGGGCAGCTAGACAGCCATAGCAGCACCAACAGCACCAACAGGCAGCGCTGCAACAATGAGGTACAGTAAGATTTGGCAGTGCAAATTTATCTCTGAGGAACTTCTGGGAAAAAACAAAACAAAAATCATCCCAAAACAAAACCCATCCAACAGGCAAACTTGGCAGGCAGTCATGATCTTTAGTTGGGCTTTTTTTTGTCAGCTCAAGGGGAAGGTACAAAGGAAATCACCCTATCTCTGCAGCATCGGTCATGTGACTGAGTTGTTGTGGCAATTCAATGTTACTCACAGCAAGGTGCCACGCCACCTTGCCGAGTTGGCCACATTCATCCAGTCACATGACCACCAAGCCACACCCAACAAACAAGCCACGCCCACAGAACTGGTAGTCAAAATTTTTGAATCCCATCACTGAGTGATACCTATAAATCTCTAAGTCACAAATATAAATGTATAGGATTTATCAGTATACTATAACTGACCCTATCCTTATTAAAAAGACACCAAATCAAATAAATTTTGCCCTCTTTTTGGCTTATTGCAAATAGAGTGGAACCTCGGGTCGCACATACTTCTGTTCACAACGGAATCAGGTTCTGATCCTAAAATCCACCCAATTTTTTTAATAGGGCCATGATTCAAAAATTGGGTGGCAAACAAACCCAGCTGCAGCAGATTCTCTTTCTGTGCTGATTTTTGCCTTCTGTGTATGCACAGTCTGAGCAATTTTTGTCTGCATATGTGCCATCAGTCGTCATGACCAAATCAGGTTGTGACCATAGTCCTGGAACCGATTACAGTTGCGACCTGAGGTTCCACTGTGGGTGGAAAAAAGGCTTTTCCAAACCAGACTGTATATTTATTAATATAAATTTAATGCAGTTTAGATACAGTCAGAACTATTGTATAAATATGGGTGCCAACAAAATGACTGAGTGAATCAGTGTTTGTGTTAGGCTGACTTATAAAATGTATTCAACCCTATCCATAATGTTGATAGTCTGATTATGACTCCAAGCAATGTTGTATATTGTAAATCCTGCCCATAGAATACTCTATGTGCAGAACAGAATAAGCAATAGAAACTTACTCTGCATAATGTTTGGTAAGGCTTCTGTAGAAAATGTGATTGTACATGTCTTCCTGAACAGATATATGAATACATGATAAAGATAAAAAGTCCTAGTTGTTCTTTAATGCATTTTCAGGTTAATTTCTTATGGGCCATTCAAATTAGTCTGCATTGTCTTCTGGCTAAATTCACTTCTGTCCTTAAATCCAGTAAATTGAAATATTTTGCAACACATAACTGCCACTAAGTATCCTTGCTATTCATTTTTAAATGAATATTCTTCCTACTGCTCAGAGTTTTCATTGATCCAAACAACACTGTATATATTGCATGCCTATTCACTTTTCACCTTGCAAAATGTGAATAATTGCTGCCAAAGTGAATCATAGAAGAAACACAAAGGTTAAAGAAAAAACATATATGAGTACAATTTAAAAAAAATGAAGGTCTCTTATATTTGAACAGAAATATGGCCAGTGTAACCTTCACTGCAGAAAAATGAAAGAAATTCCAAAGGCATTGTCAGACTTTAAATGTTTTTGTCATTGATTCTTACTAGTAAATTAATAAAAACAAGATATAGTTATATTAAAAGAAAAAGAAAAACTAGCAATATCTGCAGAATGTCTGCAGAAGTTCAGCATATCTACAGAATTTGCTGAATGCACTGGGTACATATCATTTTATCAGAAAGTATTAAAAGCTGTCATCATGATTTAAAATCAGTGAAGATTTTAAAATTACTAAGAAATAAATACCTCAATTTCAAACTAAAAGAAAAGAAAACTGACAACTGAAATTATCCTCCAAGACTTTTATTAAAATTCTAAACCTGTTTAGGAAATGGTGTAAAATATAAAATGCAATTCCACATGTACTTAAACAAGTTTCTTTAATATAGTAAAGCAAAGTCTCCAAACATGTCCACTGCCTAAAATATACAATCTAACAACAATTATAGAAGTTGTTTTATTGCACAAAAAGGTTTTGTTCTGAATCCTGTATCTACTAAGTAAGAAATATAGATGCTAGGAATCTGTCCACCAATTAGTTGGGTTGACAATATATAAACCAGCAATGTATGTTTGTAGCTTTAAGACAAAATCACTGTGTTGATTAATACTATATTCCAATTGGTTGATTGTGTTTCTGGTTGCCATAAGAAGGAGCTAGAGATCATGGCTTGTTCTCTCTGACATTCTGTTGCTATCTAAGGTTATCTCTTGTATTTATTCTGTGCTTATACTTTGATATTTTTGTTTACTGGAAATGACATCTCGCATCAACTGGTAAGAAGACTTTGTAATTGGATATTCTTTGGACTATAAAACATTAATGACCTGGAGCGTTTATTGGACTATGCTATTTCTTAAAGTAAACTTTAACTCAATTCAGTGTATTTGTGTGTGGCTGAATAATTATTCATAACTACTCTCATAAATGCTTCCATGTGCATATCCTTGAAACTCAAGGGTTATTCTGTACATATCATAACAACAGGTAAAACCTACTTTGAAACAATATAAAGGTTTTGCCACACACTGAAGGAAAAAATATATATACACACTGGTCAAAAAAAATAAAGGGAACACTTCAACAACACAATGTAACTCCAAGTCAATCACACTTCTGTGAAATCAAACTGTCTACTTAGGTAGCAACACTGACTGACAATCAATTTCACATGCTGTTGTGCAAATGGAATAGACAACAGGTGGAAAGCATAGGCAGTTAGAAAGACATCCCCAATAAAGGAGTGGTTCTGTAGGTGGCGACCACAGACCACTTTTCAGTTCCTATGCTTTCTGGCTGATGGTTGGGTTACTTTTGAATGCTGGTGGTGCTGTCACTCTAGTGGTAGCATGAGATGGAGTCTACAACTGACACAAATAGCTCAGGTAGTGCAGCTCATCCAGGATGGCACATCAATGCGAGCTGTGACAAGAAGGTTTGCTGTGTCTGTCAGCGTAGTGTCCAGAGCATGGAGGCACTACTAGGAGACAGGCCAGTACATCAGGAGACGTGGAGGAGGCCATAGGAGGGAAACAACCCAGCATCAGGACCACTACCTCTGCCTTTGTGTAAAGAAGGACAGGAGGAGCACTGCCAGAGTTCTGCAAAATGACTTCCAGCGGGCCACAAATGTGCATGTGGCTGCTCAAATTGTCAGAAACAGATTCCATGAAGGTGCTATGAGGGCCTGACACACACAGATAGGGGTTGTGCTGATAGCCCAACACCGTGCAGGACGTTTGGCATTTGCCAGAGAAAACCAAGATTGGCAAATTCGCCACTGGTGAATTTCACAGATGAAAACAGTTCACACTGAGCACATGTGACAGACATGACAGGATCTGGAGACCATGGAGAAGGTTCTGCTGCCTGCAACATCCTCCAGCATGACAGGTTTGGCAATGGGTCAGTAATGTTGTGGGGTAGCATTTCTTTAGGGGGCCGCACAGCCCTCCATGTGCTCGCCAGAGGTAGCCTAACTACCATTAGGTACCGAGATGAGATCCTCAGACCCCTTGTGAGACCATGTGCTTGTGCAGTTGGCCCTGGATTCCTCCTAATGCAAGACAATGCAAGACCTCATGTGGCTGGAGTGTGTCAGCAATTCCTGCAAGACGAAGGCATTGATGCTATGGACTGGCCTGTCTGTTCCCCAGACCTGAATCCAATTGAGCACATCTGGGACATCATGTCTCACTCCATCCATCAATGCCACGTTGCACCACAGATTGTCCAGGAGTTGGGGGATGCTTTAGTCCAGGTGTGGGAGGAGATCCCTCAGGAGACCATCCACTACCTCATCAGGAGCATGCCCACACATTATAGGGAGGTCATACAGGCATGTGGAGGGCACACACAGTACTGAGCCTCATTTTGACTTGTTTTAAGGATATTACATCAAAGTTGGATCAGCCTGTAGTTTTTTTTTCCACTTTAATTTGAGTGTAACTCCAAATCCAGACTTCCATGGGTTGCTAAATTTGATTATCATTGATAATTTTTGTGTGAGTTTGTTGTCAGCACACTCAACTATGTCATGAACAAAGTATTTAATAAGAATATTTCATTCATTCAGATCTAGGGTGTCTTATTTTTGTGTTCCCTTTATTTTTTGAGCAGGGTATTTCATTTAAATATCATGCCCTATGAGAGAAGCAACCTAGAACTAAGGAGACATTTTCTGTGCCTGATTTTCAGTCTGGGCCATGGGGGGGGGGGGCATGGGAGTCCCCTGTGCACCCCATTTTCAGCTTGGATGGTTTTCTGCAGCACCTTGCTAGCCAAAAAAGGGCACGGAGGGGCCATGGGCAGCCCTGTGTGGTTGGTTTTTGGCCTGGATGGCCTCCTCAACATCCTACTGGCCAAAACAGACTACATGGGGGCAACCCCTGGCCCCCCTGTACCCCATTTTGACAGGGTGCTGCAGGAGGCCATCCATGCCAAAAACAGGCCATGCAGGGGCCACCCATGGCACCCTGCACCCCATTTTTGCAAGGACTGGTCATTTGCTATTTCCAGGCTGGATCTAAGTACCCCATGGGCCAGATCCTTTGACACCCCTGGTTTAGGATTTGACATCCCTGGTATAGAGTTTTCTGCCTGAGCAGAGGGCTGGACTGGAAGACTTCTAAGATATCTTCCAATTCTTCTGTTCTGTTCTGTTCTGTTCTGTTCTGTTCTGTTCTGTTCCGTTCCACTCCACTCCACTCCGCTCCGCTCTGTATCCATTCAGCATCTATCTATATTTTAACTAATTCTAGCTGGCTCCCAGTCAAAGACCAAAAGTTCCATAAAATCAGATTAAAAATATAAAACTAAACTGTTTAAAATATTTAAAACAACAAATGAAATAAAAACGGGCAGAAGCAGGGGTGGCTCCTCTGTTTAAAGCCTGAGCTTGGCATTATTCTGAAATTTTAGTTTATAAATTTATAAAATGCATGAGACTAAGTTAGTTATAGCAAATGTGAAAAGTTCTAGCTGCCAATCCCAAACAGAATTTCAATCAATTATACACTGTGACGTTTGTCAATCAGCAGGCTGAATGATCCTTGGGCTATGTGATTTAATTTATTTCATTCGATGATTGTGCTAAATTATTTTGATAAATAAATTGTGGGCCTAACTTGGTGTTTTCTCCCAATAGTGTAAATGTAAAGATGAATGAATAATGTTTATTCCAATTGAATTAATAACAACTTTCTTCTCCCTTCTTAAATAAGTGAGTGTCAAAAAAGATTAGTTTTGAGTAGTCCGCATCTGTTGCACAGAATACATCAGTTAAATTTCTGGAAAATCAGTAAGACATTTAAGTACAGATTTATATATATTCAAATCAATAGAATGTCTATATACTTTCCTTTGCCTGCACACAAATATTATTTCAAGAAAATTCAGGTAGATCTTGATTAAATATTGGGGAAAAAACCTTTAATCTTATCTGTTGTGTAAGACTACTTTGTATGACCTTGCATATAGAGCAAATGCCACAAACCTGAATTGTTCTATCTCCTTGAAATTGCTCATCAAGGTAATGAATACTGAAGTGGCAGTTATAATGTAAGATAGATATAGAGGTATTTATCTAAGATATATTAGGGGTATTCATTTTAATAACATTTTATTTATTTTTTGTGATTGCTAAATAATTTAGGAATTGCTCTCAAAGCAATATATTCGCTAAACTGAAAAAGTCTTGATTCTTTCATTTTCAGTAAACAGGCCAGACAGACGGTTGCACTAACTTCTTCTTCAACCTGACTAGGAACCATCTTTATAATTGAAACCTACTGAAGCATAGTTTCTAATCAAATGCATACTTTCTTTGAGAGTATTATAGAACTAATTGCCTTGTATATTATTTGTAATGTAGAAATGTGAATCAAATAAATAAAATAATATATGCAATCCAAGCAAGAAAACAAACTTTACCCTGCTGACTTACATACTTTTATATCCCCTTATAAACAATTTGTATAAAACAGAATATTTATGCTTTATGGTTTTGATGATTAGACTTGATAGGTCACAGAAAGAACAGAGTCAAGTTGCAACTTTAGAGAAATAGATTAATTTATAATTGTATTTATAATTCACTGTAAATAAGATAATAGGTTATTTATTTCTATTTATTTATTTATTTATTTTACTTGGCTGATGTATGTATATTATAGAGAGGAAATTGAAATTTTTACAGGTTCTTGACTTGGAGAGACTGTGCTTATATGTGTTTTAATAAACTGGATTTATTTTATGTTTCTTGATCTCCAATATTTCACTGAATATGAAATATTCATATTTCATATTCATTATACAGAGATATGTATTCATATGCATTCTTATACATTAGACAGAGATATGTAATAGATAAAATATAGAAAAAACTTAGGTAAACTAAGCTAAGGTAAAATAAGGTAAGATGATAAGATAAAAGTTAGAATTTGTTTGGATTATTGCAATGGACTATATAGGGCTATTCAGGGCTGGGATTCAAATGTTAGGCCAGTCATTTCTTCTAACAACTGGTTCTCCAAACTGCTTAGAATGTTAACAACCGTTTCTAGCGAATAGGTGCGAACTGGTAGAATCGCACCCCTGGGGCTATTCCTGAATACCATTAAGATTTAATTCATGTAATAATAGGAACTTTACATTTTCCTCCATTTTAGTTGCTGCACTTACATATTTTATTCCAGGGACCTTTCAAGAGTTTTGGTGTTGCTTTGAAGTCCTATATATCTTAGGAACTGGCTGTCATGTGACTACTAGTTTTCAGGGCCTCTGCCTTCCTGTATAATATGGATAAGCTTGTGCCTTCAGATTATCAAAAGCTGAAGAACTTCATCAGACCGTATCAATAAATATTGTGGCTATATGAACTATGGATTTGTTTATTTATTTTAAAAATACTTGCAGGCACATGCCATATTTTTACAATATTATTTGGATTTAGTTCAGTTTCAGGATGGAACTCCAGTTCCAAGATCAAGATCAATGAAAGATGTGATTCTTGGTTCTTTGTACTCTGTGTCTGCATGGATACCTTAGGGGAAAAAATGTGGTATAAATTGAATGAAAGATTAATAAAGCTTAAAGGTAAAAGTAAAAAAAAAAGAATTAGTAGAATTTCTGGAAAGTAAACTGAAGGACTTTTGAACACCATGCTCACCATGAATGGAAACCTTGTTGGGTGATGCTCAGTCAGTGGTTTGCTAGTGATGAAAGTGAAGTTGGTATATTAACAAAATAAGGTGAGGCTAAAAATATGTAGCATCCTTGGTTTGTGATATTAACTACGGCAGCCTGAAAGACAAGTAATAATGGAATAGGATGAAGGAAAATTTCATTGGTTCCCTTTATTATATTTCCTGTGCTATCTAGAAAAACTCATGAAATTGTAATTTTCCTACAACAATCAAGTTTTCCTGCAGTAATTCATCCAAAGATATTTTAATAATATCTTTGTTTCTGTTTTGCTTATAAGTCATCAGTATAAAAATTATTCAACATGTTCCAGTAAAATTAAGCATTCTGACCTTTTATTCAGAAGAGTTATTTTAAGAACAAGGCTGACTTCAGCAATAAAGTTAGGTACTTGCTGTATGATGATTTTTAACCTTTGATACTCAAGGCTAAAGTTATCTTAATATAAAAAATATTTGTATGCTTGAGTTTAAAAACTTTAACTGTTCTAGAGCAGAAATGGATAATTTGAATAGTTCTCTTTGAATTTTATTTTACCTGGATTTTCTCAGCAAACCTGTCTGATTTCTAGAATAATTTCAATTTTTCAAAATACTATAATGCTTTCCTTTGTCATTGTTCCAAGTAAAGTGTTAGGCTGTCATTTTTTATTGAATAATCTTGTAACTCATATATCTTACTACCTATGTTTGTGCGTGCATGTGTACATGCCCATTTGTGTATGTACGCCTATACCCACTCACATTATAATTTTATATTTCTTAGATATATTCTTATAAACTCACTGAAGTTATTCTTCTAAAATGTTCAACAAATTTCAGTGGTAATACCAATTCCTGACTCTTGTGTTTAGTGGAAAGGATAAATTTGGTGATCTCCATGTCCAAGGAAACTCTCACAATTTGATCAACTTGGCTTTCTTGAGATATCATAATCATTGAATTAGCTACAAAAGGACCTGTTTTATGTTTATAGTAGATAAGCAATTGCATTGTTGTTGGATATAAGATGCAAAAGATTGTGTCTGTGTGTGTGGAGAGAAAATATTGTTAGCTTCAAAACCTGTTATTATTATAATTGATATATTAAGGATCTGTAGATCAACAGGAAGGAACTTAATGGTCACAAAACTCCCACTAAATACAACATTAGCATAGCATTAGACAATATTAATATTATGAAATTTCAGTGTTAACTAAATTGTGTTTTATTTGGATTAGAAGAACTTTGATAATGCCATGAGGCTATCTAGAAAGTTTTATATATTTTTGGCTAATTTGGGGTAATTCCAAAGATGAAATGAGCACTATATTTTTCCTATTATTTTGTAGGAAGAGTATATTTAATGAGTTAAGTATTTATGTCATGCCTCTGTCAGAATCTGATTCTGAGGGGGAGGCCAAGCAGCTGACAGGGAGTGGGAGTGTGGCTCCGGTGGCTGTAGAAGAAACTGGAGAAGGGCACAGTCCAGCTGGGCAGAGCAGGGAAGAGGTAGAGCAATGAAGAGGAAATTCAGAGGAAGATCCAGGCCCACC
>BLBF01000006.1:56970055-56987677 GCA_015471245.1 Laticauda colubrina | reverse complement strand
CCCACCCCCCTCTTCATCCTAGGGCACACAGAAAGGAATGGAGAAGGGAGCAATGTGAGTTGTGTGGCTTACAGGGGAGGAAAGGGCCCTTATTCCCTTCATCAACTGCAGCTGGGAACACAGTGTTTAAAAAGGGAGATTGTACAGAGCAATTTGTGGGAAGCAAATTGTGAGTTATCTTTTAGTTGAGGCTTATCTGGGTTCCTGGCATCTTCCCAACTGTGTGTGTTCTATTGGTCTCTGAAGTTGGCAATTTCTTATCCTGCCCAGTCCAGTTAATTGCTGCAGTGTGGTTTGTGTGGATTTTTATTTACAGTTTATATGTACTTTGTTTTCGGACTGAATTTCCTTCATTTAAAGACTGTTCTTGGGAGAGTTTTTTCTCCAACCAAAGGTAACTGGACATTGGGGGAAAAGTGGGCAGTATTAAAGGGACTTTTTTAATTTATATGACTGTGTTGCCTTTGTGCCATGCCCCGGGTCATCACAATGTATTCCAAGTGACAAACTGAGAACAGTCTAGCTTCTTGTAAAAAAGCAACAACAACAATGAATTTATGAAAATTAGAATATGTGATTAGAATAGATGATTAGGGATGAATGAAAAAAAGTTTTAAAAATATTTGTGAAGATGTATAGAAGTAAAGAATGAATTGAACAAAAGAGAAGATAGAATTATGCTTTTTAAATAAAGGAAGACAAAGAAAAAATATTATTTTCAGAACAAAGTTACTTTGAAGACATTAACTAGATCTTTTTATGCAATTGTTTACAAAGTTTTGTAATGGAATTCATGTACTGAAGTTTTACTATTAGAATAAAATACAGAATTCTTTGTAATATTTTGCCTTGTCAAAATAGCTTAGAGGACCTGAAATACTTCAGTTTTATCACTAGTGTTTTCTCTTTGGTTGCTAAGCAAAAAAAAAATCATATTCATAAAAACTTCTAATTTAACATGGTGAAGCAAAAATATATAAACCAATCTCTAAATTAGCTGAGTTCTCATTTTTCACTACAGATCAGCGGTGCTATTCAGCCAGTTCCCATCTACTCGGGTGAACCTGTAGCAAAAATTTGGCAAGGGTCGCCGAACTGGTAGCAACATCTAGCTGGCCATGCCCCCAACCCAGTCACCCAGTTTCTGCTCACTTGCTTGCCCTGTCCACCGATGCTCGCTGCCCCAGTTTAAAGGAGGACTGCTCCCTGCCCTAGCCATGGATTTTCAAGCAGCCACTTGAAAACACACGACTGTGGGCAGAGCAGCCATCTGTTAACTTGCAAAACTGTTCTAAGGCTGGATTCTTCATGGACACTAGAAGTATCACTTCCCCTTGTGAGTAAAGTGCCTGGAGCAAGAAGGAAAGAACGCTGGGGGAGATGGGGAAAATCCAGCCATGGGGAAGTTTGCAGGAGCTGCAAATGCAAGTCCGTTTACCTGTAGCACTTCTCCAATGTTGGATTCACTTCCCCTTCTGAATAAAGTGCCTGGAGCAAGAGGGAAAGAATGCTGGGAGAGAGGGGAGAATTCCAGCCATGGGGAAGTTTGCAGGAGCTGCAAATGCATGTCTGTTTATCTGTAGAACTTCTCTAATGCTGGATTCACTTCCCCATGTGAGCAAGGTGCCTGGAGTGAGAGGGAATGAAGGCTGACAGGTGTGTGTGTGTGTGTGTGTGAGAGAGAGAGAGAGAGAGAGAGAAAGAGAGAGAAAGAGAGAGAAAGAGAGAGAGAGAAGGAGAGAGAAGGAAGGAAGGAAGGAAGGAAGGAAGGAAGGAAGGAAGGAAGGAAGGAAGGAAGGAAGGAAGGAAGGAAGAAAGAAAGAAGAAAGATAGGGGGGGAGAGAGAGAGAGAGTAGTGTGTGTGTGTGTGAGAGAGAGAGAGATAAAAAAAATGAAGGGAAAGAAAGACATAAAGAAACAAAGAAAGAAAAAGAAAGAAAAAGAAATAGGAAGGAAGGGAGATAGAGAGAGAGAGACAGAGAAAACTCTGTGCTATTATTTTTAATTGTTCTATTATTGATCATTTGTTAATATTTTACATTGTCCCTACACCTAGAGTGATTCTACTGCCTTTCTTTTTCCCAGGGCTGCCACATATTTTTCAGGGTTTATATGCATTCAATGTCTATAGTCCAGAGCATAAATACATGTGTATTTAACAGAGGTGAAAGGGAGTTTGGAGGTCTTCTAGTCCAAGCCCCTGCTCAGGCAGGAAAACTGAGGATGCCAAACTCTGAGTAGAGGTCCTGGGAAAGGTGTCAGAATAACACTTAGAAGGGACTTTTGGGGGAACTCTATACCATTTCAGAGAAATGGCTGTCCAGCCTTTTAAAAATTTCCAGTGATTGATCACCCAGAACTTCTGTGGACAAGCAGGTCCACTGGTTAATTGTTCTCACTGTCAGAAAGTTTCTCCTTAGTTTTAGGTTGCTTCTCTCTTTGTTCAGTTTCCATCCATTGCTTCTTCTTTGCCTCCTGGTGCTTTGGAAAATACCCCCCCCTTTCTTTGTGGCAGCCCCTTAAAAGCCTGTTGCCTGTATCATACTCTTGAGTAAAGAATGTGAGCCATTTCCTCCTTTCAGTGGTCCATAAAAGTACATCTATAGTATGCAGATAATAAGGTCGAAAAAGGTGAACAACATTTTTAAAGAACTATAGATAAGTTGAGGCTGGGTGACAAGGAATGGCTGGGAGGGGAGGGGCCCAGTGAGGCACCCCTTGATATGAGTGACATTAAGTTGGCCACACCCACCCAGTCACATGACCACCAAGAACACCAACCCAGTCACATGACTATCAAGCCAAGCCCATCAAATAAGCCACACCCACAGAACCGGGAATAAAAAAAAATTGAATTCCACCACTGATACAGATATTTTCCCTCTTGGCAATTTTCAAAAGCTCCTAACTCAATGGACTTTACCTTTGTGCTTTCTCAATTACTTCAAGTACACCTTTCTTCAAGTACTTTCAATCTTATGTGTGGTTCTGAAAGACCTATTGTTATCTTGGACTCTTTTTTAAATCCTTAGACCTACATTTCTTTCAAGCATTTTTTTCCAGGAGATGTTCTACAAAAAAGGAAAAGAAAAACACTTTATGAACTAGATGTACTAAACTGCTTTTAAATGTTAAAGCATAGAGGCTCATCATTACTCTTAAAACTGGGGAGTGGGAGAAAGAAATACTGTTCACAACTTTCCACTATAAAGAGAAAATTGACAAGTGCTTTCTTAGAAAATGCATCAGAGTAATTATGATGGGAAGTATAAGGCATAGCTGCTTTATATAGGTCAAGTCATTCATCTATGTAATTGTATACAGTCTGGCCAAGTATTATCTAGGTCTAGTTTAGCTGCTATATACTTTAAGGCAGGTCTGCAAAAAAATACAGTCTGAAGGCTCCCATTGTTTACTCCAAATGAGCATAGAATCAAAGACTTCTGAATCTTCCTTTGAAGTGTCATAGAAAGTCTAGCATGACCCTCAAATCATAGAGAAGTGCATCCTGCTTCAAGACTGAAAGTAATTTGAATGTGCTGTGCTCTGACAGCAGAAATTGAAAAGCAATGCATAATATACAGTACTAATAGATGTTTTTGTAAAAACCTGGGTAAGCTCAAAGCTAATTAAGAGCATGTCCAGAACAAAATAAAAAAACCTATTTTTGCTTGTTTTTTTCATGTTGATTCTTTCCAATATATTTCTTCCTGTTCTATACATTTTTTAAATTTCACCTTCTCAGATTTTGTTTTATTTCTCTTTCAAAAGCTGATGAGGGCTTAAGAGGTCTTAAGCCCCTGTCACACTGCACCAACGGATGCAAAGAGGATGTAAAATGGACAAAAACACTTGCCATCCATTGGTTAACGCGATGCTTCCGTTCTGTACTCACTGCCTCCGTTTTGCTTCCTCTCTATCCGTCCAGCATCCGTCTATTGACATTTCATCCGCTCAGCAGGTTTTGAGCTGCTCAAAACTTTTGAGCGGAAAATGTATCCAATGCATCCATTCTGCATCCTCTAGGCATACATGGGACATCCGTTCTGCATCCATTATGCATCTGCTATATCCGCTAGGCATCTGCTGCGCATCCGCGCAACTCAAATTTGTTCCAGTGGTAAACAGATGCAGAGAGGAAGCGGAACGGATGCGCAGCGTTAGTAGCACGGATGGAGAAAGGATGAAAGCGGATGCAGCTATGCATCCGCGTCATCCGCTACGCATCCGCTCTGCATCTGCTCTGCATCCGCTCTGCATCCTCTACGCATCCGCTCTGCATCCACTCTGCATCCTCTACGCATCCTCTACGCATCTTCTACACATCCTCTATGCATCCGCTCTGCATCCGCTTTGCATCCTCTACGCATCTGCTATGCATCCACTTTCCATCCGCTCTGCATCCTTCCCCCGTCCGTTCCTTTCCGTGTTATCTGCTCTGGTTATGCAAATTTCTGCCCCTTTTGAGAGCAGATAACAATGGATGGAACATTTTTCTCATCCACTGTGTCCTTTTTACAAACGTTTTGCATCCGTTGGGCAGTGTGACAGGGTCTTAATACATATCCCAAGATTGATTGTGGTATACTTCTTCTAAAGTGAGTGCTGCTTGAATTCTGAATTCTGTGTGATTTTCCCATACCTCCAGGCAATTTTATTCAAAATAGTTTCATAATCAGAGCAGTTCATCTCCTAGAATTAAACAAAGAACAACCTCTTTTATAACCGCCATTGCTTTCCAGGATATCCTGGCAATATGCTGACTCTGTAAACCTCTTAGAATAGAACCAGAATGCACAGGAAAGTGGGCTCAGCAGCTGATTGTTGGAGTGAATTGGTTGGCTCACAGATGATCCTCAAAACTACTGGTTCAGTAGAACAGGGTCGAACCAGTAGAACACCACCCCTGAAGCACTACCTCCCAAAGAACAGGTTCATGATCTCACTGCTGCTGAAGAACATCCTTTGGGATTCATTTCAGTGAATGACAAGATAGAAATTATGGGATGAGGGACTAATACTTAACTCCTGTTGCAGAGAATTTGACAACTTTTGTTTGCAGAGGATTTTATTGTATATTGATATATTTTATTGATATATTCTTATCAAGACTTGTCTAACTACTATAATGTGTTCTATTTGGGACTACCCTTAAAATAATAGGAAAATGGCTGATCAAAATGCAATGGCTTGTATTCTTTTAAGGCCAGGTCACATCGCCTGACGGATGCGAAACGTATGTAAAAAGGACACAGAGGACGAGCAAATTTTCCATCCATTGTTATCTGCTCTCAAAAGTGCCCCAAATTTGCATAAAGAGAACGGAAATGAACAGACAGGGGGAGGACGTATCGCGGATGTAAAACGGATGCTCAACGGAAGCCTAGTGGATGAAAGTGGATGGAAGCGGATGGCACGTCCACAGGGCTTCCGGGGGAGCATAGCAAAGCGGATGCATAGCAGAAAGGGCGGATGCATAGTGAATGAAGCGGATGCAGATCGGATGCGTAGCGGAGGCAGAGCGGTTGCCTAGCGGATCACTGCGCATGCGGGGAGGATGCATTGCATCAGCCCCACGGATATAAAAGGAGGCAGCTCGCAAGCAGGTCACCATTCAGAGGAAAGACCTGCTGCCAGAGACATGTTCATCAGAGACATCTTCAGCACAGACATCTTCATCATGGGGAAGAAGAGGAAGCCTGTGCCATCTTCTGCCAGCCCTGGCAAGAGGGATAGATCCACCATCCCACCCCCTGGCGCTGACTCTGCTGCTGCTGCTGCTGCTTCTGCTTCTGCTGCTGGTGCTGCTCCTGCTGCTGCTGGTGCTTCCCCTGCTGCTGGTGCTGCTTCTCCTGCTGCTTCTCCTGCTGCTGCTGTGGTGGACCAGCCCCAAAGCCCTGAAAGCCCTGATGCTGAAGGCTCTGCCAGAGGGAGGAAGAGGCAAGCCAAGGAGAAGGAGAAGGGAGAGAGGAAGCAGTACTCCATCGCAGAGGAGCATGAGGAGAAGGTGCTGGAGTGGCTGAGGGAGAACAGGTATATGTGGAGGAAGGGCCACAGACTCTATTGAGACACCAAGCGGAAGCAGGAGGCTTGGAGACAGAAGGCAGAGAGCCTGGGCTACACTTCAGATGTCCTCCTTGGGTGGTAGAACCATATGCACACCTGGTATGGGAAGCTGAACCTGAAGAAGTCTGGCCAGGCCGCGGTCAAGCTCACCGACCGGGAGACCTATGTCATGGCAAAGTGCAGCTTCCTGGAGGGTGAGGTCCGCCATCGAGGAGCAGCCCCTCTGTCTACCCTCACTCTCAGGAAGCCCACAGACAGCCAGTCCTCTTCTGGCCAGGAGACAGCGACCGTGTCCGGGCAGGTGTCCACAGAGCGCCCCACGACAGAGACCCCCCTGACAGCTGCACACCCAATGCCAGAGGACATGGAGGATTCTCTCATACACATGGAGCAAGAAGAAGCAGCGACCACCAGGGACCAACCCACACCCACCCTCACCCACAGAAAGCAGGCAGAGAGGCAGACTGGAGGGACAGAGCCACACTGTCCTCTTGGAGATCAGGGACACCATCAAGAACAGCACAGATCTCCTCTCTCAGCTGGTACACTTCGAGATTCCTTCCTCAAACTGCAAGCCTTTCCTCACCTACGTGACCCAGACCCTCATGGACATGCCCGAGCCCCAGTACCAGGTGATGAAGGAGCAGATCACGGTGCTGTTGCACCACCCTCCAGGCCCAGCTGAACCTGCTCCTACCCAGTCCAGGTCTGCTCCTCCACCCCAGGCGATGTCACAGCCCTTCCAAGGCTTTCAACAGCCCCTCTCCTACCAAGGCTATGGCTACCAGGACTTCCCTCAACAGAGGCAGCCCTTCTCAGTCCAGGCACAGGTTCCTCGCATGCCACAGGTGCCACCGATGCCACCGATACCACTGATGCCACAGACACCACAGATGCCACCAACACCACAGATGCCACTGATGCCACCGACGCCACAGATGCCATCGACGTCACAGATGCCACTGATGCCACCGATGCCACAGACGCCACAGATGCCACCGTTGCCACAGATGTTTCCTCGCATGCCACAGACGCCTCACTTCACCCAGCTGCACACCAGACATCCCCACTACACTCCTCCTTCCTCTACCCCACATCCAAGCCCGGCCTCAGAACATCTGTCATCGGTCCTGTGCCTGACATCCCAGGTCCTGAATGAAGGGCCTCTCAACCTCACTGGGCTGAGCAAGCTTTCTGAGAGCTTCCTGAACACACCATCTCCTGTTGTCCTCTCATGGCCAGGCACCCCAATGGCGCCTCAGACCAGCACTCCAGCCACTGCCACCTCCACAGTCCCTGTCCCCTTTACATCTGAGACCATGGACATGCCTCAGAGTGACTGAGAACATTGCCAGAGACTAAATTGTTACCTGGTGACTTTATCATTGCTTGGGACACTTTTCTTGGTTCCTTTTGCTTTTTAAACAAAGTCCTAAACTTTACTGTTATTAATAAAGGTTCACACACTTGGGTCATTTCTTTTCCTTAATAAAGTCTTGGTGGAAACTTTTAGAAAATGGTTAAGCCTTAGCATGCTTATGGGATGGGCAGGGATACCTGTGGGATGGGTAATAGCTGTGGGATGGGCAGGGATACCTAAGGGATGGGTAATAGCTGTGGGATGGGTAATAGCTGTGGGATAGATTAGCCTACAGTGCAAGCATAGTGGGACTGTATGGTCCAGCCTCCCAGGTGCCACACCTATGGACCTTTATTATCAATAACAATTTAATCATTGATCCACACATTTCAACATAAACAAAACTCTTTATTAATGCCCTATTCATTGTAAGGCCACTCAACATACATGGCACAATCTCATCAGTGTTATGAGACAGGCTCAAGGAAGCATCCATTAATCATCTACCATCCTGTCTTGCCACTCCACTGCTCTAGCTGGGGAGTTGCACCAGTGTTTCAGGAGGTTGCACTGCTTCTTCCCTTCACGTGAAGCTCTGTTGGGGCCTGGTACATCCACAGTGTTGATCAGGTTTTGCCCTTCCCTCCATTCCCCAGGCTCCATGTCCCCATTGCCTTGTTGATGGTCCACAAGCCTGTTCTGCAACACTGGGTAGTGGGTGTGCATGAGATTGTGCAGGATGCAGCAAGCTTCCACAATGTTCCTCACGGTCCATGGATGATGCTGCATGGTGATGAGAAGTACCTGGAACCTGTTGGCCAGGATGCCAAAGGCATTCTCCACCATCCGCCTTGCCCTGGATAGCCTGTATTTGAAGATCCTCTCTTCACGGGTGAGGCATCTGGAAGTGTAGGGCTTCATGAGGTAGGTTCTGAGGGAGAAGGCATCATCCCCCACGATGAAGTTGGGCACATCTTGTGTGTCATTGGGCAGGGGGTCTGGATCTGGGAAGCCCATGATGAGGTTGCATTCCAGCCCATCCTTGAGGTGACTGGCGTTGTATACCTGGGCATCTGAAGATGAGCCGTTGCCTGAAGCATCGATGTACATGAACTTGTAGTCAGCATCGACCATGGCGAAGAGGATGATGCTGAAGAAGCCCTTGTAGTTGAAATAAGTGGACCCTGACTTGACTGGAGCTTTGCAGGCCACGTGCTTGCCATCTATGGCTCCAATGGTGTGGGGGAAGTTCCACCTCTGATACCACTGTTCTGCAACTTTCCTCCAGCCTTGTTCAGTGGAGGGACACTGGAGGAGCTCCAGCAGGTATTCTTCGATGATGGCCTTCACCACTTCTCTGACCACAATGCTGATGGTGTTGTGTGTCACCCTCCAGGGGTACTGCATGTTTCTGTACATGGTCCCGGAGGCCAGGTGGCGCAGAGTCAGTGCCACCTTCAGTCCAGGGTCCAGGCTGGGATGGAAGTTGGTGTTCTGCTTGGTCAACCTGGGTCTCAGATGCTCCACAATTTCATCAAACATGGCTGGTGGCATCCTCATGAAGTTCTGCAATGCATGAGTGTCTTCGTTCCTCAGCTCCACCATCAGCTTGTCACAGAGTCCAAACTCCGCTCTTCTCCCAATCCATCGTTGGACCCAGACACTTCTTGGCCATCTCCTTTTATTCCCATAGAAAAGGTGAAAGAGCCTGAAGAGGGCTTGGTTCTGGTGTTGAATGATGGCAGCTACCAAAAGGAGCGTGCGATGATCCATGGTGGAGAAGAATGGATGCTGTGGAAGAGCAAGAGCAAGGCTGAAGAGGTCTGCACAGCCCTCTGAAGAGGGCTGCTGGACTGAAAGTGAGATCCAGGTGATTTCCTCCCCCTTTTTATGGGAAATGTCGGTTTTCCGCTAGGTGTCTTTCCACATACTCCAGGCATCCTCCAGACATCCTAAATATCTGAGATATGTCCCCTATATGAACGTTTTGTCTGTTTTAATGCTTTATATCCGAGCTGCATCTGCTTTCATCCTTTCTATGTCCGTGCTACTAACGCTGTGTGTCCATTCCGCGTCCGTTTCGCTTCCTCCCTGTGTTCGTTTTCCAATGGAGCAGATTTGAGTTGCGCAGATGTGCAGCGGATGCCTAGCGGATATAGTGGACGCGTAACAGATGACAACGGATGTATAACGGATGTTCCCCGTATGCGTAGTGGATGTAGAACGGACGCGTTGGATACTTCATCCACTCAAAAAGTTTTGTGCAGCTCAAAACTTTTTGAGCGGATGAAATCACAGTAGACGGATGCTGGATGGATAGAGAGTATGAAAAACATATGCAGTGAGTACACAACAGATGCATCACGTTCTCCAATGGATGGCAAGCTTTTTTTCATGTTTTACATCCTCTTTGCATCTGTTGGTGCAGTGTGACAGGGGCTTTAGTCTCCTGGTCTATTGAGAGAACATAATTCTAGTTTTCCAGGCCTGTACTGGTTGTTATATTGTTTCCAGGTCCAATTTAAGATACTTGGTTTTGTCCTGTAAATCTCTTCATGAAAAACCTGGCATGAAAAGACTGGCATGAAAACCTACAGGCCCATCTTCTCCAGGCAATTTCAGCCCATTCAATTAGGTCTAGCAGTATATCATAATAAAACATATTGTATGTTTTCACCTAGCAAACACCATACTTTTGGGTTTTTTTTTTTTTTTTAATAATGTGGTTAAATGTATTTTCCAGCTGCATTTAACCTTTAAAAATATTATGTGTTTCCTACACCTTTAAAATTGAAGTTCTTTCAATTTCCACAATTTTTAGCTTTATTATCCAGATTGCTTTGCGATACTTGGCATTATCTCTTTCTCCTAGCAAGTGTTGCCATTCCCATTTTTTGCTACTGAGGGAGTAGGCAAAGTCAAATTGTTTCAGAAGTCACAATTTGTTATAGACATTTCTTAGACTGAATTGATCAAGCTGCTGGATTAGAATTCCCTTCAGAAGCTTTCGTCAAATTTCAGTGTGGTGTTCTCATCCTGGAAGCAGCAATACTTTCACAAAAATATTATTACTACTAAAATATTTAGCAGTAAATATTATTTAATATTTAAAAAGAGGTAAACCAACCTTCTGCCCTCCTTCCTTTCCCCTTCGCATTCTTCAAAGCATGCTACATTAATCAGCTTCTTCTTCATCAACTGAATCAGGAATGTTATTTTCCAGGCTTTTTATTTATTCATTCATCAGCTTGCATAGATTACTTTTACCATGAAAGGGTTGCTAATGAGTGCAAGATTGTTGTTATTGAACATTCTTATTGGATACAATATTTTCTGCTTAAAAATTTAAATTGCTCAATTCATTTTGCTTCTGCTAATCAAGTGTAATTTCAAGTTGACACCTACTGCACTGAATCACCCAGAAAATTCCAGAACAATGGCTTGATTGATTTGATATGCTTCTGCAACTTTCTATCACGTCTAGAATGTTCTTCAACAATTCCATTACTGACAGTTTCAGAACAAAGCTTGGCAGATTGCTCAATTGACTAAATATATTTTAGCATGGAAGCTGCCAGCATTACCTTTCCTAGAAGAGAGTTTGGAGGCATTAAGAAATTATCAGTAAGATTTTAAAATTGGATAAGCTAAAATTTGACATTCTTTGCTGAAGAAAGCAAGCAGAAATCGGACAAGACAAACTATTTATTTAGTAAAACTAATAAGAACTTAAGATTCATAGTTGTTGTTTCTACAATGTTTATTCCTATTATATTTGCTCATTATAACTAAGTCTACAAGTTACAGATATCAAACTGTAGGATTCAATATTAAGCCCATGTCACACTGGCCAACGGATGCAAAAAGGACACAGTGGACGAGCAAAATGTTCCATCCGTTGTTATCCGCTCTCAAAAGGGGCAAAAATTTGCATAACCAGAGCGGATAACACGGACGTGGGGAGGACGCAGGGCGGATGCAAAGCAGATGCGGAACGGAAGCCCAGCGGATGGAAGCGGATGGGAGCAGATGGGAGTAGGTGGCACATCCACAGGGCTTCCGGGGGGCCTCAGCGAAGTGGACACGGAACGGAAAGAGCGGATGCAGAGCGGACGCCGAACGGATGAAGCGGATGCAGAGCGGAAGCCTAATGGATGCCTGGCATTCACTGCGCATGCGGGGAGGATGCATTGCGTCAGCCCCACGAATATAATGGAAGCAGCTCGGAAGCAGGTCACCATTCAGAGGAAAGACATGCTGCCGGACACATCGACTGCCTTGCCTGCCCTGCCTGCATGTCTGCCTGCCAGCCTTGCTGCCAGCCTTGCTGCCAGCCTTGCTGCCAGCCTCCCTGCCAGCCAGCCTTGCTGCCAGCCTGCATGCAAGCCTTGCTGCCAGCCAGTCTGCCTGCAAGCCTTGCTGCCTGACTTCCTGCCAGCCTTGGTTCATGTCTGCCTGCCAGCCTTGGTGCCTGCCTCCCTGCCAGCCTTCCTGCCAGCCTTGGTGCCAGTCTCCCTGCCAGCCTTGGTGCCAGCCTTGGTTCCTGCCAGCCTCCCTGCCATCCAGCAACCCCACAACCATGCGGAAGCACAGCTAGCCTCAGCCATCTGCTGCCAGCCCTGGCAAGAGGGACAGGGCTACCATCCCGCCCCCTGGCCCTCACTCTGGTTCTGCTGGGGCTTCTGCAGAACAGGCTCACTCTTCTGGGGCTGGAGCTTCTGCTGCTTCTGCTTCTGGAGGAGCTGATGACAAGCACTCCAGCACCAGCCACCTCCACACCACCTGCACCCTTCACCCCTGAGACTGAGTGACCAAGAGGAGTGCAAGAGACTCAATTTTGTCTTATAGCTTGTTGTTAATAAAGTCTATTTATGATTCACGCACTTGCTTCACTTCTTTTTTTTCATAAAGTCTTGCTGGAAACTTTTAGAAATGGTTTAAGCCTTTGCATGCTTGTGGGATGGGTTAAGATAGCAGTGGGATGGGTTAAGATAGCAGTGGGATGGGTAAGGATAGCAGTGGGATAGATAAGCCTCCAGTGCAAGCATATTGGGACTGTATGGTCCAGCCTCCCAGGTGCCACACCTACGGCCCTTTATTATCAATAATAATGTAATAATTATCCACACATGTCAACATAAACACAACTCTTTATTAAATACCCTGTTCATTGTAGGCCAACCAAACATACATGGCCCAAACTCATCCGTGAGAGGCAACAGGCTGAAGGAAGGATCCATTAAGCATCTACCATCCTGTCTTGCCACTCCACTGCTCCAGCTGGGGAGTTGCACCAGTGTCTCAGGAGGTTGCACTGCTTCTTCACTTCATGTGAGGCTCTGTTGGGGCCTTGCACATCTTCAGTGTCGATCAGGTTTTGCCCTTGCCTCCATTCCCCAGGCTCCATGTCCCCATTGGCTTGTTGGAGGTCCACGAGCCTGTTCTGCAACACTGGGTAGCGGGTGTGCATGAGATTGTGCAGGATGCAGCAAGCTTCCATGATCCTCCTCACGGTCTCTGGGCAATGCTGCATGGTGGTGAGAAGTACCTGGAACCTGTTGGCCAGGATGCCAAAGGCATTCTCCACCACCCATCTTGCCCTGGACAGCCTGTAGTTGAAGATCCTCTCTTCACAGGTGAGGAGTCTGGAGGTGTAGGGCTTCATGAGGTAGGTTGTGAGGGAGAAGTCGTCATCCCCCATGATGAAGTAGGGCACATGTTGTCTGTCGTTGGGCAGGGGGTCTGGATCTGGGAAGCCCACGATGAGGTTGCGTTCCAGCCCCTCCTTGAGGTGACTGGCGTTGTATACCTGGGCATCTGAAGAGGAGCCATTGCCTGAAGCATCGATGTACGTGAACTTGTCGTCAGCATCGACCATGGCGAACAGGATGATGCTGAAGAAGCCCTTGGAGTTGAAATAAATGGGCCCCGAGTTGGCTGGAGATTTTCAGGCCACGTGCTTGCCATCTATGGCTCCAACAGTGTGGGGGAAGTTCCACTTCTGATACCACTGTTGTGCAACTTTCTTCCATCCTTCTTCAGTGGAGGGGTACTGGAGGAGCTCCTCCTTGTATTCTTCAATGATGGCCTTCACCACTTCTCTGACCACAATGCTGATGGTGTTGGATGGCACCCTCCAGCCGTACTGCATGCTCCTGTAGGAGGTTCCTGAGGCCAGGTGGCGCAGAGTGAGTGCCACCTTGAGCCCAGGTTCCAGGCTGGGCCGGAAGCTGGTGTTTGCCTTGGTCAACCTGGGTGTCAGGCACTGCACAACTTCATCAAACATGGCTGGAGGCATCCTCATGAAGTTCTGGAACGCCCGAGTGTCTTCGCTCCTGAGCTCCACCATCAGCTTATTGTACAGTCCATCCTCTGCTCTTCTGGAGAACCATCTTCGGACCCAGACTCTTTTTGGGTGGCTCCTTTTCTTCTCGCAGTAGTGTTCACAGCGCCTGCAGATGGCTTCGCACTGTTGCAGAACGATGGTGGCTGCCGAAAGGACTTTGTTACAATCCACGGTGGACATGACTGGATGCTGTGGAAGAGGAAGAGGCAGATGAAGGCTGCAGAGGTCTGCACCGCTGGGCTGCTGTTCTGAAAGTGAGATGCAGGTGAGTTGCTCCCCCTTTTTATAGGCAGTATAGTTTTTCTGCTAGGCATCCTCTAGGCATCCTGTAGGCATCCTCTAGACATCCTTAATATCCGAGATAGGTCCCCTCTGCGAACGTTTTTTCCATTTTAAATGCTTTGTTTCCATTCTGCATCCGCTAGGCATCCGTTCTGCATCTGTTCCGCATCCGTTCCGCTTCCTCCCCAAGTTCAGGCAAATGGAGTTGCGTGGATGCGTAGCGGACGCCTAGCAGATATAGCGGATGCGTAGCGGATGCGTAGCGGATGCGTAGCGGATGCGTTGCGGATGCAGAACGGACGGACTGGATTCATTTTCCGCGCAAAAGTTTTCGGCAGCCCAAAACTTTCTGAGCGGATGAAACGTCAATAAACGGATGCTGGACGGATAGAGAGGAAGCAAAACGGAGGCAGTGAGTACATCGCGTTTTCAAATGGATGGCAAGGTTTTCTGTCCAGTTTACATCCTCTTTGCATCCGTTGGTTCAGTGTGACATGGGCTTTAGTAGTAACTTGAACATATTACAGAATTCATACTACATGTAGTTTGTTTAGGATGCTATAAAATCCAAAATGCTGAAGGGAAATAGGAATAAATGATTTATCCAGTGTTCCAGCATCAATTTCCCAAAGTTCAAAATTAAGCTATAATTATATTCATCTTAAAATTGTTACAATGTACCCTAAAGCAGAACCTCTCATAGATATAATTCCCAACTGTGTATTGTGCTGTGATTTTATTCAGTCGAACACAATTATAATTAGAATTACTGTATTTTTCAAAACTTCCACATTCTCATATCAGAATCAAAAGTTGGGAAAGTCTGGAAAGTATACACTATGGATGTTATATTATATGAGGTGTATTTTCCTTAACAAAACAAAACTTAGAGGCAATAGTATCTGAATTATGTTAGGATAGTTGTAACTTGTACCTGTGTATTATTAGCCCAATATTGCTGAACTATAATTCTGGAAACCAATTATACTTAACTTGGCCAATTATGAAAAAAGTTGGGAAACATGCCCATCCATCAGACATAACAATATGATCAGACCTATGTTTGCTCCAGCATGTCTAACTTGTGTATCATTAGAAAAGAAAAAAAAAACAATTTGGTAATGAGTACCATACTGACATTAGAAAAAAAATGATTTAAAAAAATACAAATAAGATCTAAAAATGAAGTGAACCTAAAATGATAATAGAGTGAATTTTCAAGTTTTAATAAAAAGTAAAATTCCTAAAAATGTAAAATGAATATAGTTGTTAGTAAAAAGAATTCAAAAGTAATTTTGTTCACCCAAGGAGATTTGTGGCATATTCCTCATACAGTTGTCACTGGTTCTGTGACTATGAAGAGGCATAAAGAATAGGGTTAGTATATTTATTTTTCTTATCTCATATTTTAATATCTTTGGTTTATTATTTTTTAGTCTTTGTGTGTATATGAGCTTTGCATAATATTACTTATCCCAATAGAGTGTAGTGCAATCAATGGACATCTATATGGTAGTATAAAGGACTTCTGGCACAACCAGAATGGAGACATTATTATATGATATTCATCAAACATATGTTCCTTAATTATGCATGCATTTTTTTTGGGGGGGGGGGAGAAGAATCCTGCATTTCCTTTTAAGAAGAAAAAACCTATTTAGCAGCCGTACAATTTCTAAAATATAAAACAAATAACCACAATATTCCTAACACTTTACTATTTAAAAACAGTCTTTTCAGTTATTTGGAGCTGCTGATATTCAGTTAATTGGATCATAAGTGCATTTGCATGAACATGGGAAGGAATGGGAAGGAAATTCAGAATATAAGTGAGGTTCCTTCAACCATGTAGTCTCTGAAACTAAAATACCTACCAAGATAAGTCAATGTATTTCTATGTCTATCTTTCTATGTATTTCTATGCCAACAAGAGAGAAATTGTTGTGGATTTTATAAAATCATCAAAATGTGGTCTAATACTCATAATTCCCATCAGTTTATAATACTGAGATTTTAACATTACTTATCAAATACTACTTCCAAATCAGAGTTGGAAGGGACCTTGTAGGTCATCTAGTCCAAACCCCTATCGAAGCGGGAGACCCTACACCATTTCTGACAAATGACAATCCAATCTCTTCTTGGCAGTCTCAAGTGATGATGCTCCCACAACTTCCAAGGGCAAGCTGTTCCACTGGTTGATTGTTGTCATAATCAGAAAGTTTCTTCTTATTTCCAGGTTAAATCTCTCCTTGTTCAATTTCCATCCATATTCCTTGTCTGGCCTTTGGGTGTTTTAGAAAATAGTTTGACCCCTTCCTCTCTGTGGCAGCCCCTCAAATACTGGAAGACTGCTATCATGTCTCCCCTGGTCCTTCTCTTCACTAGAAGAGTGAAGAGATTATGACAGGTTATTCCTGTAACCATTCTTCATCTGTTTTACTAAGAAAATATGTTGGAAAAGCAACATAATTTGCCCTAAATGAAATTATTATGATCAAAGGACTTCTTAAAAGACTCATAGTGTTATTATATTGCACCAGTTTAGTTGGGAGCGAGCCTGCTAACTCTGTAGTAGGTATGTATAGAAGTTACATTTTAGGAAAAACCTAAAAAATTTTTAAAACCTTTAATTTTTTCCTATGGCAATCATTGCACATCTCGGTGGTTGTCAGTGCAATTAAAATTCCCCATCACTACAGTTATGTAGTTCTGAAAGATCTGCAAATTGCTTTTGGAAGGCATAATGCATATCTTTTCCTAAGTGGGCATGCAATAAAAAAACCCCAATAAGAATATTGTTTTTATTTGTTCCTGTTCTTGTAACACAGATGCTCACTAAGCCTTGCCAAATTTACTCATTTGGATTTCTCAGTAGGAATGGATGTTTTCAACATACAGTGTAATTCACCCTCCTTTTCTCCTGCATCTCTTCAATAATTATATGCTTCAGTTGCTATATTACAGACATGGGAGTTGTTACATAAGATCCCCATTATACCTTTTGCCTTGTTTTACTAACCTCTTGAGCTCCTCTGTTTTATTTGTCATACTTTAAGCATTCATATAAAGATGAAGGAAGCCATGAGCTTTATGAACCAATGTCCTTTTGATTCTTTTACTGAGCAATTTAAGAGGCTCCATATCAGCAACATTCTAATTTTCTACAGTGCACAAGTCTTAATACATGACTGTTCTGATTGTCATTTTCATTCCTCCAAAGGATTCAATTAAATCCCTCATAATTATCCACCAAGCCTTCATCTGCAACTCACACTATGATCCCAGAAATCAAATAAAGGATATTTACAGCTAGCCACTGACATTGTAATATACTTCTTTCTCTTTATTATATATTTCATGGACTTGAAGAATGGATATGGAGCCAATTGATCCTTCTTCCAAGATTTTTGAAGTTCATGATGGTACTATTGCAGCTTTTATTTGCATGTATTAGCAACAAGATATAAATGTGAATGGGTTGCAGGGCAATCTATCCTAGTCAACTCAGCCAATTTTATCTGCTGGGTAAAGATCGCATATTTTAAGGAGTATCAGGATGTGTGTG
>BLBF01000006.1:56921911-56969655 GCA_015471245.1 Laticauda colubrina | reverse complement strand
TCTCTCTCTCTCTCTCTCTCTCTCTCTCTCTCTCTCTCTCTCTCTCTCTCTCTCTCTCTCCTTCCCTCGCCTCTGTATGTGTTTGGGTGTGCTTATGTTATGTGTGAGTAAATTTGTAATTAGAGTTTTGACAAATTATTTATGATTCAAAGAATTGCACACAATGGCTATTGGAGAAATAGTTTTCCTTCTGTTTGCACTTCATACTTAGTGCTGAGAGGCAAAACAGATAAGGAACTTGGATTTAATCTTACACTTTGCTGAGGAAAAGTGAAAAACTGTTAATTTTATCACTAGTATTTTTTTCCTTTAGCTTTGGAATGTGCAATATTAATGAGGTGTATATAACTAATGTACATTGCATTCATTTGCACATGTAAAAGAATAATATTCATGCAGATATTAAAATATTGGTTGTTTTTTTTAATACACTCATTCATTTCTTATTTTAATTAAATATCACTAAAACAAACATTTGGGAAAAATGTACCAAAGGTTTCACTCTAAGAACACAATAGTCGTAGTTCAATCACTAGACAGCACTCATATATAAATTCAGTAGTTAAAGGCCCAGTCCCACTGGCTGACTGATGCAAAACGTATGCATAAAACACAGTGGACGACACAGTGGATGAGCAAAATTTTGGGGGTGGCTCTATCCATTGTCATCCGCTCCAAAAAAAGGTGAAAATTTGCATAAACAGAATGGAAAAGAACAGAAAAGAACAGACGTGGGTAGTATGTAGCGGGGATGTTAAACGGATGTTCATCGGAAGCCTACCGGATGAAAGCAGATGGAAGGGGATGACACCTCCAAAGGGGTAACCGGGGATAATTGCAAAGCAGATGCATAGTGGATGAAGCGGATGCATCACGTACACCTAAAGGAAAGAAAGGGTTTGCCGCACAGATGTATATCGGATGCAAACCATTCAATGCGCATCCTTTCTATTTCCGTGCTACGAATGATGTATAGACGTTCCATGTATCTTTTCTTTCCTCCCTCTTTCCATTTTCAGCTGCAGTGGATGTGAGTTGCGAGGATGCCCAGAGGATGCAGAGAGAATACAGCGGACGTTTAATGGATGATAATGGACATAGAACATTTGTTACTCGCATGTCATGGATTTACATCATACAGGGTGAAAAGTTCATCCGTTCACAAAGTTTTGTGCAGCTCAAAACTTCTTGCGTGGATGAAATCACAGTGGACGGATGATCGACGAATAGAGCATATGAAACTTGTATGCAATGAGTACACAACAGATGCATAGCATTTTCCAATGGATGGCAAGCTTTTTTTTAACATTTTACATCCTCTTTGCATCCACAAGTGCATGGGACTGGGTCTTAACCTGTGTCTACTCATTTATCCCTGCAAGTTAAAGCCCATGTCCCACTGCACCAACGGATGCAAAGAGGATGTAAAATGGACAAAAAAGCTTGCCATCCCTTGGAAAACGTTATGCATCCGTTGTGTACTCACTGCATATGTGTTTCATACGCTCTATCCATCAAACATCTGTCTACTGCTATTTCATCCGCTCAAAAAGTTTTGAGCTGCACAAAACTTTTTGAGCGGATGAACTTTCCGCCGCGTACGATCTACATCCGTGACACATATGGGCAACAAAAGTTCTACGTCCGTTGTCATCCATTACACATCCTCTGTATCCTCTCAGCATCCTCTGGACATCCCCTCAACTCACATCCGCTGCAGCTGAAAGCGGAAAGAGGGAGAAAGCGAAAGGAACACGGAACATTCACACAGCAATAGTACCACGGAAATAGAAAGGATGTAAGCTCGTATATAAAGCATTAAAACGGACAAACCATTTGTATATAGGACGTATCTCAGATATTTAGGATGTCCGGAGTATGCCTAGAGTATGTGGAAGGACACCTAGTGGAAAACCAACATTTCCTATAAAAAGGGGGAGGAAATCACCTGGATCTCACTATCAGTCCAGCAGCCGTGGTGTACAGACCTCTTCACCCTTGCTCTTGTTCTTCCACATCATCCATTGATCTCCACCATGGATCATCACACACTCCTCATAGTAGCTGCCATCATTCAACACCATAACCAAGCCCTGTTCAGACTGTTTCACCTTTTCTACGCAAGGAGAAGAAAGAGACGTCCAAGAGTTGTGTGGGTGCGAAGATGGATCGGGAGAAGAGTGAGTTTGGACTCTATTACAAGCTGATGGTGGAGTTGAGGAATGAAGACCTTCGTGCATTCCAGCACTTCATGAGGATGCCACCAGCCATGTTTGATGAACTTGGAGCATCTGAGACCCAGGTTGACCAAGCAGAACACCAACTTCCATCCCAGCCTGGACCCTGGACTGAAGGTGGCACTGACTCTGTGGCACCTGGCCTCTGGAACCACATACAGAAACATGCAGTATGCGTGGAGGGTGCCACACAACAGCATCAGCAAAGTGGTCAGAGAAGTGGTGCAGGCCATCATCGAAGGATACGTGGAGGAGCTCCTCCACTGCCCCACCACTGAAGAAGGCTGGAGGAAAGTTGCAGAACAGTGGTATCAGACGTGGAACTTTTCCCACACCATTGGAGCCATAGATGGGAAGCACATGGCCTGCAAAGCTCCAGCCAACTCAGAGTCCTCTTCTCACAACTACAAGGGCTTCTTCAGCATCATCCTCTTCACCATGGTCGATGCTGACAACAAGTTCATGTACATCGATGCTTCAGGCAACGGGTCAGCTTCAGATAGCCAGGTATACAATGCCAGTGACCTCAAGGATGGGTTGGAATGCAACCTCATCATGGGTTTTCCAGGTCCAGACCACCTACCGAATGACACACAAGATGTGACCTACTTCATCGTGGGTGACGATGACTTCTCCCTCAGAACCTACCTCATGAAGCCCTACAGTTCCAGATACCTCACCTGTGAAGAGAGGATCTTCAACTACAGGCTGTCCAGGGCAAGACGGGTGGTGGAGAACGCCTTTGGCATCCTCGCCAACAGGTTCCAGGTACTTCTCACCACCATGCAGCATCACCCACAGACTGTGAGGAGCATCGTGGAAGCTTGCTGCATCCTGCACAATCTCATGCGCACCCGCTACCCAGTGTTGCAGAACAGGCTTGTGGACCATCAACAAGGCAATGGGGACATGGAGCCTGGTGAATGGAGGCAAGGACAAAACCTGATCGACACTGTGGATGTACAAGGCCCCAACAGAGCTTCACGTGAAGGGAAGAAGCAGCGCAACCTCCTAAAAAACTGGTGCAACTCCCCAGCTGGAGCTGTGGAGTGGCAAGACAGGATGGTAGATGCTTAATGGATGCTTCCTTGAGCCTGTCTCATAACACTGATGAGATTGTGCCATGTGTGTTGAGTGGCCTTACAATGAATAGGGCATTAATAAAGAGTTGTGTTTATTTTGAAATGTGTTGATCAGTGAATAAATTGTTATTGATAATAAAGGGCCATATGTGTGGCAGCTGGGAGGGTGGACCATACAGTCCCACTATGCCTGCACTGGAGGTTTATCAATTCCACAACTATCCTTACCCATCCCACAA
Organism: Laticauda colubrina; assembly: GCA_015471245.1. Classification (NCBI taxonomy): domain Eukaryota; kingdom Metazoa; phylum Chordata; class Lepidosauria; order Squamata; family Elapidae; genus Laticauda; species Laticauda colubrina. Next base: position 56,966,097 of record BLBF01000006.1, on the reverse strand, counting down.
CTATCCTTACCCATCCCACAACTATCCTTACCCATCCCACAGCTATCCTTACTATCCCACAAGCATGCAAAGGCTTAACCCTTTTTTCAAAGTTTTCACCAACACTTTATTCAGTAAATAAAATGAACCAAGTGTGTGAAGCAAAGATAACCTTTATTAAAAACTGTCTTAAGTAAACTGTATGACTTTATTAAAAAAGCAAAATGAACCAAGTAAAGTGTCTTAAGCAAAGATAAAGTGAACAAGTAACAACTCAGTCTCTGGCACCATTCTCAGTCACTCTGAGGCATGTCCATGGTCTCAGCTGTCGAGTGGCCAGGAACTGTGGACGTGGCTGTGGCTGGAGTGCTGATCTGAGGCATCATTGGGGTGCCTAGCCCCGAGAGTACAACAGGGGATGGTGTGTTCAGGAAACTCTCAGAGAGCTGACTCAGTCCCGTGAGCTGACTCAGTCCCGTGAGCTGACTCAGGCTGACTCAGTCCCGTGAGCTGACTCAGTCCTCAAGGACCTGGGATATCAGGCACATCACTGAAAACAGATTTTCTGTTGAGGGGCTTGGCTGTGGGGTGGAGGAAGGAGGAGTGTAGTGGGGCTGTCTGGTCTGCAGCTAGGCGAGGTGTAGCATCTGTGGCATGAGATGTACCTGGGCCTGGACTGGGAAGGGCTGCCTCTGGTTTGGGAAGTCCTGGTACTCGTAGCCTTGTTAGGTGAGGGGCTGTTGAAAGCCGTGGAAGGGCTGTGACATCGCCTGGGGTGGAGGAGCAGACCTGGAGTGGGTAGGAGCAAGTTCAGCTGGGCCTGGAGGGTGGTGCAGCAGTGCTGTGATTTTCTCCTTCATCATCTGGTACTGGGCCTCGCCAGGTCCATGAGGGTCTGGCTCACATACGTGATGAATGGCTTGTGGTTAGAGGATGGCATATTGCTGTGGACCAGCTGAGAGAGAAGATCTGTGCTGGTCTTGATGGTGTCCCTGATGTCCAGCAGGACAGTGTGGCTCTGGCCCTCCAGTCTGCCTCTCTGCCTGCTTTCTGTGGAGGTGGAGCTGGGGGTGGGTGTGGGTTGGTCTCTGGCTGCTGCTGCTTCTTGCTCCATTAGAGACAGGGGATCCTTCATGTCCCCTGGCATGGGGAGTGCAACTGTCAGGGGGGTCTCTGCTCTGGGGCCCTCTAAAGACACCTGCCTGGACATGGTAGCTGTCTCCTGGCTGGAAGAGGAGTGGCTGTCTATGGGCTGTCTGAGGGAGAGGGTTTGACAGAGGGGCTCTCCTCGGTGGCAGACCTCACCCTCCAGGAAGCTGCACTTGGCCATGACGTACATCTCCCAGTCAGTGAGCTTGACAGCGGCCTGGCCAGATTTCTTCAGGTGCAGCTTGCCATACCAGGTGTGCATGAGCTTCCACAATCCCAGGAGTACATCTGAAGTGTAGCTGAGGCTCTCTGCCTTGTCTCTCCACGCTGCCTGCTTCCTATTGCTGTTGCGATAGAGCCTGTGGCCCTTTCTCCACAGGTACTCATTCTCCCTCAGCCATTCCAGCACCTCTTCCTCATGGTCCTCGGAAATGGAGTATTGTTTCCTCTCTCCCTTCTGCTTCCCTTGCCTCTTCCTCCCTCTGGCAGGGGCTTCAGGGCCTTCAGCAGCAGGGCTTTGAGGGCCTTGGGGCTGGTCCGTCACAGCAGCAGCACCACCACCAGCAGCAGCAGCATCAGGAGAAGCACCAGCAGGAGAAACACCTGCAGCACCAGCAGGAGAAACACCAGCAGCAGCAGCAAGAGAAGCACCACCACCACCAGCAGCAGGAGAAGCACCAGCAGTACCAGCAGCACCAGCAGGAGAAGCACCAGCAGCAGCAACACCAGGAGCACCACTACCACCACCACCAGCAGAAGCACCAGCAGCTTCAGAGTCAGCACCAGGGGATGGGCTTTCTCTTCTTCCCTGACTGTCGAACCATGGTGTGCTTTCAAGATGTCTGTGGCAGCAACTCTTTCCTCTGAATGCTGACTGCTTGCGAGCTGAATCCTTTTATATCTGCGGAGCTGATGCAATTCATCCTCCCCGCATGCGCAGTGAATGCTTTGCATCTGCTATGCATCCGCTATGCATCCTATAGACATCCGTGATGCATCTGCGTCATCTGTTACGCATCCGCTCCTTCCACTACATGTCCGCTTCACTATTCTCCCCTGGAAGTCCTTCAGATGTGTCATCTACTTTCATCCGCTTCCATCCGCTAGGCTTCCTACGAACATCTGGTTACCATCCTCGCTACGTACTACCCCCGTCCATTCCTTTCCATTGTTTTCCATTCTGTTTATGCAAATTTGGGGCACTTTTGAGAACGGATAACAATGGATGGAGCCACCCCCCAAATTTTCCTCGTCCGCTGTTCTTTTTGCATACGTTTTGCATCCGTCGGCCAGTGTGACCTAGTCTTAACATGTTGCGTAGTAAACAACTGATAAATATGCATACATGAATTTGGTTGTGAAAATTCTCAGTAATTTCACTTTGGTTTTGAATAAGAGAGGAAAAGAAATAAACCATGAGAATTAAATAACTTTTCTGCAGTGAGAATATAATTTATCTTAGAATTTGGATAATGTATTTATTTTGCTAGGTGCTAGTATTTATTTACCTTACAGTTTCTGATTGTTTTTTTTTTTTTTTTGAAGTTTACTGGTCATTGAATAAATAGTAATTGATTGATTGAAAATTCAAATAAATCTTTTCCCCTTTTCCTTTTATTATAACAGTGTGGTTAATCTCATACTACAATTAAACTATAAGGACTTATATAAACTGTAAGAGTGTAAAAAAAATAAAGAAGCTGCTTATAACCATAATACTATGAACCAGTAATCAACAAATAATTTTTTGTTGTTTTAAAGGTAATATTAGTTTCAAGGATTTCATTATGGTAAATGAGACTTTACCTGACTATTGAAGAGTTACAATAAACAAATCACATCAATATGAGGCATTTCAAAACAATAAAGGAGTCAAATATGTACTTTCTGCCTCCAATCACCAGACAAGGCCAACTGAAGCTCTGCTTTAAAACTAGTTTTTCAGCACTTCAAAAATATTCTCCTCCTCACCCCAAGATGCAGAAAATCATCTTTACTAATTCCAAACTTTTATTACAATCTAGCAATATTCCAAGCTTCATTTCTGGCACATATCTTCTTTCCAGTGTTTTCTCACTGCCTTGTATCACCATTTTATGCTGGGCTGTTCTCATTTATTCAACCATTTTCTTTTTTCTCTCTCCCTTTTCAACTTCCATAGTTTTCTTTCCTTAAAATAAACAAACATTAAAGGCCATGTCACACTGCCCAACGGATGCAAAAAGGACACAATGGACAAGCAAAATGTTCCATCTGTTGTCATCCTCTCTCAAAAGGGGCAAAAATTTGCATAAGCAGAGCGGATAACACGGAAAGGAACGGACGTGGGGAGGACGCAGAGCGGATGTATAGAGGATGCGTAGAGGATGCATAGAGGATGCAGAGCGGATGCATAGAGGATGCAGAGCGGATGCAGAGCGGATGCGTAGAGGATGCGTAGAGGATGCAGAGCGGATCCGTAGAGGATGCAGAGCAGATGCAGAGCGGATGAGCTGCATCTGCTTTCATCCTTTCTCCATCCGTGCTACTAACGCTGCGCGTCCATTCTGCTTCCTCCCTGCATCCGTTTAACGCTGGAACGGATTTGAGTTGTGCGGATACACAGCGGATGCCTAGCGGATATAGCAGATGCGTAATGGATGCAGAACGGATGTCCCCCGTATGCCTAGAGGATGCAGAACGGATGCATTGGATACATTTTTCGCTCAAAAGTTTTGGGCAGCTCAAAACTTTCTGAGCGGATGAAACATCAATAAACGGATGCTGGACGGATAGAGAGGAAGCAAAATGGAGGCAGTGAGTACATCGCATTAACCAATGGATGGCAAGCTTTTTTGTCCATTTTACATCCTCTTTGCATCCGTTGGTGCAGTGTGACATGGGCTTAAGGTTCAGTGTAGGTACTTTGGAAAAAAAAATTACATGGTTTATGCGAATGAACCTGGCTACTATAAAGTGAAATTATCACTTGTTTTTGCTATAAATGTTTTATGGACCAACAAATGAAGAATTGTCCCCATTGCTCTACTTTTGGGGTGGGAGACAAAGTATCATTATAAAAGGAAAAATGAATATTGAATAGAGTATGAAGGTGTCTGCTAGGATATGTACAGAGTAACCTTTGTATAAAAAGGATATGCACACAGAAAATGGTTCATGAGAACAGTTATGAAGAAATATACAGCCACACAGAGTTGAACAAGTTGTCTTAATGTTTACTTGAAGAAATAGCACAGTCCAATAATCAATCCATGTCATACACATTTTTAACAGTCCAGAAATATCCAGTTATAAAGTCTTCTTACATCTAGTTATAAAGTCTTCTTACTGGTTCCATGTCTTTTACAGGAGACAAATATCAAACCATTGCACAACAGATAACCTTCAATATCAAAATAAATAGGGTTAGTCAGTATTGGTCCATAGCCATTCAGTATCAGTATTAAGAGAGATCATCAGTGAAAAAGAGAACGAGAATTAAACATGATCTATAGCTCCCTCTTATGGCAACTTGTAGCATAATTAACCAACCAGAATACAGCATTACACATTACAATATTTTTCCTTAAAGCTACAAAACATACATATTTGTAATTTATATATTGCAACCCAACTACATTATTTACATATACATAACAGTTTATATTTCCAAAAATACAGGAAAACAAAGAAAATAATGGGATTTCATGAGGAAGGAACAATTCCTAAAAGATAGCAGGTGCTAGTAAATAAAGGTGCCAGCCAGTTCAACTTGCCTTCTCTGAATGGATTAGAATGGCAAGAAACAAGGGAATGATTGTCCAGGTCTGTATTAAGTATAGATTAAATTAAGTACCAACCTGGCCATATTATCAAATCACTATAATCTGGATAGGATTTTTAAAAAAATTGACTTCAGGAAAAGCTGAGAACAGTACAGGAGATAAGCAATTTAGAGGAGGAATTATCCCATTCTAGGAGCTTTAGGCAGGATAGTGGAAATCTAAACTGGGGCTATAGCAAAATTGTGGCTTATTGGATTTTTAATGTAACTTATTCAGGCTTTCTTGCAATGAATCATTGTCTTCACTTGTGAAACGACCTTAGAACTCATTTGTGACAATGTTGATTGTGATGAATTTGTCTCTTCAATTGTGAAGATAAATGCCAAATCAGGTCCAAGTCATCGTGCCTTGCTTTGACATATAAATCCAGACACAAAGGGGAAAAGGGAAGAAGACTGAATAAGGGAATATTCCCTGCAGGTTTGGTTAAAGTGATCCCAAATCTTTTGTTGCAGAAATTGGACAGGTCCTTTAATAAATCCTGTTTGTACATTCATCTTTTGACCCTTTCCTTCAGACAGCTACCATTAAAACACTCAGACCTTTCGTTCAGACAACACACGGCTTCTACATTCAGTGGATATCATAAGTGATCTGTAAAATGCTAGGAGCCCTATATGAGGAAATAGCTGTGAAAGAGTCATTTTTCAGATTCACAGAATAACAGTGTCACCATCAAGAAATGAAGCTTCAATGCTGTTCTGTCCTGAGAATAGAAGTACTCAAGATCGGTGTTCATCAAACAGCTCTTTATTCTTAACTAATTCAGTGACTTCATAACAGAACATTGCCAGAGCCGCGGCAGCCATTTTTATAGCAGCTGCTCGCAGCTTGTGTCCAATGATAGCTCTTTAAGCTTTCCCGCTGTCAGGCGGGCCAATTGCAACGGTACTTTACTAACCAATCCTATTGCGGCCTGCTCAGCCAATCAGATTAAGGTATTTGGATTATTCCAATTCTTATAAACAACACCCCTCCCCTCTTGGTTTTGTCCAACGTGCGTAACATAGTCACGCAGGTAGGTGGGGCTTTTGCGGGTCCCACTTGACCTGAGCAGCTCAGTCTCAGCGTGGTTTTCCATTGATTCAGTCAGGATCGCCTTTTCTCCATGTCTTCTCCATGGAACCTCCTGGATGGGTGAGTCAGCCTTGCCGCACAGCCCGGGTCTCTCAGGCTGGTTGAGTTGGCTCTGCCGCTCCCTCCTGTTCTGTCCGGGTTGGTCGAACTGGCCTGGCTGCCTCCTTCCTGGAAAGCCTTGCCTTGCTTTTCTGCTACCGGTTCTCTTCTCCAGAGGTCTATGGGTAAGTGCTCTTTTTGTCTTACTGGGGCTTCTAATTCTAATTTGTGTTGTGCCTTTTGTCGTGTTATTGGTGGTTTTTCTCTCCCTTTTTTATTATTTTGTGTTTCCCCCCTCCTTGGTTGTTTTTGGATTGTTTGTTGGGGTGGTATTTGTGGCAGTGCTTCGGAGCTAGGTAGGTTAGTGTTGCGTTCCAATGTCCTAGAGCGAAGCTAGTCGATGTGTCATTTCCATGTTCTGCCATTGTCTAGTTATTCTAGTTCTGCCAAGTCGTTATGACCGGGCCCCTGTAATTTGTGTAATTGTGGCTGGAAGCCATAATGGGCCCCTGGTGAGATTTTTGGCATAGACTAGGTCTCCAGTGGTAAAGGAGCAATATTTACTTGAGGAGTCAGGGGGTTTTTCAGAGGTGTAGGTGGGGTGTAATCTATCTAGGCAGGAACACAATTTTCTGCCCATGAGGAGTTCAGCTGGGCTTTTGTTTGTGATTGTACTAGGGGTGATATGCTGAATTGTTAACAGTTTGTTTAGTCTATCTTGGATGTCCCCAGTGTCCAGTTTGTCTTGGGTTTCTTTTGTATAATGAACCATGCGTTCTGCTTGTCCATTTGAAGCCAGATGAGCCGGTGCTGTTAGGGCATGTCGGATGCCTTGTGCAGCGAGGTATTGCTCGAAAGCTGAGGCAGTAAATTAGGGGCCATTGTCAGATGCTACTACATCTGGCAGTCCATGTGTTGCAAAGAGTTTGTTCAATTGTTTTATAACTGCTTCAGTAGTTGTGGATGCCATAAGAATAACCTTTAGTCAGTTTGAATAAGCATCAACAATTATCAAATATGTATTCCCTTTCGTTGTCCCTGGAAAATCAATATGGAGTCTCGACCAGGGGCCAATGGGAGTTTCCCATTCTAGGACTGGTGCAAGAGGGGGGGTAGGCCTTGATTTCTGGTAGTCATGGCATGTTGCCACCCATTGTTCAATGTCTTTGTCCAGCCCTGGCTTACTTACCAAACGTAACTCCTGACCAGGGCTTTCATTTTTACAATGCCCAGGTGTCCCTCATGCAACATGCACAATACTTCCTCCTGCAATTTGTTGGGAATTACCACCCTGTCCCCCCACAGTATACAACCCTTTTCAAGGGACAGTTCAGTCTGCCGGGTACGAAAAGGTTTAAAAGTCTCGCCTCTATCCTCATCGGGCCAGCCCTTACCTACCCAATGCAGAATCCGAGCTGTCACAGGTCTTTCGCAGTAGCTTTAGAGACGTCTGCTGCAGTTAGTGGCAGATTCGGCCATGTCTCGATCTGAAAGGTGGAAATGGTGGGTGCTGGGTCATCTTCTTTGTTGGGCAGAGGGGAATGGCTGAAGGCATCCGCATGGGTGATGGTTTTTCCTGGGCGATGTATGAGTGTGTAATTGTATGCAGTGAGGAATTCCGACCATCTCGTCATCCTTGGTGATAGGATATTCGGGGTTGGTTTGTTCCCTGCCAGAAATCCTAGCAGGGGTTTGTGGTCTGTGATAACAGAAAATGTCCTACCATAGAGGTATTTGTGGAATCTCTTGACGGAGATTCCAATCTCGGTCAAGTTGGCTGTAGTTCCTTTCAGATTTTGACAGCATTTTAGAATAGAAGGCGATTGGTGCTTCTCTGTCATCTGGTAGCTTGTGGCTCAGTCTGGCGCCGATTCCAAAAGGCGATGCATCACAGGTGACCATCAGTGGCAGGGTGTTGCTGTGTTGTATTAAAACAGTGTTGGATATTAATAAGTCCTTAATGTTTTGGAATGCTGCTTGTTCTCGGTGGCCCCAATTCCAGACAGTTTTTTTTATCTAATAACCAATGTAATGGCTCTGCTACAGTTGCCTTTTGGGACAGGAAGACATTGTAGAAGTTAATGAGACCTAAGAATGCCTGTAAGTCTGTTTTGTTCTTAGGTCTGGGTGCGTCTTTAATTGCTTTTACTTTATTTTCAGTGGGGTGTATCCCTTTCTCAACTATAAGGTAGCCAAAGAATTCAACTTGATTGGTGGCTAGTTGACATTTTTCTTTTTTGACTTTAAGCCCTGCTTCCCTGAATCTTTGCAAGACTTCTCTCAGTCTGTCTTCTAATTGATGTTTGTTTTTCACGGATACTAATACATCATCAAAATAGGGACCAACCCCTTTTAGTCCATTTAGAAGGCACTCCATTAGGCTTTGGAAAACGCCTGGGGCAACACTAATGCCAAATTGAAGTCTGTTGCATTTGAATGCCCCTCTGTGCGTGACTATAGTCTGTGCTTCTGCAGTTTTGGGGTCAACCGGTAGCTGTTGGTATTCTTGTGTGAGATCAAGTTTCGCAAAAAAATTTCCTCCCCCTAATGAATGCAACAGATGTTGAACTATTGGAACAGGGTACGCGCTTTGCTGGAGTGCATGGCTGAGGGTGGCCTTATAATAACCACATATGTGCACTGACCCATCTGGTTTGACAGGAGTCACAACAGGAGTTTCCCACCTGGCATGACTGATTGGCTCGAACACCCCTTGTGCTATGAGTTTGTTAAGCTGCTCATCTATTTTTGGTTTTAAGGCAAAGGGAACATGTCTGGATTTGAGCCTGATGGGAGCTATCTTAGGATCTAGGCTGAATGTTATCGGGATCCCCTTGTACTTGCCGAGGGTCCTGTCGAATACGTCCCAGAACTCTTTCAGCAGGCTCTCCTCCCAATCAGTCTCGGTGATGCTGTTGATTCCTGTCATTCCGGTTCCCAGGGGCGCGAACTATTTGATTCCCAGCAGGCTAGAGCGATCACGGTCGATGATTGTCAGAGAAAGTACTTCAGCGTGGTTTTTTGAATTCTATTAGGAAATGCCCAAACCCACGACTGGGATTCGGTTTCCCTGGTAATCTTTGAGTATTAGGGTTTGCTGTTCCAGTTCTCTTCACTTAATGTCTGGTATCAGATTTCTGATGGTGTTCCATGATACCATTGACAGGTATAATCCGGAATCTACTTCCATTTCACAGGGCTTTCCTTGGATTTTTACATTTATTCAGACCTTTTTTGACTTTGCTGCCCTGGCATTTCCTATGATTATTGTTTGGTGTGTTTCTTCTTTGTCGTTCATTCGCTGGCTTCTGTTCTCTCAGTTCCATTGGCTTCTGGCTTGTCTATCTCTGTTTCTGGGGGGTGGGGTGCTGCCGTGTCTTTTTGGACTATAGCTCTTTTTGTTCCAGCAGACCCTTGCAGTGTGCCCCTGTTTCTCACAAAATCTGCAAATGGCATCCAGGAATCTGTATTCGGAGCACGGGTGGTCCCCTCTGCATCCAGCACACTGGAATTCTTGCCTCCTTCCTCTTTTTTCCTGCCGATTGCTTTCCGACTGAAGCCTATGTATGTCTTCATTGTTGTCATCAGTGTTGCTCGGGGAGTCGAGGTCTTCATGGTGGGCAGTTGAGGTGGTTTGTTTTTGTGTTCCCTCTGCCTTCTTCTCTCGAGCTTGGTTCTGTGGTTCTGGATTTGTTGAGTTTATTTGTCGCATGGTGGCTGTGGATTTCTTGGCCGCTTCAGCAGCGGTGGCTTCTCCGATGGCCTCAGCCACTGTGATATTCGTTCTGTTTAGTAGCTTGCTTTGGAGTGTAGCGTCCTTCAATCCGAGGACCACGCGGTCTCATGGCTTCGCCCATGTTGAAAAACTTGCAGGCTCCTCCAATATGCCTTAGGGCTGCTACAAAATCTCTGATGCTTTCATCTTCTCGTTGATCTCGCTTGTAGAATTCATCTTCTCATAAGATTGGAGACCACAGGCACAAAATGGGCTCGTAGCATTTGGTTTAAATCTGGCTATGTCATTTGTTTTACATCCCATAGTTTGGCTAATGCCTTGGCCATCGTGAAGATGGTAAGGCCACAGTGCGTGAGGAATATGCTCTCTTCCTCTGGTTGGTTATTCCTTGTAGCTTGTTGCTTTCTAGAAACATCAGGAAGCAGTCAGTGTATGACTCCCAATCTTCTTCGGCTGGGTTGAACGGTACAGGTGGCGCATTGTTACCGGCCATTTTGGTTGCGCGGTTCTTGTTGCCGCGTGCTTCGGTCTCGCTCTTCTAAAACAATCCCATCCTCATTGCCAGTGTTCTGTCCTGAGAATAGAAGTACTTGAGACCGGTACTTGAGACCATCAAACAGCTCTTTATTCTTAACTAATTCAGTGATTTCGTAGCAACATTGCCAGAGCCACAGCAGCCCTTTTTATAATGGCTGCTCATGGCTTGCGGCCAATGACAGCTCTTTAAGTTTACTTAAAGCCTGCCCACCATCAGGCGGGCCAATTGCAACAGTACTTTACTAACCAATCCTATTGCGGCCTGTTCGGGCAATCAAATTAAGGTATTTGGAGTATTCCAATTCTTATACACAACAAATGCCACTGAAGTGCATCTTCTATTTTATGCCCTTCAGTGTATCTCTTAGCGTTTGGGAGTGAAAGAAGGGAAGCTGAGTCCAAAAAAAGGAAGAAATGAAAGGAAATGAAGATGACAGCAAATAGGCAACCATCTATATTCAGATACTGTGCTTTTCCCAGAATATTTTTTTTATCTTTGTTTTAGAAACTCTGACTATTCTGTGTTGTGAAGAGTAACAATTCATGTAAATAGAGAGGGTTTTTTTGGCTGTATGTTATTCTAATTTTTTTTTCTTTTTCTTTTTTTGAAAAACTTGTTGGAATTAAGATAAAACATGGTGTGGCATCCTAAATTAAAATCTTTTTCTGGTAGTTATACTGATAGTACAGGTTCATGGAAAAATCAAATGCAGTACTGCTGGTTCCCAATTTAATTTCCCATGAAATAGTCTAACAACTGGAGATATCGGAGCTACTTTTTCAAATTACTTTTTGGAAAACACCCTACTTGTAAGTAGCTTTTTGGGGGGTCTTTTCTGTGCTCAAAAAAGATCTATGTGTGGCAAACATATTGTATGTGGTTTCATGAAGCATGATAAAACTATTTGTGGAAAACAGTTGAATCCTTGACATGCTAGACTAAATTTCGCCCATCATCAGTGATAGTGAGTCTATGGCATGTGCATCAAAGGTGACATGCTCCAATCGTTTGGGTAACATGTCAGCCTTCATCAATAACTGACAACTACTCTTGAAAACATGACTCGGAAAATGAGTTGGTTTCTCTTGTATTTCATTTTTGAAATAAGTTTCTTTATATAATACATAGCACCACACATGATTGGGCTGTATTTATGTACAGAATTGTTTCTATTTTGTTTGGGGTGGGGTGGGGGTGATATGCCAGCAGAGTCAGGTTAGGTTTTTTTTGGGGGGGGGACATGCTGGGCCCAATTAACTCTTTTCCTATGGGAAGAATTTTTATAATTAACTCCCAAATCTTATTTTAAATCCATCTGGGCCTTTATTTAAAGTCAAAGTTATAATCATAATTTTGCTAAAAATCTATGGAAATTCTTAGTCATCCATGTAATGGTTGTCCCAAAGGTGCTTTTTCAAGAGGTAATCTGAGTTTCTGTTTTTCTTTGAAGACGTTTTGCTTCTCATCCAAGAAGCTTCTTTAGCTCTACCATGGATGAGATCGGATGAGAAGCGAAATGTCTTCAAAAAACAAAAAATCCTCAGACTTGTATTTAAAATATCTTCATTGATTGAAGAAAACTCACCTGGTATTTTCAGACTTGCAGATCCAAAGATTCCTAACTGCTGAAAAGAAGTTCAGCAATTTTCAAAACTGGTTCGAAAAGGAAGCATATGAATCTTGTTTCCTTTGAAGACCCCGACATTTTTTTCAAACTACAGGCGGTCTCATTCTTTAACATAAAGTAATATATCATTAAAATTTACCCACTTATTAACATTATTATTTTAAATATCAGTGATTACCTGTACAGCTCTTATGATGTGGTAGAAAAACTGGATAAACTTGGATAATATATCTGCCTTAATACAGCAGAACCCAGAGTGTACAACACACTCTCAGAAAAAAGAAGTCCCCTGCAAAACTCTACATTAAAATGCAATGCCTATTAATATTAGAATCAGCTTATTAACAATGTAATTCTGGCATGGTATTATTTTTCTATAACATTTGTATGTACCTCATTAGCAACAATATTTTCCTGACATTTAATGATAGTCTAAGGAATATCTTTAAAATTTTAGTAAAAGATAATTATACTGCACTGAAAATTTTCAACGATGAGTGACAATCATTTTTAACACTATTGACATTTCAGAACAGTATGGGTCTGATCATTTTCTCATGAATTTTTATGAGGATTAAATTAAATGAATAAACTTTAATGTTGCTTGACCTGATTAATTAGCACACACAAAACTTTAAAACACTCTTGAGTTTGGATACAGCTTGCATATTTACTTATTACCACAAAGTACTGAAATTTGACTGAATGAAAACATCATAATTACAAACTAAGCAAGTATTTCTTTCTACCATTATACTTTCTGAAATGAACTCAAAAATAGGGTGTGTGCTTTTGAACGGATAAATATCTAAAAGAAAATAAGCAGCAAAAGCTTCTCTCCACACTTATTCCTCTTGAAACAAAATATTTTACGACCATGTCAAGGACTTTCATCATGATTTTTAGAATAGGAAAAAAATGATGGAGAGGAAGAGAAGAAAACGAGCCAGTTCAGTGTTTGGGAAAAGTATGGAAGACGCTATATTGCATAGTCATATCTCTTCATCACTCATGATGTTATTAGGGCTGCATATCACAATTTGGTACTAGTTAGAATACAAATGACCATCTTACCAAAGTCCAGTTCATATTTTTCCACTGGATGCTTCCCTGGAATTTGCTGTATCATAATGCATTGTTCTTTAGGAAATGCCTTTTTCTCAAAAGGCTTTTTATTACTGTTCCTCTGCAAATACATTGCATCACAACTGTGTGCTTTCAAATATAACCATATAACAATTGAGTTGTTTAGATCCTTGCCTCTTTCACTGCACCCAAGTTCCAGTTCAGTGAACTATGTGCTATACAGTATTTTAAGAAACTTGCTTTTTTAGCAACTCATCTAACTGGAGAATGCTTAAGAAAATTAATAGATCATTGCTGATTATGAATACAAAATTAATTCTAGTAAGGGGGAAAACTACCCCAGCACAACATAAAATAGTTTATTATAATATATGCAGGTAAAACTGTGCAAAAATGATAATGTGGCAATCATTTTTGTCACGCAGTGACACCCAGGAAAATAGTAGCAGTAATTTTCCACATAATCAGTAATTCTCAACATGAAGAAAACTCGATTGCTAATTTTACTCCTTCAAGTTGAAATTCAAACTATAACAATTGCATATTAATATGACTTGAAGAGTTGTCACCTAGTGGACTATCTTTTCCAAATAAAATCTTCCTTCCTGGTGTGAAGCAATGCTGTACGTCCCCACATCTTAAGATGTTAAAATGCAGGACTAACACACCTTTCCTGTAACAGCTTCAACATGTTGGAATGTTCTACCTCTTATAGCCAAATGGCTTATATGTTTCAATTGTTCAATAAGGATTCAATGAGGATATAATTTCATTGGGCATTGGTGGTTGAGGTACCTTCCATGTGTTGCAGTTTTAATTAGGGCCATTTTAATATTTAATTGTTTGAATAATAATTATGCCATTTTATCTCAGCTGCACAGATTATGTAGAAACAAACAAGATATAATTAGATAAACAGAGATCTAGATAGATGATATTTTCTATTTATTTAGAAAAGGAGAAATATATTTAAATGATTGACTATTTAGGATTACACCATAGGTCCAGTGAAATTGTTATAGGTAAACAGGAGAAATGAAAGTTATTCATTTCAATTATTGTACTTCTTTACATGTCTTTGAGTATTTTATGTTTAGTATACGTTTTGGGAAGAAAGTAATAATTAATGCTTTAGATGGGATATTTTCATCAGTCATGGTAAAGTTGTGAGACAAGTTGCTACTAGCATAAGAAAGAACCATAAAATTCAGTATATGGCTAGAAAATAAAATGCTAAGCTTTATGCAATTCAAATGAGCTCCAGGAGAATATCTATAATTTCTGCTTTTTCCTCCATTCAATGATACCCGATTCTCAGACACTGCAGTTTTCTTGGAAAGGCATTTCAGAAGTGTTTTACTATTACCTCCTTCCAAGTACAAAGAGAAAGTAATTAGCCCATGGTCACCCAGCTGGCTTCATGCCCAAGACAGGACTTGAACTCACGATTCCCAATTTTTACCTGATGCTTTAACTTCTACACTGAATCGACTCTATCTAACTAAGTATCATCAATTGCCAATGCTGCATCCGCTCCATACATATATGCAACATCACAATATGTGAACATTGACATAATATTACAGTGGGTTTACAACAGCACAACACTGTTTTTGTCATTTGCTTTAAGGCCCTGTCACACTGCCCAACGGATGCAAAACATTAGTAAAAAGGATGCAACAGATGAGAAAAATGTTCCATCCATTGTTATCTGCTCTCAGAAGGGGCGAAAATTTGCATAACCGGAGTGGATAACACAGAAAGGAATGGACAAGGGGAGGACGCAGGGCGGATAGAAAGCGGATGCGGAACGGAAGCCCAGCGGATGGAAGCGGATGGGAGCAGATGGCACATCCGCTAGGCTTCCGGGGCACCTCAGCAAAGCGGACGCGGAACGGATACAGCGGATGCAGAGCGGACGCCGAGCGAATGAAGTGGATGCACAGCGGAAGCCTAGCGGATGCACAGCAGAAGCCTAACGGATACCTAGTGTTAATTGCACATGCGGGGAGGATGCATTGCGTAAGCCCCGTGGATATAAGGGAAGTAGCTCGGAAGCAGGTCACCATTCAGAGGAAAGACCTGCTGCCAGACGGATTGACAGCCTTGCCTGCCCTGCCTGCATGCCTGCCTGCAAGCCTTGCTGCCAGCCTCCCTGCCAGCATTGCTGTCTGCCTGCCTGCCAGCCTTGCTGCCAGCCTCCCTGCCAGCCTTGCTGCCAGTCTCCCTGCCAGCCTTGCTGCCAGCCAGTCTGCCTGCCAGCCTTGCTGCCTGCCTTCCTGCCAGCCTTGTTCATGTCTGCCTGCCAGCCTTGGTGCCTGCCTGCCTGCCTGCCTTCCTGCCAGCCTTGGTGCCTGCCTCCCTGCCAGACTTCCTGCCAGGCTTGGTGATAGCCTTCCTGCCAGCCTTGGTGCCTGCCTGCCTGCCTGCCAGCCTTGGTGCCAGCCTTGGTTCATGTCTGCCTGCCACCCTTGGTGCCTGCCTGCCTGCCAGCCTTCCTGCCAGCCTCCCTGCCAGACTTCCTACAAGCCTTGGTGCATGCCTCCCTGCAAGCCTTCCTGCCAGCCTTGGTGCCTGCCTCCCTGCCAGCCTTCCTGCCAGCCTTGGTTCCTGACAGCCTCCCTGCCAAACAGCAACCCCACAACCATGCGGAACACAGCAAGCCTCAGCCATCTGCTGCCAGCCCTGGCAAGAGGGACAGGGCTAACATCCCACCCCCTGGCCCTCACTATGGTTCTGCTGGGGCTTCTGTAGCATGGGCTCGCTCTTCTGGGGCTGGTGCTTCTGCTGCTTCTGCTTCTGGAGGAGCTGATGACAAGCACTCCAGCACCAGCCACCTCCACAGCACCTGGACCTTCACCCCTGAGACTGAGCGAACAAGAGGAGTGCCAGAGATTCATTTTTGTTTTATAGCTTCTTGTTAATAAAGTCTATTTTTGATTCACACACTTGCTTCATTTCTTTTTTTTATTAAAGTCTTGCTGAAAACTTTTAGAAATGGTTTAAGCCTTTGCATGCTTGTGGGATGGGTTAAGATAGCAGTGGGATGGGTTAAGATAGCAGTGGGATGTGTTGAGATAGCAGTGGGATGGGCAGGGATACCTTTGGGATGGGTAATAGCTGTGGGATAGATAAACCTCCAGTGCAAGCATGGTGGGACTGGATGGTCCACCCTGCCAGGTGTCACACCTATGGCCCTTTATTATCAATAACAATGTAATCAATCATCCACACATGTCAACATAAACACAACTCTTTATTAAATGCCCTGTTCTTTGTAGGCCCACCCAACATACATGGCCCAATCTCATCCGTGTGATGAGACAGGCTAAAGGAAGCATCCATTAAGCATCTATCATCCTGTCTTGCCACTCCACTGCTCCAGCTGGGGAGTTGCACCATTGTCTCAGGAGGTTGCACTGCTTCTTCCCTTCATGTGAAGCTCTGTTGGGGTCTTGCACATCCTCAGTGTCTATCAGGTTTTGCCCTTGCCTCCATTCCCCAGGCTCCATGTCCCCATTGCCTTGTTGGAGGTCTACGAGCCTGTTCTGCAAGACTTGGTAGCGGGTGCGCATGAGATTGTGCAGGATGCAGCAAGCTTCCATGATCCTCCTCACAGTCTCTGGGAGATGCTGCATGTTGGTGAGAAGTACCTGGAACCTGTTGGCCAGGATGCCAAAGGCGTTCTCCACCACCTGCCTTGCCCTGGACAGCCTGTAGTTGAAGATCCTCTCTTCACAGGTGAGGAGTCTGGAAGTGTAGGCCTTCATGAGGTAGGTTGTGAGGGAGAAGGCGTCATCCCCCATGATGAAGTAGGGCACATCTTGCGTGTCGTTGGGCTGGGGTTCTGGATCTGGGAAGCCCACGATGAGGTTGCATTCCAGCCTACCCTTGAGGGCACTTGCATTGTATACCTGGGCATCTGAAGATGAGCCGTTGCCTGAAGCATCGATGTACATGAACTTGTAGTCAGCATCGACCATGGCGAAGAGGATGATGCTGAAGAAGCCCTTGTAGTTGTGATAAGAGGACCCTGAGTTGGCTGGCGCTTTTCAGACCACGTGCTTGCCATCCTTGGCTGCAACGGTGTGGGGGAAGTTCCACCTATGATACCACTGCTCTGCAAATTTCTTCCATCCTTCTTCAGTGGAGGGGCACTGGAGGAGCTCCTCCTTGTATTCTTCAAGGATGGCCTGCACCACTTCTCTAACCACAATGCTGATGGTGTTGTGTGGCACCCTCCAGCCATACTGCATGCTCCTGTAGGTGGTCCCTGAGGCCAGGTGGCGCAGAGTGAGTGCCACCTTGAACCCAGGTTCCAGGCTGGGCCAGAAGTTGGTGTTTGCCTTGGTCAACCTGGGTGTCAGCTGCTGCACAACTTCTTCAAACATGGCTGGAGGCATCCTCATGAAGTTCTGGAATGCCCGAGTGTCTTCGTTCCTGAGCTCCACCATCAGCTTGTTGTACAGTCCGTCCTCTGCTCTTCTGGCAAACCATCTTCGTACCCAGACGCTTCTTGGCCGCCTTTTTTTCTTCCCGTAGTAGAGTTCACAGAGCCTGTAGATGGCTTCGCACTGTTGCACAAGGATGGTGGCTGCCAAAAGGACTTTGTTATGATCCACGGTGGACATGACTGGATGCTGTGGAAGAGGAAGAGTCAGATGAAGGCTGCAGAGGTCTGCAGCAGGGCTGCTGTTCTGAAAGTGAGATGCAGGTGAGTTGCTCCCCCTTTTTATAGGCAGTATAGGTGTCCAATTCCATCCTCTAGGCATCCTCTATGCATCCTCTGGACATCCTTAATATCCGAGATAGGTCCCCTCTGTGAAGGTTTTTTCCATTTTAAATGCTTTGTTTCCGTGCTGCATCCGTTCTGCATCTGTTCTGCATCTGTTCTGCGTCCGTTCTGCTTCCTCCCTGTGTCCAAGCAGATGCGAGTTGCGCGGATGCGGAACGGATGCCTAGCGGATATAGCAGATGCGTAACGGATGCAGAACGGATGCCTAGCGGATGCGTAGCGGATGCAGAATGGACGAATTGGATACATTTTCCGCGCAAAAGTTTTGAGCAGCTCAAAACTTTCTGAGTGGATGAAACGTCCATAAACGGATGCTGGATGGATAGAGAGGAAGCAAAATGGAGGCAGTGAGTACAGAACGGATACATCGCGTTAACTAACGGATGGCAAGCTTTTTTGTCCATTTTACACCCTCTTTGCATCCGTTGGTGCAGTGTGACAGGGGCTTTACTCCTTGTGGAATCTTTTCATCAGTTATTAAATTTAGAGTGAATCTCTTTCTGTCCCTAGAACAATATCATTCCTAGTAAAAGTCTGAGATCATTATAGTGGAAACTGTTTTCGGTATGCAAACAACATTTACACATCATTCAAAAGAGGCAATAAAAAGCTAAAAAGGAAACAAAAAAACCAGAACACCTCTTTGCCAGTAATCATCACCCAAATAAGTAGGGATTAACACCAGGAACAACACTAAATAAACAATCAAGCAATAAACAATACCCTAATCAAGGTGCTACCAACTCAGATAAATAATAAAGCAGCAATCAACAGCCTAATCAAGGAACTACCAAGGAGAAAACAACACTTTACCAAATGTGAAAGGGCAAGCTACTGTATATAAACAGAGATCAAACCTTACTCCCTTCTAACAGATATTACATACCATAGTCAGGTAATGGAACAGCTGCAAAAAAACAACCAAATTCCGAGAGAGTCAAGAATTCTGAACTAAAAATTTTTTTCTATTACTCCCAAAAATTCAGATTGCTAACTGCTCCAGAAAGAAGAATAGTTTCATTGAGTTTTAGTTTTTTGTGGTTTTCAGAGAAAGAAGGAATTAACAATATATTTCACTTTACAAAGATAAACAAAAACTGAAAAAAAAAAAAAAACAGAAAGGTTTCCTGTATATTTTGCCACTAGAAGAAATACTGTTTTTGAGACATGTGTTTTACCAGAACTGTGAGAAGAATTTTGATTTGTATGTTATGGACCCTCAAAGATGTGACTCTGGAAAACATTTTTTTTTAATGTTAAAAAACCACCCTAAACTCTTCTTTGGAATGACAGATACTGAAGTTGAAGATCAAATACTTTGTTCACCAAATGAGAAGAGAAGACTCATTGAAAAAAACCCAAATGTTGGGAAAGATTGAAGACAAAAGGAGAAGGAAGGGATAGCAAAGAATGCAATTGTTAGGTAGAGTCATAGACATAATGAAATGGATTTGGGGAAACTGTGGGACACGATGAAGGAGGATGGCTTGCTGTAGTCCTTGGGATCATGAAGGGTAAGACATGACTTAACAACTGAACAACAACAAAAGAGAGATCATTGACAAAACCAATTTTGGTTGCATTCGGAAGCAAGATACATACTTTTTCTGATTTATTCTGTCCCAAAGCAAACTCCTTGTGAACAGTCTAAAAGGCTACATAAATCTAAAGATATTCTGACTAAGTCTTGACCAACAAATGCCATGTCCTACACATTGGTCAAAAAAATCAAAACACAAAATACAAGCTAGGTGGATATGACCTCATTGATAACCCTCACTCTGTCAAGGACCTCGGAGTTCTCATATTGAATGACTTAAGCACCAGAGCTCATTGCAATAGCATTGCCAAAAAGGCATTAAGAGTTGTAAATCTAATCTGACAAAGCTCTTCCTCTGGTAATAATGATTTGCAAACTAGGGCATACATAATTTTTGCTAGACCAATACTTGAATACAGCGCCACTGTCTGGAATCTGCATTATATCTCAGACATTAATACAATTGAGCAAGTCCAAAAGTATTTTACAAGAATACTACCAGACTTGAGATTCTAGGCTTAGACAACCTTGAACTATACCGGCTAAGATTGGACTTAAGCATAGTACATAAAATCATATGTTGCAATGTCTCACCAATTAATGAATTTCTCAGCTTTGAACAACAACAAAGAGCACACAACAGATATAAATTAAATGTAAACCACTCCAAACTTGATTGCAGAAAGTATGATTTCAGCAACAGAGTGGTCAATGTCTGGAATTCACTATCTGATTCTGTTGTCATATGTTCAAACACCCACTCATTTACTCTTAAACTAACTTCTATTGACCTCACCCCATTCCTAAGAGGTCTGTAAGGGGCATGCATAAGTGCACAATCATGCCTACCATCCCTGTCCTATTGTCCCCAATTATTAGTTCCTATTTCATGTATTTAAACTTTTGTTTGTTCTTATTTCTATTATAGTCTAAGTGTTTGACAAAATAAACAAATAAATAAAATAAAATAAAATAAATAAATAAGTCAGCAGCTGGTAAGATTCCAGAATGACAGATAGCATGCTAACGAACAGGCATAATGGAAAGCAGCACAATGTGTAATAAGCAAAAATAATTTTGCAAAAGTACATGCAGCATTGCAACAAAGCATCAGCAGACCAAAGGATAAAAGTATTTTTAGGGGCAGCATTATATTTGTAACAACTGCTGGCCAAGTGATAGAAACAGTCCATGCATGATAGTTCTGTGGTTGGAATGCTACAGTGCTACTTAAATTAGATGTGGGATTTAAGGCTAATGTTCTCCTTCAACAGATAGCAAAATCAATTCCAGAGTTGGTATCAAGAAGCTATTCATCACCAAACCTACTAATGTTTTGTGGATGCATTTACTGAAAAGTGTGGTTATGAAGTAGGGATGCAAAAATTTTTTTTTAAAAAAATTAAACTTAAAATTTATTTTGATAAGGATTGAAGGTCACTCATCCATTGTAGTAAAACATGCAATTCTAAAGATGCTCAATATCTAAAAAGCAATTAAAAGACAATTTCCAAAAATAATTAAGAAAGGAAGTATGTGAAATCAGTGTCTTTAAAAAGTGCTGACCATGGTTTGAACAAAGATGGAGCTCTAAAACCCATGAGAGACTTCTTTCTGTCAGTTTCTTCATGAAGTGCCACTGTCTGGAACACATGCAGCAGTTCCTAGTCATTTCTTTGTCTGGAGATGGACCTTGAAGAGCTAATCCTTTTGTTTACTCTGCTTTTCATAATGATTATCAGGTCCACCCTAAGCAGACATCCCTTTAATTTGCCATTTCTTTGCTGGAAGTTTGCTTGACTGTCTATCTGTGAATAAAGTACTGGATTTCTTTGTCATCTGAAGTGACGTATCTGACTACCTTGAAGACAGAATCATAGGATGTAGCTGAGCCAACAAATGCTGCACCAAAAAGTGAAGCCCTATTGACAGAAAATATGCAAATATAATAACTAAAGTATTCCAAACTGTACATGTGTCTAATATGCAAATTAGTTTTGTTCACTTAAAAATGAAGACCAAGCAGCTACCTCTACTTCTCTCTATATATGTCTGATTATGATTCTTCTTCTCAAATAGTAACACACGGGGGGGGGGGGGAGAGCGAGACTACATGTATAAAAATTCACATACTGTGTGTATATCTATTATCAGATCAAACTGGTCTGAATTGTATAACTTGATATTAAATTGAAGTGGATTTTCAATATCTTTGCTCACAATGTATAACAATAAATTAGAAGTATGTGAGCCTGAAAGATGAGAGATGTCTTAGCATGTGATATACTAGCTTGTTTGAGCTGATGCTTATTATATTTCTCCACTATTCAATTTAACTATTTTGTCACTGTAGCAATCAAACAAGGATTATATTCTTAAAGCTGTCAAAAATATGATTTGTTAGTGTCACTTAAAATAGTGAAAAACTTTTTCTGGAAGCATACATAAGAACTTGTACACAAACTACTAGGAATTCGCTAAGGAATGACTGATTTCTTTCCATTGTACATCATAAAAAGACTGGATGAAAAAAGTAACCATAATGTACTGACTAAGTAATAGACACAGCCAGACCTAGGTATTATGATTAAGTTTCCTGGATACATCAATGCAAAAATCTGAGCTGGATTTTGTTATAAAGCCCAGGCATGGATATTTAAGTATTTCTTTCCATATAATATATATTGAGTTTAAGTTTGCATCTCATTCAGATATACACATGCACACAAAATAGTGCCATTTCTATGTAAGGCAGCAACCTTAAACACTCAGAGAACCACAAAGGTCTTCATTGGAAGCCTCCTGTTCAATTCTGGAAAGCCTGGAAGTCTGGTTGGCACACCATAGAGTCACCTCCACAGTGTCCTTTTTTGTCTACCTGTCCTAATCAGAAGTCCTATCAATTGTTGAGTTGACCAGAAAACCCATTCCTTGCCATGGAATCTCCTCCTGGTGTGCTGTGCTTCCCTCCCAACTAGAAGCTCCTCTCAAAATTGTGGTGCTACAGAACTTCTGGTTAGACTTCCTTGGTGATGGACCAAAATCCATGATCATCTGTGGTTTCAGTTCATGCTGTTTGTCGGAGGGCCCCAATCTACTTGATTTGGGTCCAAAGCCACCCCGTAGAGGTGGTGAAGAAGAGGGAGACCACCAGATGGGTCAAGGGGAGCTACATCTCCCCTCCATGGCTTGGCATTTACTCCTCTCTGAAGACGACAGTAGCAGTAGTCAAAATGGCCACCCTGAAAAGGAAGGTCTGATCAGACAAGAGTGTGCAGAGTCTTGAGTGGGTAAGAAGAGGACAGGTTGAGTGATGGGGCTAAGCAGAAGTAACATCTAAATACAAGGTACCCTGGAATTAAAATTATTAAGAACTTTTAAGAAAGATTTTTGAAATGGCAGCAGAGAAGAGGGGAAAAAAAAATCTGACAGATGAAAGTGGCTTTGAATTTTGAAAGAGAAGCTTGAAGAAGATATTGACATAAAACGATCTTGAAACTAAATAGGCAAACCTAAAGCTGAACTTGAAAGTGTCAAAGGGAAAATAAGGATTTTTTGAAACTTAAAAGCCATTAAAGAGAAAAAAGCAGAGAGAAAAAAAGGGTGGAACTTGGACATAGTAGAGAATGCCACCGTGGTAAAAGGAATTAATTGTGAATTTTCAAAGGATCTTTAAAGAATACAAAATAAGTGAAATCTTGCTACAATAAAATAGATCCCCCGGAAAGTGAAAGTGTAGCATTGAACTTTGGAATAAAGAAAGATGCAATAATGAACTGTTCTGGGATTATTTGGTGATTTTGGAAATTTTGGACACTGGATTGACAGAGGATCTAATTGAAATTAACTGTGGGAAGTAATTTTTAGACTTTGGTTGCTTTAAAATATTGGTTAGAAGTGTTTAAAGATGGCAGAACTTTTTCTAGAACTGAAAATGGAATTTAAAAATATGAAAGAAAAACTGCAAGAGAAAGGGAAATTGTTTGGTTTGCTCTACAATTTCTTGATATGGTGGTTTTAGAATATGAAGAACAAGGAGTTCCAGAAGGAGAAGAGCTGAATAAAGGAGAGGCCATCTTTAATAAACAAATGAGGCAATGAGGGTTGAAGCAAAAAGTGGGAAAAAAGGGAATTAAAAATTGGAGATTAGAGGAGATAATTAGAAGAGAGAACAGTTTGAAAAACAAACAAAATAAAAGGAAGATTACAGAAGGAAGCATTAAAGAGGGAGGGGGACAAAAATTGGAATGAGAAAAAGAGGGGAAAAATAAAAGGGAAAAGAAATTACAAGAAACAGAATCAGAAAATAAAGAAACATGGGAAACGATCAAGAATAAAAACAAATAGTTTGTTTAAAAGACACAGAGACAATTTTCTTTTCTTTTAAAAGAAAAATTAAGGAAGAGGATTCTACAAACTGACAAGGGATACTGTAAATAGATTAGAAATAATAAACTATGTAGAAAATAGGAAAATATATATTATAAAAGTGGAAGATGAAACTGGTATTGTTAATTAATGGAATGTCTGCTAACAGTCAAATCAAACATAGAGATAAATGGAACAAAGGTGAAAGAAGAGAAAATATGAGAAATATATTGATTAATATATGGAATCTAATTGAAAATTATTATGAGGATTATTGTAAGAAGATTATAAGGTGAAAAGACAGGTATGAAACTATGTATATTAATTATATGTAATGACCTATAAAATATAATTGAAATGAATTATGAGAATGATTGTAATGAGATCAATATCAGTTTCCAGGATGAATTTGAATAGATTAATTCTTTTCTTTTTTTTTTTCTTTTTGAAATTTAAAGTGTATTGGGGATAATTTAAGGGGAAAGTACCATACGGAATCTGAAAAGGGATATATGTTATAATATAGTTATTAGGAGTTGAATGTTATAACTGTTTAAGGGGACAATTTAAAAGTTGAATGTTTAATGGGACTTGAAAGGGAACTAATTATAAGATATGAAGGTGACACCTACTAATTGGCAATTATAGGGGAAATCTTGTTTTGTAATGTTTAAAATGAGGAGGATTTTTTGGGGAAATGATGAAATAAGAATATGTAATGAAATTGTAAACAGGACAGATAAAAGTACAAGTATAATTATAATGAAGATGTGAAAATTTTGAAAAGGAAATGAAATAGACTTAGAAATGAATGAGTAAGCTATAAAATAAGCCTGAGAGAATATTGGAGAAAAAATCAATAAAGAATATATAAGTAGTGATAAGATATGAAATTGAATGTGAAAGATGAATATATAACTGAGATTATATCTGTATGGAGATGTGAAAATCTGGAACTATGCTGTTCACCTGCTTTGTGAAAACTCAAATAATTTTTTTTTTTAAAAAAAAATTGTGGTACTGACCAGTGACAGGGAGTTGCAGCAGAGGGATGAAAGAGCCACATGCAGCTCCAGAACCACAGGTTGATGACCCCTGATCTAAGGTAATTCAGGATCTGAAGAGTTGGGTTTAATCAGAAAGCATTTCTGAGTGTCTCACCTGTAGGTCATATTCTACACATAAAACTGGGTGCAAATTCTTATACTATAGCAATGTCTGCTGATACTTTTACAGAATTTCAAGGAAAGTATCTGCCCCTTTGGTTATATGTATTTTATAGCCAAAATGCGTATGGCTTTATAGATACCAAATACATGGCTGAAACTACATCTCACAGTGGAAAGTATATATCCAAAGTTTTTTTCCATATTAGACAGAGAGCCAGAGAAATGCCATTTTTCCAATAAACATGATTATTTCCTATGTATGTGTTCATTTTTTTGTATTTTTATTTTTTAAAAGATCCCTGTGCTACAAAATAATAAATTTTAGGTCAAAAGCTCTTTGGAGTTTGAAGACAATGCTGTGAAAGTTTCATAAATCTTTTGATATGTAGGTCCCATCATACTTCTATTAACAAACCTATAATAAAATTTAGAGTAATTGTAACTGAATTCTAAATGAGTCTATTCAGCATACCTGAAAGCAAAGGGGACCTTTTTTTTTTCAAAAAAGAAAAAGAACCTCTAATTTTAATTCCAGGTTTTTTAAATTATTGAAGAAATTAATCAGCATTCAATACTACTTACAAAATACATTAAAATGCATTCAGTAATATATGAAATTGCTCTTTGGGTCTTCAACTAAACTAAACTAGAAAAAAAAAGACAAAATTATTGGCCATATTAGAATAGTCATTTAAGATTGCCAAACCTCAGTAACAATTAGAATTTATTAAATATATTCTTGTCTCTAATACAACTTCATATGGTAAGGCTTGTTTGCAATGAATTAAATATAATGCTAAGGATTTCATTTAATCCCAGTGATAGCTTTCTGTTTACTCAGCAATAGGCTCACATGTGAAATCATATTCAGAAAAGTTCATTTTCTGTTCTCATGTAAACATAAAAGAGAAAATAAATACTTTATCTTTGGTTTGGCCTCCACATTTATCACATGTTGAAAATAAAGTTTGAGAGTACATTTTGTGTAATGGTTAAGACTAGAAACTGGGAGACAATAAGTCTTAAGCCCACCTTAAGCACAATGGCAGCTGGATGACCTAGGGCCTAGGTCAGTCACTTTCTGTCATCCCGAGGAAGGAAGCAATGGCAAACTACCTCTTGCCAAAAAACTTGGCAAGAAAACTTCAGGGCCATGTCCAAGAAGCCCTTGAAAATTGGATATGATTGAATGGAAGAAAAATAAATAAATAAATAAATAAACCAGAATTTCAATTGATTTGCAGGTTAGATTGTTAAAAAACCGTTTTGTGATTGCTAAAACACATAGAAAATGGGGTATATAGCAGTGGTGGTATTCTACCATTTGGCCTGGTTTGGTCAAATCAGTAGCTCTGAGGATCATTTGTGAGCAAATTGGTTTGCTCCAATGATCAGCTGCTGGGCCCTCCCATTTGTCCTGGCTCTATGCTGATCTTTACTTCCTGGTTTTGAAGCTCAGCTGCTTCGCGGCACAGCTGTTGAAGACACAGGAAGAGTGCAGGACTGCAGAAGAAGGATAGTATCAAACCTGTGCACATGCGCAAAGTACACCCACAGAACCAGTGGTAAACAAAATTGAATCCCATCACTGGTATTTAAGATTTTTGTAATAAATAAATTATCTTATGATTCAAAAAGAATCTGTTCATTTGAAAGGTACCAATGTTCCTGTATGCAAATATAAATGTTTCTCTGTCCACCTTTAACTCTTTTATCTATCTATTTACATGTTATGCATCACTCTCTTGAGAATTATCTTATATAGTCATCTTTTCTAATTCTTGTCTCTCTTTTCTAGCCACATGTACCATCTATGCCAAAACAAGTAGTAATCAGATTCTTCTTTTTCTCTTATTTTTAGTGCGAGCATATCTATTTCTGCACAGTCTGCTATTTTTTGTAAAATAGGTGATGGAAATGTAAGATAATATTATATGCTGATGCAAAAGCTGTTGAAAATCTAAGATTTGTACTGGTGGAAAACAATAAATGTTTGTTGGAAAAAAATAAATGTTTTTTTTGTATTTGTATGGTAAACAAATAATTAAAATATAATATATGATATATAAGATATTCTTTTTCTGTTTGGTCTCCAGTGTAACAGTACATTTTATTTATTTATTTATGAATATAACAGTTTATGAACATAAATCCAGAACTTGAGGAAATTACATGCACTTTTTTTTTTCCTGGCATTGGCCATTCATTACTTTCCTATCTTAACCCTCAATGATTGTTTCTGTTTCTATATGAATTCAGAAACTGACAGGCTTACCTGGATTTTGAAAAGACCTATTGTGATAGTATATATTTACATGAAAAAATGTAGGTGTCCTTGGTCAAATTATATTTCAATAAGCCCAAAAATAAATAGAAACTGACACAACACCTACATTGTAGAATAATTAAACACACCTTTAGGCAAAATTGAATCCATACTTACTATTTTTATACAGTTGTTTATAGATACAAAATAAGAGAGTAGTGATTGTGACAGGTGCAGAACTTTGGAACCCTTTCAGGAAATACTTCTGTAACATGTTATTTGGTAGAAATAATAGGTTTCAACTGTTTCCTGTAACACTTTGAAGTCAGTGTTTTGCTGAAGTAGTGAGTCTTGCCTGGCAGCTTCACTCTGAACCTGTTGACAGACAGTTGAACCACATCATGTAAAGAGCAAAGAGATGGCTTTGAAGGGTAGGAGAAAAAGAACTACCAAGGTCATGGACTTAAGCCTAGGCCAAGAAAGCAACTTGGGCAAACACTTCTGACAAGCCCTTTCCCAGTTGACATAAAGATAAAAGGGGATAGTGGAAAGCATTCAGATTTTCAAGATGTTATAATTTAATAGCATTTCAAGCAGGGGAAAGAATCCCAAAACTGAAAGGCACACTAAGTGGGGATTTCTAAAATAGAAACCAATCTAACAAATATAAAAGAAATGTAGTAAACTTTTGAAATACTTCAATTCACTGTGAATAGATATTTAGAAGAACCATAGGATGGTGGCAAATACAGATGCTGATATAGCAACAAGTAAAACAATACAACAAATGTCACAGTCTCTGTGCAAATCTGTGCTTCTAGCACTAGCATGAAGCAGCCATTATTTCTTGAAGGTAGGAAGACATGAGATCTCAACTTACCTGCAATTAACACAACCTCCATCCATGTTTTGGCTTCATATTATCTGTTATGGGTCATTTATTTTGAATGCTGCACTTCAATTCTTCAGCAAAGCCTTTTAGTTTCATTCAGCTACCCTGGCTTGTAGCAGAATGCAGCTTTCCTTCTGATAGTCACTGCCCTCCAATTTTTTTCTCCAGTGGAATGATGAGAAGTTGGGTTTCTCCATCTCACCCACTACCTATCCCAAAAATAATTGATAGTAAAGTGATAGAGCAGTTTTGTTTTTTGACCAGATTAAATTGATAAGAATTCTATAACTTTCACCTTGTAATCCAAGAACAGAAAAAAGGGTTAAATGGTCATTTTATTTCCTGGCCCAGGAAGAATTCCTACTATGGGGGTTTGGTAACATGGTAACATCAAGTCACCACTGCTTTCAAAGTAAGGAAGGATTTCTTAAATCAAGTACGTTTTGAATCACTTTATTCTCTGTGGACAAGCCCTATGATTGTAATTCTATATCTACATACATAGAAAATGTATTCAATTCAGTAAGTGTTTTTAGAAGAGTATATATGCACAGTACATATACCTTATACCTTTGGATATAAATTATAGTGAAAATTAGTGGCTGTGTCAATTATTTTTCACTTTGTTGCATCTTGGAATAGATAAGTGTTTATATACAATATTGTAAGATAGTAGTGAAAACTAAAGATTTGGAAAAGTACCTTAATACAATAATACCTTTTATTTTATTTACTTGTTTCAGATTTTCTTACCCACTTCTTCATTTTAGTTTCCTGAATTTGTCTGACTACAAGGTTAATTGCTAAAACTATGGCAAATAATTTCATTAAGAGAAATCTAAATACATTGAGAAAGGCTTCATATCTCCATCATTCTGGTTTTTTTAATAGACTTAAATATAGAATTAACATCCCATAGGATTCATTCAGGATAAATGAAACCCTCATGCCTTGGAGTCAATTTTTCTATTCAGCAATAATATGCCTTATTATTTTGACAGGACATTTTGCACAATCCCAAATTAGAAAATTACAAAAGGAAGAAGGATCGAATTTATGTGTGTCTGATCCCACTTCTGCTAATTTTTAAATGATCTTACTAGCATCCATTGGCAAACCATTCTGAAGTGTTCAGATGTTAGTCAGGCTGAGTATAACCTAGCAAAACCTCTCCTTAAATTATACTCTGATCTAAAATGAATTAAAGCCCAAGGAAAAAGAAACAAAAGCCCAAAATGGAAAAATACATTCAATGTAATACTATCCTTACTCTAATATTCACTCTGTTAAAACTGAACTCTTTGAAAAAAAAAAAAAAAAGGAAGGTGAAATCTTCTCAGGTTTTTAAAAAGGTGACGAATCTTGAATCCTGATGATAACAGAAAGTCCTGATAATGCAAATATTACAACATGTTGAAGTGCAGAGATACAAATCCTATTTCCATGTACTTGTCTCCAGCTGTCTTATGGTATTTGTTTATGACACCAGTATTCATATTATGCTTACTTTTGTAACACTAGGAAGGTTAGCCATTATCTTTTCCTAAGATTTTTTGTTATTATTTCCAATTCTAGGTTACAGACCTGGGATTTCCCAGTAATCTCCAACTGATATATTAATAAGATGTGGAGATTTCTATTCTCTCCAAATTCGTTGGATTTTTCTTCAGCATATAAATTCAACAACTAAAATCAAGCACATGGGGAAAAATAAAAACGTAAGGAGATATGAATAATAATGTCATGTTGACAATCTGTATTCAGACTGTCATTTCTTTTTAAGAAATCCTGATACATTGTCATGTATAATTTTTACTAAACTTTTTTACTAAATGCTACCTAATGTATAGAATTCTGTACAAAATTTCTGCTATATATCTTTTTAAAAGTAAAACTATATGAAGAAATTTCTCTCGATATAACTTTTGCTGAAACATTTGTAAAATAAATTTATAATTAAATAATGTACTCATGGAAAATGATTGAAATGGAACTAAACTTATATTAAGAACTGAGGCTTTATGAAGATGGCTAATGGATGCTACAGAGCTATTGAAGCAAGGAGAAAAGAGTTAAAATGGCTAAGCTTGCTCTAATTTTTTTATGTTAAAGAGTTTTTTGAAACAATGACTGAAATTGTTGCGTCGACGTTCAATTTCCCCTCTGGTCCGCATTCCTGGCGGGAGCACGGACCGCCCTGATTGGCTGATGCCGTTTGACAGCCGTCTATAGAGTCTAAAGTCAGAGCCATCCACGAGGCACCTACTCCTACCAACAAAACCGAACTCCAGGCCTTTATAGGACTTCTCAATTTCTATGCTGCATTCCTACCTCACAAAGCTTCAATCCCAGAACCTTTACATAGACTTTTGGACAAAAATTCTCCCTGGCGTTGGGGACCTAGGGAAGCCCATGCCTTCCACTCTGTTAAATCCTTGATCACCTCTAATGCAGTTTTAATTCAGTTCAACCAACATCTTTCATTAGTTCTTGCTGCAGACGCTTCCCCTTTTGGTATAGGGGCTGTTCTTAGTCACAGACTGCCAAATGGCTCTGAGGCACCCATTGCCTTCTTCTCCAGAACTTTTTCTTCAGCTGAGCACAACTACAGCCAGATAGATAAAGAAGCCTTAGCTGCAGTTGCCTCTATAAAAAAAAATCACGAATTCCTCTATGGCCATCACTTTGAACTAATCACAGATCATAAGCCTCTGCTAGGCCTTTTGTCTGCTGATAAACAAACACCTCAGATTCTATCCCCAAGGATGACTAGATGGACTTTGTTTTTGGCTGTTTATTCATACAAACTGATCCATAGACCTGGAAAAAACCTCGCACACGCTGATGCTCTCAGCTGCTGCTCATTGCCGATTCCAGTTGAAGACCCTGCACCAATCTATGCTGTTTTCGAATTCAACAAACTCAAGCTACCCATTACTGCTTCTGATATTGCTTACCATTCCTCAAAGGACAAGGTAATTGCCCAAGTCCTTGACTGGGTGGGAAGGGGGTGGCCAGACGTCCCTTATTCCCCTGAGTTCCTGCCCTTCAAGGCATGCCAGCTGGAACTGTCATCCCTTCAGGGCTGTTTGTTATGGGGAACAAGGGTGGTCATTCCTTCCTCGTTGCAAGCTTCAGTTCTGAAGCTAATGCATGAAGGCCACCCGGGCATCGTTAGAATGAAGGCCTTGGCCCGTAGTTACGTCTGGTGGCCTGGCATGGATGCCCGGATCTCCAGCTGGATAGGCGCTTGTCAGCTTGTCAGGCAACAAGACCTGCCCCACCAACTGCATCCCCTGGAAAGTGGGAGGACGCTGGAGCCTCTTGGTCCAGGTTGCATATTGACCTGGCTGGCCCAATGCAGAGGCATACATTTCTAATAATAGTAGACTCCTTCTCAAAATGGATCAATGTGGCCTTACTGCCCACAACAACCACCGTTGCTGTTACCAGGGCCCTAACCAGACTATTTGTGACTCATGTCATCCCTGACACAATAGTGTCAGATAATGGACCCCAATTTACCTCCTGTGAATTTGAGCTATACCTGGCCAACCTGGGGTCAGGCATACCCTCACAGCTCCTTTTCACCTGCTGGGATGAGACGGCCTGAGATCCCATCCTGGGATGGGACATCCCTGCTGCAATGGGATGGACGAGAGGGCAGTTAGGTCAGTAAAGGAAGCCCTGGAGAGATTCAGCCAAAGTGACTGGCACGCCAAGTTGTCTAGATTTTTACTATATCAGCACACAATCCCTTGTGCCACTACCAATAGGTCCCCAGCTGAACTCCTTATGGGAATACGCTTGAGGACTTCCCTGGACAGGCTGCACCCCCACTATGCCCCAGTGACTCCTCTAGGATATGACAGCCAGCCAAGGAAATTGAACTTAAAAGACCTAGTCTATGCCCGCAATTATGCAGGCCACCCTTTATGGCTACCAGGATAAGTCATAGCTATGACAGGGCCTAGGTTATATAGGGTGCTGCTGGAGGATGGTCGCACTTGGCGCAGACACATCGACCAGCTAAGGAGACACTGGGAAGTGGCCGCTGACAGACCCGGTCTACCACCCACCGACCCGAGCCTACCATCGACCTATGACAGCCTGCCGCCGCCAACCGAGGACACCTGGGGAAACCGCAGATGGAGGGACCTACCTTCTCCAATGCCTGATGACCCTTCAGCAGTTCCAGATATCGAGGCTCCCACGATGACCAGCTCCGAAGAGGCCCAGGGCATGGAGGACTCCAATCTTCCAACAAAGACTCCTGTTCCTCAATGTTCCGACCACCAGAGAAGGCGGCCGGCCTACCTAAAGGACTACGCATGCTCCTTACCAGGGGAAAGGAGTGTTGCATCGACGTTCAGTTTCACCTCTGGTCCACGTTCCTGGTGGGAGCATGGACCACCCTGATTGGCTGACGCCGTTTGACAGCCGGCTATATATAGTGCTGTCAAACAGTGTCAGCTGTTGCCACTTGCTGACTGCTCGCTAGTTTGGCAGTCGCGGCAACCCCTTTGTTTTCAAATAAAGGTTCCTACCTTGTTGTTCCGAGTCCGCCTCAGTCCTTATCCGCCGCTCCACAACAGAAATATTGATAACTTTCAGAAAGGATACAGTTTTCAATGGATAAACTTGTACAAGAAGATGAAAAAAAGATTATTTTTTTAAAAAAATCTGAGATAGGCATTATACAGTTTGGAGACATGGAAGATAACAAGATCAAGATTAGCAAAATGGGAATACAAAAGTCAAATAAAAAAATCAAGGATCTTGACATGGAACAGGTATGACAAGAAATCCTGATGAAAACTTTGAAGACTCCTTTTAAAAGTAATAATGAGCAGTCAACATGGGTTTGTTAAGAACAAGTCATGTCAAACCAATCTTATTTCATTTTTCAACATAGTGACTAAATTAATAGAACATCAAAATACTGTGGACATAATATATTTAGATTTCAGCAAGGCATTTGACAAAGTAGACCACAACCTACCTCTTAGTAAGCTAGAAAAAAGTGGAATAGATCACACAACCACGAGATGGATTTGCAACTGGCTGACAAACCATACTCAACAAGTAGTCCTTAATGGGTCTAAGTCTACAAGGGGGGAAGTAAGCAGTGGTGTGCCACAAGGTTCAGTCTTAGACCCAGTACCCTTCAATATTTTCATTAACGACTTAGATGAGGGAATAGAAGGGGAACTTACCAAATTTGCAGATGATACTAAGCTGGCAGGAATAGCTAACATCCAAGAAGATCGGCTCAAGATCCAGATGGATCTTGACAGACTAGAACACTGGGCCATATCTTATAAAATGAAATTCAATGTAGAGAAAAGTAAAGTCCCACTTTTAGGCAAGAAAAACTAAAAGTACATATACAGATTGGGTGAAACTAGGCTCAATAGCAGTAATTGTGAGAGGGATCTTGGAGTCTTAGTGGACAAGCAGCTAAATATGAGCCAGCAGTGTGCAGCAGCAGCCAAAAAAGCTAATGTAATCCTAAATTGTATGAACAGAGCGATACAATCAAGATCAAGGAAAATACTAATACCACTCTGTAAAGCCTTAGTAAGACCACATGTAGAGTACTGTAGAGTACTGCATCCAGTTCTGTCCACCACATTACAAAAAAGATGTTGAGACTCTAGAAAGCGTGCAGAGAAGGGCAACCAGAATGATTAGGGGATTGGAGACTAAAACATATGAAGAATGGCTATAGGAACTGGGCTTGGCTAGTCTAATAAAGAGAAGGACCAGGGGAGATATGATAGCAGTCTTCCAATATTTGAGGGGCTGCCACAGAAAGGAAGGGGTCAAGCTATTTGGTAAAGCACCTGTAGGTGAGACAAGGCATAATGGATGGAAACTGAACAAGGAGAGATTTAACCGGGAAATAAGGAGAAACTTTCTGACAGTGAGAACAATCAACCAATGGAACAGCTTGCCCTCGGAAGTTATGGAAGCGCCATCACTTGAGACTTTCAAGAAGAGATTGACTGCTATTTGTCAGAAATGGTGTAGGGTTTCCCACTTGGGTGGTGGGTTGGACTAGATGAACTACAAGGTCCCTTCCAACTCTGATTATCTGTTATCAGAGAAAAGCCATAGGGAATGAAAGATCAACTTCTGTGATACCACAGGAATGATTTTGAACAGGGGTGTCAAACTCAAGGCCCTTGAGCATGAGTGCTTAAATCTGGCCCACAGGCTCAGCCTAGAAATAGCAAAGGACCTGCTTGCAAAAATAGGGCACATTTTTGGCCCAGATGACCTCCTGCAGAACTCTGCCATGGCCCCTCCACCCCCCACACTATCAGCACTACAATGCTGATCTGGTCCTTGAAGAAATCCAGTTTAAGACCCCTGATTTAGAGGTAAACATTGTACAGAATAAAAAAGAAGTAATATACAGTTGGATTATAATCTTTGTTTGATATTTCTTTGCTGGACTTTTACCAAGAACAAAAAGATGATTTCTGGATTACATAGATAAAAATTAAGCTATGTGGAGAATGATGATCTCTTGCCTCTCTTTCGATATGGTCAAATTTATTGAATATACAATTGCCCTGTTTTCATTCCATACTCAATAAAGAGGAATCTAATTTCACCCCAAATTCGGTTTCTTGTTGCCAACTTTATATTGTGAATTCTTGCCAAATCATTTACATGCTAGCATTTCTAAGACAGACAAAATCATAGAGAGTCCATGTGAATTGGACTGACAGGATTTCATTAAAAGCTCCATCTCTGTCTCTGTTTTACATTTGGACCTTAGAGTCACATAAGTTGATGATGAAAGAAGATCAGAAAAGGGTGGAACTGGGTAAGGCTTCCTAATTGTTAACCCCATAGAGCCAACTGTTGCATATATTGTTTTTTTTCCTTCATAGATTTAAACAAACAAACAAAAACAGGAAAGCACAGGTTTTGCAATGACTTTGGAGACTAAAATCATTTCATCAAATCATTATAAATTATGTCTGCTGGAAAATATATTTGAGTTAGTTAACCATGGATGGAGGTTCAAAATGAATGTTCAACTGCAAAGATGAAATTTTAAGCCTGTGTAAGATTTCAAAATATATATGTAACTTTATTTATATACAAATACTACTGAAGATTATCTATAGTTTTGTGTTTTCAGTTTATTCACTTGAAATTGGTCTCAGGTTACTCATCATTTTATTTTTGCCTTCACAAAAATAATTGTAAAAGATCAAAGTTCCATTTTGGAATATAATATAAAGCTACATTACAATGCATTATTTTATTTTATTTTATTTCAATCTTTTGAAGTGGGGGAAGATTTTAATGATGCAGTTTTCATTTCTCAGAGGAATGTGTATTTCTATATCTTAGATGAGAAAATGATAAGTAATATCTACACTGGAATAACTTTTTAATTCTGATTTTCATTTTTAAGTAAGTAATACTATATATTGCTCTTTTTTATGTATGGTGTTTTAAAATTTTATTATTTATTTATTTGAGTTAGTTTTTGACTCCTTAAGTTAGTTTTTATTTATGTGGGCTCATTCCTTTGCAAGATTTTAGAGGTGATTTACTGTTGCCTACTTCCTATACTGGAGAGAGAGTGACTGGTCCAAATTCACCTAAAGCCCATGTCACACTGCACCAACGGATGCAAAGAGGATGTAAAATGGACAAAAAAGCTTGCCATCCATTGGTTAACACGATGTACTCACTGCCTCCGTTTTGCTTCCTCTCTATCAGTCCAGCATCCGTTTATGGATGTTTCATCTGCTCAGAAAGTTTTGAGCTGCTCAAAACTTTTGCACGGAAAATGTATCCAATTCGTCCGTTCTGCATCCGCTACGCATCCGCTACGCATTTGTTACGCATCCGTTACACATCCGCTATATCCGCTAGGCATCCTCTGTGCATCCACGCAACTCGCATCCGCTCAGACGCAGGGAGGAAGCGGAATGGACACAGAACGGATGCAGAACGGATGCCTAGTGGAAACAAAGCATTTAAAATGAAAAAAATATCCGCAGAGGGGACCTATCTCAGATATTAAGGATGTCTAGAGGATGCCTAGAGGATGACTAGAGGATGCAAAGGGACACCTATACTGCCTTTAAAAAGGGGGAGCAACACATCTGGATCTCACTTTCAGAACAGCCCTGCTGCAGACCTCTGCAGCCTTCATCTGACTCTTCCACTTCCACAGCATCCAGTCATGTCCACCGTGGATTGTAACACAGTCCTTTTGGCAGCCACCATCGTTCTGCAACAGTGCAAAGCCATCTACAGGCTCTGTGAACTCTACTACGGGAAGAAAAAGGGGCGGCCAAGAAGCATCTGGGTATGAAGATGGTTTGCCAGAAGAGCAGAGGACGGACTGTAGAACAAGCTGATGGTGGAGCTCAGGAACGAAGACACTCGGGCATTCCAGAACTTCATGAGGATGCCTCCAGCCATGTTTGACAAAGTTGTGCAGCGGCTGACACCCAGGTTGACCAAGGCAAACACCAACTTCCGGCCCAGCCTGGAACCTGGGCTCAAGGTGGCACTCACTCTGAGCCACTGGCCTCAGGGACCATGTACAGGAGCATGCAGTACGGCTGGAGAGTGCCACCCAACATCATCAGCATTGTGGTCAGAGAAGTGGTGCAGGCCATCATCGAAGAATACAAGGAGGAGCTCCTCCAGTGCCCCTCAACTGAAGAAGGATGGAAGAAAGTTGCAGAGCAGTGGTATCAGAAGTGGAACTTCCCCCACACTGTTGGAGCCATAGATGGTAAGCACGTGGCCTGCAAATCACCACCCAAGTCGGGGTCCACTTATTTCAATTACAAGGGCTTCTTCAGCATCATCCTCCTCGCCATGGACGATGCTGACTACAAGTTCATGTACATCGATGCTTCAGGCAACGGCTCATCTTCAGATACCCAGGTATACAACGACAGTCACCTCAAGGAGGAGCTGGAATGCAACCTCATCGTGGGCTTCCCAGATCCAGACCCCCTACCCAATGACACACAAGATGTGCCCTACTTCATCGTGGGGGATGATGCCTTCTCCCTCACAACCTACCTCATGAAGCCCTACACCTCCAAATACCTCACCCATGAAGAGAGGATCTTCAACTACAGGCTGTGCAGGGCAAGGCGGGTGGTGGAGAACACCTTTGTCATCCTGGCCAACAGGTTCCAGGTACTTCTCACCACCATGCAGCATCACCCAGAGACTGTGAGGACGATCATGGAAGCTTGCTGCATCCTGCACAATCTCATGCGCACCCGCTACCCAGTCTTGCAGAACAGGCTCGTGGACCTCCAACAAGGCAATGGAGACATGGAGCCTGGTGAATGGAGGCAAGGAGTAAACCTGATAGACACTGTAGATGTGCCAGGCCCAAACAGAGCTTCACGTGAAGGGAAGAAGCAGCGCAACCTACTGAGACACTGGTGCAACTCCCCAGCTGGAGCAGTGGAGTGGCAAGACAGGATGATAGATGCTTAATGGATGCTTCCTTCAGCCTGTCTCATCACACGGATGAGATTGGGCCATGTATGTTGGGTGGGCCTACAATGAACAGGGCATTTAATAAAGAGTTGTGTTTATGTTCAAATGTGTGGATCAATGCTTACATTTTTATTGATAATAAAGGGCCGTAGGTGTGGCACCTGGGAGGGTGGACCATACAGTCCCACTATGCTTGCACTGGAGGTTTATCTATCCCACAGCTATTACCCATCCCAAAGGTATCCCTGACCATCCCACTGCTATCTTAACCCATCCCACAAGCATGCAAAGGCTTAAACCATTTCTAAAAGTTTCCACCAAGACTTTATTAAAAAAAAGAAACGAAGCAAGTGTATGAATCAAAAATAGACTTTATTAACAAGAAGCTATAAAACAAAAATGAGTCTCTGGCACTCCTCTTGGTCGCTCAGTCTCAGGGGTGAAGGGTCCAGGGGCTGTGGAGGTGGCTGGTGCTGGAATGCTTGTCATCAGCTACTCCAAAAGCAGAAGCAGCAGAAGCCCCAGCGCCAGAAGTGCGAGCCCGTGCTGCAGAAGCCCCAGCAGAACCAGAGTGAGGGCCAGGGAGCGGGATGTGTAGCCCTGTCCCTCTTGCCAGGGCTGGCAGCAGATGGCTGAGGCTTGCTGTGCTTCCGCATGGTTGTGGGGTTGCTGGCTGGCAGGAACCAAGGCTGGCAGGAAGGCTGGCAGGCAAGCAAGCACCAAGGCTGGCAGGAAGACATGAACCAAGGCTTGCAGGCAGGCAGGCACCAAGGCTGGCCAGCAGACTGGCTGGCAGCAAGGCTGGCAGGCAGGCAGACAGCAAGGCTGGCAGGGAGGCTGGCAGCAAGGCTGGCAGGGAGGCTGGCAGCAAGGCTGGCAGCAAGGCTTGCAGGCAGACATGCAGGCAGGACAGGCAAGGCAGTCGATGTGTCTGGAAGCAAGTCTTTCCTCTGAATGGCGACTTTCTTCCGAGCTGCTTCCGTTATATCCGCGGGGCTGATGCAATGCATCCTCCCCGCATGCGCAATTAATGCTCGGCTTCTGCTGTGCATCCGCTGTGCATCCGCTGTGCATCCGCTGTATCCGTTCCGCGTCCGCTTTGCTGAGGTCCCCCGGAAGCCTAGCGGATGTGCCATCCGCTCCCATCCGCTTCCATCCACTGGGCTTCCATTCCGCATCCACTTTCCATCCGCCCTGCGTCCTCCCCGTGTCCGTGTTATCCGCTCGTTATGCAAATTTTTGCCCCTTCTGAGAGCGGATAACAATGGATGGAACATTTTTCTCGTCCGTTGTGTCTGTTTTGCATCTGTTGGGCAGTGTGACATGGCCTTTAACCACCACACCAAGTTGTCTTTTATGTATGCAATATAGCCTCCGTGTAAATATTGACTTTCAGCAGATCACATATTATCTACCTTTAAAGAAATACTATTTGGCTTTTAGTATTTCTTTTCCTATTTTCCCATTGTTAGGACTCAGTTATATCCACTTTTGTTTGGTCTTTTGCTAGTAATAAATAACTTGAATTACTCACATCATTTTCCCTGTCAAACACAATTATTTTGGACTTTGATATATTAATTTTAAGATCCATGCTTCTTACTATATCATGTCACTAACTAGCAATTATTGCAAATCACCAGTTTCTCAGTCAACAACAATGCATTAGAAAATACATACACTTTGACAAACTCAAAAAAACACCTCTGAATTCACTCTATGCATTCTTTATGCATTAGTTCCTAAAAGTTTAACTAATGCGAAGTTTTAAAGTAGTTATAAGAGTTAAATTTATTGTCATATGTACTTTACTTCCAACATATATTTCTCTAGCTTCATTAAAAACCACTGAAATTCAAATCAATTGACATAAAAACTCCTCATTCAAAGCTATAATTTATTTCTAAATTAACAAATCAGCTGTACATTTTATCACTCAGTTGTAGATTTTTTAATGATTATCTGAAGAACAAAAATATGTATATACATAAAGTCATACCACACTTTATGGCAATTATATTTTTCTTGATAACTTTTATCCTTTCTCTTTCAATCATCCTCTTCTGTATGTTTTTACTCCTCCACAGTCTCTTTCATTTCATTTTTCACTTAACACTATTTTTTCTATTTACTCACCATCATTATGTACTTACCATAAAATAATTAGTTTATATTGGATTGGACTGGTTATGTATTATCTTTTCCAACAATTTATTGAGAAAATAATTTATCTTTGATACTTTTCATATCAGGATATATATTTTCTCTTATTATGATTGCTCTATCATTCTTGGTTCTTTCACTTCTTTCTTAATCTTTCATGTCATTTTTAAAAATTATTTTCGGTCTTGAAAAAAAATGGCCAATACCATATTCAGAACCTCTCAGGTTATATGAGTTTTCCTGGTTTGCATTATTAAAACAAAATCATACTTTCAGATGCAAATATATGCTTTATCTTATGTACATATGAATATACTTACATTTAGACTTTACATTTGAAACAAAGAGATCCTTTTCTAAATAGATTTCAATCATTGTGAAAAATGGTTATCAG
Source organism: Laticauda colubrina (assembly GCA_015471245.1). Classification (NCBI taxonomy): domain Eukaryota; kingdom Metazoa; phylum Chordata; class Lepidosauria; order Squamata; family Elapidae; genus Laticauda; species Laticauda colubrina. The sequence goes on along the minus strand of BLBF01000006.1, from coordinate 56,925,948 downwards.
AAATGTGTCATTTATTTGTTTTGGAAAAGATAATCTTTTTTACTCATAAAGAATGCAGCACTTTATCTTATTATAACAGAGATGTTGCAATATCTTATAAAATATATTATTCATATTAGATAAGTGAATGCATTGATAAACCAGTGAGTATTGATAAATATAAAATATAAGTTTTCATTTTTTCCTTCTTAGTTTGTATTTTATTATTTTAACTATCTTTTCCTTTAGAGTTAAATATTGTTTTGCTTTCTTTGTGATAATTCTTATTCCTTCTTGGGTCTTTAAATGGCACAACCACTTTTTCTATTTTTTTCGTTGGCACACTTCCATTCATGTCACTAGCAGCATACCTATTTACCCTAAATCATATTTATTTAGATTTAGAACGATGAATATTTTTCCCAAAGCTATTCCAGTCACTGTAGCACAACATGAAACTATCACAAGCATCTTATTCACACCTACTTAACAGCCCCTGAAAATATCTTATATACTTGAGTGCAGGAAAATATTTCCTCTGCCACACTATGAGAAAGGCTTGGGGGAGGAGACAACAGACAAAAAGGCACACTTAGTCCTAAAACAAAAATGCCATTTTCTTGGGCATTGGTGAGGTAGTTTTGTTTTTCAGTTACAATGATTTCTGGGAAACATTAGTCATGTGTTCTATATTATGATTTTTTTTCCTGAAAAAAAAGAACACATTTGAATAATTCCAGGGAAATGTATTAAGGTATAGCTAGCTACCTTAAGTAAATTAAGTAAATTTAATGTTTTAAAAGCTTTTTTCTCTTGCAGAAATAAGAAACTCTCCAACAGACAGAAAACCGACACATTTAATATAATTTAATATTATTTAATATAATTATTTAATCATACTTAAAAAGCAATATGGTATTATTATTCAAAATAACATGTACAAATATTACTGTAAAAAAATTTAGTTACATAACTTCTAGAAAAGAATATACATGAAAAAAACAACATATATAATTATTGCCGCCTATTTAGAGAAATCTGCCAGTTTCTGTTATTTTCCTCAGATGCCATTAAAGAACAGCTGTAGACACCATAGGGTAACCCTGAATTTTGTAATCTACTTTAATAAAATACAGAAGTATTTTTCCATTATCTTCTTCTTGGAATTGCTGGCAGTTTCATATCCAGCTATCAAGTGTAACAGAATATCTGACAAAATAATGTATTTTTTTCTGATCATTTTTTAAAGCACACCTTCACCAACACCCAAAGAATACACAGATACCCATACTGGCTGATAAAAATGAAAATGATTTAGTGCACACAAACTGAAAAATTAACAGTTGAAAACAGGAAATATGTAGACAGATGAGAATAGAATATATAAAGATTCATAGAAGATAATAATCAAATTATGGCTTTATTACTTAGTGATGATTTCAGGATACTAGGCTTATATGCTAAGAAGCTCTGAGTCTTTTTTTAAACAACTTGTATTTTGATAAATAAAGGTGCAAGGAACAAATGGAAATGGGTTACCTTTATAAATGTGCATATTTTGGCATCCAGAATGCCATCTTTCATAATATCCTTGCCAGTTTGAAGAGTAAGAAGCAGAATTATATTTAATTAGAAGCAGAAGTATCAATTTAAGCAAATCTGAAATGCTAACAATTCTACTTACACTGAAGCTCAAATGCATAGAATATCACCTATCTTAAAATAATTGTATATAGAAATTTATAGAGTATTTGGCTGTGATTTATCTGTATTTATATATTTCTTCAAGTGCAATGAAAATGTCATCATGTTCTGGATGCTCTTAAAGATAGTTGTCAGGAAAGCAAGGTGCTATAAACATGATTGATTTCAACACTGATTTAGACATAGAAAATCTTACCTTGAGCATTTTGAAGAGAGATCTTCTGATTACAAAATTCATCTGTCTCAGAATATCCCAAAATAAATGTGATATACTATAGAGAAAATAAAAACACCTTTCATGATAAAATAGTCAAAGGAGCAACTATATTTGATTGTTTTATACTGCTGTATGGAATATTTATGATAATAGAAATTGTTCAGGTTGTTGCCATAGAAAGATCATAATGGAGAATTTAATATTCTCACCTGGCTTTTCAGGTTATAACTATGACAGGGATTAAACATTCATCTTCAGGAACATATGGAAAAAAGTTACTTTTTGTCTTTAATATAGTCATTTCACTTAATCCAGTGTTATAAAATGTATTTCATAGGTTAAGCATGGAAGAATGAATAAGTGAATGAATGAAAACTTTTGAGGCAATTCTCCATTAGGAGAATGAGTGCACACAGGGAGACGTAGTGAGAGTGGTGAAGAATAACACACAAGCAGCACACAAATACACTGTAAAGTAAACTGTAGGTTTTTACTTCCAGTAAATGGTTAAGCAAAGTCCAACAAACAGTCCAAGTCATTCATGGTTAAAGCAGTCAGTTTTCAGTCCAGGGATAATCCAAATATCAAAGTCCAGTATCTAAAACAGTTCAGTAAATAGACTCACATCAAATCCAAGAATAACGATGATCAGTAACAGTCAATATATATACATATACATACACACATATGTGTGTGCATGTGTGTGTGTGTGTGTGTGTGTGTGTGTTAAAGGTAAAGGGTCCCCTCACACATATGTGCTAGTCATTTCTGGCTCTTAGGGGGCAGTGCTCATCTCCATTACAAAGCCAAAAAGCCAGCACCATCCAAAGATGTCGTCGTAGTCATGTGGTCAGCATAACTAAATGCCAAAGGCACATGGAATGCTGTTACCCTCATACCAAAGTGGTCCCTATTTTTCTATAAGCATGTAAAAATGCTTTTTTTACATGCTTTTGAACTGCTAGGTTGGCAGAAGCTGGGTCAAGTAATGGGAGCTTACTTCCTTATGTGGCGCAAGGGATTTGAATAGCCAAACTGCTGACCTTTCTGATCAACAAGCTCAGTGTCTTAGCTACTGAGCCACTGTATTTACCATATATATACTGTGCTTCCGCTTTCTACCTAAAAAATTATATCCTTTTTGGTATATAGCTCTTTGATCAATTCTGTAATTATAATTTGAGTGAACATGAGCCACTAAATGAAATCCCTAAGAAATTGTAAAAAATTAAAATGTATAAGCTCATGTATTCTATGTGAGTGACATGCAGCCTGAAGCAGATTTCCCTTGTAATATACTGAGTTTACACTGTAGTCAAAATATTGTTTCTTTTTCATATTGCTTGGTCTGACAAATATAAAAGTTTTAGCACTATTGATTCAGTGTTGACTCCTGGTGACTGATTCTCTGGACTAGTCACCTTTTTTTTTTTTCCAGAAATTGTTTTTCAGTGTTTCTCAGGGCTGAGAAAGAATTACTGACCTAAAATCATCAAATTGGCTTTGTGCACCTGGCAGGTCTAGAACTCAGTCTCCTGGTTTTTAGCCTTGTGCCTTAATAACTACACTAACTGGTTCTCATAAAGTAGATGCATTTTCTTTTTTAAATAAAGATAGGACATTGTCTAATTAAAAGCTGTGTGTCCCAGCAATGTTCTTTATGAAATTCTGTAGTTTTTAATTTACTTGGTATTTATATATTAAACAGATAGAATTTAATACACATATAATCACACACACACACCCATAAACACCCATAAACACACACTCCCCAAACACAACAAAATCTTCAGACCTGAGGTTGCTGACTCTTTATCTGAGGGCTGCCCAGCCTCCACCTATATATATATTTGCCAGCTCCACTTCATCTTCCCTCATTTTTTTTTTATAAAGAATTTTATTAATTTTTAATAAACAAACATGTACAAACAAACACAAAACATAAAAAACATACAATATCTTTTTGGACGGCAGTTTGATCCCGAGTTACATCTTTTTGTACAGAGATAAATTCAAGTTCATGCTTACTTTTAAATAACATTCCATTTCTTATTTATTATTTTGCATTTTCTATATAGCTTCTCATCTCTTTTCACTCTCTTAATTCTATTATATTTATTTCATCTCAATTTAAATC
>BLBF01000006.1:56899968-56921511 GCA_015471245.1 Laticauda colubrina | reverse complement strand
GCCCTTCACAATCCCCGTCCCTATGGGACGGTTTAGGTCCGTTAGGACCGACCAGGGGTGAAAATATCAGCTGCAATCTCAGAGCCCCGAGATCGCAGCTGTAGCACCGGGATGAGGCTCCGCCTTCTCCTCATCTTCCCTCTTGAAGCATTGCCTTAATGCTGACCCATACTCCCACGCTTCCTCCTCCTCCTCTTCCTCCTCTGATTTGGCTGCTGGAAGAGCCAGTGGCAGATAGACCACAACAACAGATGAAGCAGACCATCTTCCCATTTGATCCCCTAGTTAACATACTCACCATTTTGCTGACAGAATTACATAAAGTTATATTCATATAAGGGTTACATGATAAAATTAGTTAAAACATACCAATATTGTCCTCTAGCTAAAAAAAAAAAAAATAGATAGGAGTATATCTACCTAAGTTCAAAATGTGTGTTGTACTCACATTTTGTTTATGTCATTATTCCAGGCTCTTCCCTCGGACTGGATAGTTCAATTTGTCTATATCATTTTGCCTATATTCATGCATTAGAAAATACAGGCAGTAAGTCAACTACAGAAACCATTATGAAATATTGTTAGTAGATTTTTCTTGTTATTTTCCCCTAAAATCTTTTGAATCATGAAATATTGATTTATTTATTATTTAAAACATTTATATAGCCACCCAATTTTCAACCAACCCTGGGCAGCTCACAATCAAAAATTAAAAGATAAATGCAATTATTTTTAAAACTATAAAAATTCAACCAATGAAACATAAAACATTAACAATAACAAATGCCTGGTACCAATCAGTTCTAACTTGGGAACAATCATCTCCCAAAGCTTTGGGGAAAAATATGTCTTTAAAACTTTAAGAAGACTAAAATGGATGACAGCCTGCTGAACTTCAGGTGTCAACATATTCCATAAAGCAAGGACTGTCACAGAAAAGGCATGCTTCCTAGTTCCCATCAAATGACAAAATTTAGGACAACAAACTATGTGTGTGCCCACCGAGGACCCCATACTGTAGGTAGTGTAGATCATGGTTCAGAAATTCAAGTTTTCTTGATGGGACCATCCCTTGAGCCAATAGTTTATCTCTGAAATCCTCCATTTCCTCATTGAATATTAACCATTCACTGGAAATTCAGATTAAAAATACCACCTTTATTCCTAAATCTACTGCCTTCCTATCAAGCTCCTCATGGTCTTTTCACAAGAAGTTTTCTTACAATTAATTTCAAAATGATTTTTTCTCTCCCTCCCCCTTTTCTCAGAGCTCTCAAACCCACTGAAGACCACAATTTTATTATCTCTTCACAGGAAGTTTCTGTATGGAACAAATCTGTGAGCGGTCCTTGACTTCTCCTTTACCTTGTTCTGAAGATAGGATCCAGGTTTCTTTTTTCATTGCACTTATTACAGTGAATGGTCTTTAGTCTGCCATTGCTATGCCTGGAAGTCTGATTTGAACCATACTAATACGATCAAGAAGACTTGCAATACTGTAATCATATAAATCTAATCTTACATTGATGTAATGGCATTTATATATTTTTATTGTTAGCTATAAGGATTGGCATATAACAAAACACACAGAAAGACACAAGCGTGTGTGCATGATTTTTTTAGTTCAGTAATATTTAATTATGGAAAATTCCTTTGGTTAAAGAACTTTAAAATGCTGCATTGAGAAAACATTCAGTGAAATTTGGTCATTGTATATTGCACCTTATTAATATTTCTATAGAATAATAGATTCCTGAAGACTATTTCCAATTGATTCTGATGTTATTCATCCAAGAATTAAACTAATTTCAATAAGGTTGCTTTCTGCCGCACTTTGGATTTTATATATTTAATATTTAGGTGCCATGATTTTATATGCTTGGCTAAACCTTTCTATTCTCTGTACTTGCACTGAAATTAGTTGCAATTAAAGAGACCTCCAAAGATAAACAATATCCTTATTTATTGCATTCCCATCTCCATCCTCTGAGTGTATAGAGCTAACAAGTGATAGGATGGCTTGCTCTTATTTTATCAAAATACACAACCCCATTCAGTCATTTTAATCTTCCTAATACAAGTGCAAGATTAAGACTCATAATGTATTTACGATTTATTGCAAATGTTTTTATATTATAATACATTTTTTTTCCAGGGATGGGATCTGACCAGTATAACTACCGGTTCTGTTGCTCTGTGTTGTGCGCTGTGTGCACTTTGCATGCTGTGTGCACTTTGTGTGTGCGAGTCGCGCAAGTGCAATTTACAACCTGCTGAGTTGCCCGGACAGCTGAGCAGCACTGCAGTTGAAAATGCAGGAAATAAAGGTCAGGTAAGAGCCAAAGAGTGGGCCAAAACAGCAGCAAATATAGAACCAGTTCTATATATGCTCTCTGTTTGCTGCTCTTCAGAGCAACCGGTTCTACAGAAGTGGACAGAACCAGTAGAATCCCACCCCTGCTTCTTTCCTATTAATCACTGGCAAATCTCAGTGTTGCTTTCTGACTAAACAAAGTTCTGGAAAACTTTACACATGGGAACTTGTTTCCATTATCTGTTTTAACTTAACACTGAGCTATCCTTTTGAAACTTTTAAGTGTATCTGAATGTACGTGTGTTTAAGTATGAAAAAGAAGAAAAAGGTCAGATCACTTTTAACTAAACCAAGCAATAACACCTAAACTCTATTATGTATGAGAACAGGAGTAATTGTACTCAGCATTTGATCTTTTCTTTTATTGAGTCAGCTTTTTTCTGATGGATAGTGCCTTAAACCATAATTATGGGGGGCGGGGGGGCAATGTGTCTTACTTTGAATTCAGCATAATCTTTGATGTTAAATTAACAGTCTCCCAAGTGCTTCAGTGGATCAGAGATAATTACTATGTTAAGTTTATCTGATATTATATTTCAGGATCAAAGTATAATGCTTGGATGCCCCATATCAATTTGTAGGGTCATTTCTTATGCTTATTCATCTTATAGGTTTTTTTATTATCCAATTATGAAAGAAGTGCATTTTTTAAAATTACTCCATGGATGCTAAAGATAATAGTAAGCATTTAAATTTCAAATGCCTATATTTTGAACTCAGTAGTAGATTTCTGATGCTATTTTGATCATTCAGGAAGTGTTTTAAAGGTCAAAAACCTGTTTCAAACTCAGTGTGGAGTGGTTTTAAAGTTAAAGCATTTTTCAATGGTTAAAAAAAAGCAGAACATTTCCAAGGAGGTCAGAACAGCCTGTTTACATGTAAGACAATTTCTTTTGTTCAACACGCTATGTTTACCATCCTATCTTTCTGTTAATAAGATAGTAGAGTATGTCTATTTTAAGTTAAATATATAGCTAAATAAAAATTATTCGCAGTTTCTAAGATCTAACAAAGCAGGTTTTTCCGAATTGTTGTAAAAGACCATGGAAGATTTATTCTACTTCGATGGAAATCCAGATATTTTATAATTTTCTTAATAATAAAAAAAACATTATATGTGTATGTGTGTGTCAATGTGTGTGTCATTATATGTGTATGTGTGTGTATGTGTGGGCTTCTTGGTCAAGTTGGCTGTAGTTCCTTTCAGATTTTGACAGCGTTTTGGAATAGAAGGCGATTGGTGCTTCTCTGCTGTCTGGTAGCTTGTGGCTCAGTATGGTGCTGATTCCAAAAGGTGATGCATCACGGGTGACCGTCAGTGGCAGGGTGTTGCTGTATTGTATTAAAATGGTTTTGGATGTTAATAAGTCCTTAATGTTTTGGAATGCTGCTTGTTCTCGGTGGCCCCAATTCCAGACAGATTTTTTCATCTAATAGCCAATGTAATGGTTCTGCTACAGTTGCCTTTTGGGGCAGGAAGACATTGTAGAAGTTAATGAAACCTAAGAACGCCTGTAAATCTGTTTTTTTCTTAGGTCTGGGTGCGTCTTTAATTGCTTTTATTTTATTTTCAGTGGGGTGTATCCCTTTCTCATCTATAAGGTAGCCTAAGAATTTGACTTGATTGGTGGCTAGTTGTCATTTTTCTCTTTTGACTTTAAGCCCTGCTTCCCTGAATCTTTGCAAGACTTCTCTCACTCTATCTTCTAATTAGTGTTTGTTTTTTGCTGATACTAATACGTCATCAAAATAGGGAACGACCCCTTTTAGTCCATTTAGAAGGCGCTCCATTAGGCTTTGGAAAATGCCTGGGGCAATGCTAACGCCAAATTGAAGTCTGTTGCATTTGAATGCCTCTCTGTGCATGACTATAGTCTGTGCTTCTGCAGTTTCGGGGTCAACCAGCAGCTGTTGATATGCTTGCATGAGATCAAGTTTCGTGAAAATTTTTCCTCCCCCTAATGAATGCAACAGATGTTTAACTACTGGAGCAGGGTACGCGCTTTGCTGGAGTGCATGGTTGAGGGTGGCCTTATAGTCACCACAGATGCGTACTGACCCATCTGGTTTGACAGGAGTCACACTGGGAATTTCCCACCTGGCATGGTCGTTTGGCCCTAGCACCCCTTGTGTGATGAGTTTGTTAAGCTGCTCATCTATTTTCGGCTTTAAGGCAAAGGGAACGTGTCTGGCTTTGAGCCTGATGGGAGCTATCTTAGGGTCTGGGCTGAATGTTATAGGGGTCCCCTTGTACTTGCTTAGGGTCCCGTCGAATACGTCCCAGATCTCTTTCAGCAGGCTCTCCTCCCAATCAGTCTCGGCGACGCTGTTGATTCCTGTCACTCTGATTCCCAGGGGCGTGAACCATTCAATTCCCATCAGGCTAGGGCGATCATGGTTGATGATTATCAGAGGAAGTACTTCAGCATTATTTTTGAATTCTATTAGGAAATGTCCAAGACTCACTACCGGGATTCGTTTTCCTTGGTAATCTTTGAGTATTAGGCTTAGCTGTTCCAGTTCTCTTTGCTTGATGTCTGGTATCAGATTTCTGATGGTGTTCCATGATACCATTGACAGGTATAATCCAGAGTCTACTTCCATTTCACAGGGCTTTCCTTCAATTTTTATGTTTATTCAGACCTTTTTTGCATTTGCTGCCCTGGCATTTCCTATGATTATTGTTTGGTGTGTTTCTTCTCTGTCATTCATTTGCCGGCTTCTGTTCTCTCGGTTCCATCCAGATTCCGGCTTGTCTATCTCTGTTTCGGGGGGGGGGGGTGCTGCTGTGTCTTTTTGGACTATAGCTCTTTTTGTTCTGGGAGACCCTTGCAATGTGCCCCTGTTTCTCACAAAATCTGCAAATGGCATCTTGGAATCTGTATTCAGAGCACAGGTGGTTCCCTCTGCATCCAGCACACTGGAATTCTCACCTCCTTCCTCTTTTTTCCCACCATTTTCTTTCCAACTGAAGCCTATGTATGTCTTCTTTTTCGCCATCGGTGTCACTCAGGGAGTCAAGATCTTCATCTCACCATGCAGTCATGGTGGGTTGTTTTTGTGTTCCTTCCACCTTCTTTTCTCGAGTTTGGCTCTGTGGTTGGTTCTGTGGTTCTGGATTTGTTGAGCTCATTTGGCACATGATGGCTGCAGATTTTTTGGCTGCTTCAGCGGCGGTGGCTTCTGCGATGGCCTCAGCCACTGTGATATTTGGTCTGTTTGGTAGCTTGCTTTGGAGTGTAGCATCCTTCAACCCGAGGACCATGCAGTCTCTCATGGCTTTGTCCATGTTGAGAAACTCGCAGGCTCCTCCGATATCTCTTAGGGCTACTCCGCAATCTCCGATGTTCTCTTCTTCTCGTTGATCTCGCTTATAGAATTTGTGCCTTTTAATAAGATTGGAGACCACAGGTGCATAATGGGTTCATAGCATTCAGTTTAATTCTGGCCATGCCATTTGTTTTACATCCCGCGGTTTGACTAATGCCTTGGCCATTTTGAAGATGGCAGGGCCACAGTGCATGAGGAATATGTCTCTCTTCCTCTGGTCGGTTATTTCTTGTAGCTCGTTGCTTTCTAGGAACATTAGGAAGTGGTCAGTGTATGACTCCCAATCTTCCTCGGCTGGGTTGAATGGCGCGGATGGCGCATTGTTACCGGCCATTTTGGTTGCTTGGTTCTTGTTGCTGCATGCTTTGGTCTCGCTTTTCTATGACGATCCCACCTTCGTCGATAGTGTTCTGTTCTGAGAAGAAAGGTATGCGAGTCCGGTGTTCCAAAAAGCAGCTCTTTATTGTAACAACTCAGTGACTTGTAACAGAACATTTGCTGAAGCTGCAAGAGCCCTTTTTATAGCAGCTGCTCATGGCTTGCGGCCAATGACAGTTATTTAAACTTTCCTGCTGTCAGGCGGGCCAATTGCAATGGTACTTTATTATCCAATCCTATTGCGGCCTGCTCGGCCAATCAGATTTAGGTGTTTGGAGTATTCTAATTTCAATACACAACATTGTTATTCTCCTTGAAAATTATGGCTTTCCTTATGATCATTTCTTAGAAACTAATTGGCTTTGTTCTACTTCTTTAATGATTTGAAACTTGACACAAGAAGTTTGTGAGCTCTTGGATTTGAAACCTTTAATTCATCTATGTCATAAAAGTTATAGTCATTATTACTCTTCTACTTAATAGCATATTTTATGCCATCCAACATAGAGGACCCATTGTCAGATTATTTATTACCATGACTTTTTATCTGTTTATATTTATTTGATAAAATACAGGCATAATTTAATTCACCATTGCCTTTTCCTATGCAGTATGACATTACGCTGTAGCTTTTTTTTACTGGCCTTCCTGTCCCTGCCTAACAATCACAGGGAATTTCCTTCTCCACCATTTCAACATAATCTTTCCTTGTCTCTTTGGACTATTATGAGACTAATTTCTCAGCTAGCCAGCAGGATACTCACTAAAATTGCACATTTACTCTGCTGGCTTCTCTACCACCAGAGTTTTTGAACAAGAGGAAGTAGTTTAACTGATAGTTATAAAGTCATAATAATACCCAAAGACCATTTACTAGTACTATTTGGTTTTTTTCTTTGAATTAAAACCTTATTTTTCATATTAGTATTTCAGTTTATTTGTGCATAATGCATTAGCAGAAAGTTATTATTGTTAGTACTTCTGTTTTGGTGTATGCATTCTTGTTGAATATATATCTACATAGATATCCTGTTGGAATTGTTCTGACTGCACACATACACTTATTCTGGCAAAAATTAAATTTCAAAATTAGAGGAATTTTTCTATTGTACTTTTCAAAGGTAGACATAAAGGTTCTATTCTAGAATCTAATCTGGTGTTTGGTTTTAAGACTAATCAAATAGTCTTGATTTATTCTAAATCAAATTGAGATGTTTTCTGAATCACTGGGCACTAAGCCAAATTTTATAACTTATGCACACTCCTAGTAATTGGTAGCTAGGAAACCTATCCTTCTGGTGTCAGTTGAAGCAAGTAATCTATGCAATCACTTGATGAAAGAATACATTTTTAAAATCTGAATATTGATTTTAAAAGGTGACATTTTATAATCAACAACTGACAAATGAAAAATGAAAGTGTGGAGCTAATTAATTACAAAATGTCTGTTATTTGTAATGCTTTCAGAACATTACACACACAAGCACACACACACAACAATCAAATAGGAAAATAATTAAATAAAATAATTTAAAAGAAGACAGGCTTTTTCCAGCTATAATGAGTAACTATTACATTTTCAATATTTTGTGATAATTTGTTTCACATCTAAATTCATTTTTTTTAAAAAACCCATAATCATGCATTTGTTGCTAAAGCCCATGTCACACTGCCCAACGGATACAAAAAGGACACAACGGACAAGCAAAATGTTCCATCCGTTGTTATCCACTCTCAAAAGGAGCAAAAATTTGCATAACCGGAGCGGATAACACAGACGCGGGGAGGACGCAGGACGGATGGAAAGCGGATGCGGAACGGAAGCCCAGCGAATGGAAGCGGATGAAAGCGGATGGCACATCCGCTAGACTTCTGGGGGACCTCAGCAAAGTGGACGCGGAATGGATACAGCGGATGCAGAGCGGACGCCAAACGGATGAAGCGGATGCACAGTGGAAGCCTAGCAGATGCACAGCGGAAGCCGAACGGATGCCTGGCGTTAATTGCGCATGCGGGGGGGATGCATTGCGTCAGCCCCGCGGATATAACGGAAGCAGCTCGGAAGCAGGTCACCATTCAGAGGAAAGACCTGCTGCCAGACGGATTGGCTGCCTTGCCTGCCCTGCCTGCATGTCTGCCTGCAAGCCTTGCTGCCAGCCTTGGTGTCAGCTTCCCTGCCAGCCTTGCTGCCAGCCTGCCTGCAAGCCTTGGTGCCAGCCGGTCTGCCTGCCAGCCTTGCTGCCTGCCTTCCTGCCAGCCTTGGTTCATGTCTGCCTGCCAGCCTTGGTGCCTGCCTGCCTGCCAGCCTTCCTGCCAGCCTTGGTGGCTCCCTCCCTGCCAGCCTTGGTGCTGACTCCCTGCCAGCCTTCCTCCCAGCCTTGGTGCCTGCCTTCCTGCCAGCCTTCCTGCCAGCCTTCCTGCCAGCCTTCCTGCCAGCCTTACTGTCTGCCAGCCTGCCAGCCTTGCTGCCTGCCTGCCTGCCAGGCTTCCTGCCAGCCTTGGTTCCTGCCAGCCTCCCTGCCAGCCAGCAACCCCACAACCATGCGGAAGCACAGCAAGCCTCAGCCATCTGCTGCCAGCCCTTGCAAGAGGGACAGGGCTACCATCCCACCCCCTGGCCCTCACTCTGGTTCTGCTGGGGCTTCTGAAGCACAGGCTCGCTCTTCTGGTGCTGGAGCTTCTGCTGCTTCTGCTTCTGGAGGAGCTGATGAAAAGCACTCCAGCACCAGCCACCTCCACAGCCCCTGGACCCTTCACCCCTAAGACTGAGTGACCAAGAGGAGTGCCAGAGACTCATTTTTGTTTTATGCCTTGTTGTAAATAAAGTCTATTTTTGATTCACACACTTGCTTCATTTCTTTTTTTTAATAAAGTCTTGCTGGAAACTTTGAGAAATGGTTTAAGCCTTTGCATGCTTGTGGGATGGGTAAGGATAGCTGTGGGATGGGTTAGGATAGCAGTGGGATAGATAAACCTCCAGTGCAAGCATAGTGGGACTGTATGGTCCACCCTCCCAGGTGCCACACCTATGGCCCTTTATTATCAATAATAATGGAATAATTATCCACTCATGTCAACATAAACACAACTCTTTATTAAACGCCCTGTTCATTGTAGGCCAACCAAACATACATGGCCCAATCTCATCAGTGTGATGAGACAGGCTGAAGGAAGCATCCATTAAGCATCTACCATCCTGTCTTGCCACTCCACTGCTCCAGCTGGGGAGTTGCACCATTGTCTCAAGAGGTTGCGTTGCTTCTTCACTTCATGTGAGGTTCTGTTGGGGTCTTGCACATCCTCAGTGTCAATCAGATTTTGCCCTTGCCTCCATTCACCAGGCTCCATGTCCCCATTGCCTTGTTGGAGGTCCACAAGCCTGTTCTGCAAGACTGGGTAGTGGGTGCGCATGAGATTGTGCAGGATGCAGCAAGCTTCCATGATCCTCCTCACGGTCTCTGGGCAATGCTACATGGTGGTGAGAAGTACCTGGAACCTGTTGGCCAGGATGCCAAAGGCATTCTCCACCACCCGCCTTGCCCTGCACAGCCTGTAGTTGAAGATCCTCTCTTCACAGGTGAGGAGTCTGGAAGTGTAGGGCTTCATGAGGTAGGTTGTGAGGGAGAAGGCGTCATCCCCCACGATGAAGTAGGGCACATCTTGTGTGTCGTTGGGCAGGGGGTCTGGATCTGGGAAGCCCATGATGAGGTTGCGTTCCAGCTCCTCCTTGAGGTGACTGGCGTTGTATACCTGGGCATCTGAAGATGAGCCGTTGCCTGAAGCATCGATGTACATGAACTTGTAGTCAGCATCGACCATGGCGAAGAGGATGATGCTGAAGAAGCCCTTGGAGTTGAAATGAGTGGACCCTGAGTTGGCTGGTGCTTTGCAGGCCACGTGCTTGCCATCTATGGCTCCAACGGTGTGTGGGAAGTTCCACTTCTGATACCACTGCAACTTTCTTCCATCCTTCTTCAGTGGAGGGGTACTGGAGGAGCTCTTCGATGATTGCCTGCACCACTTCTCTGATCACAAAGCTGATAGTGTTGGATGGCACCCTCCAGCCATACTGCATGCTCCTGTAGGTGGTCCCTGAGGCCAGGTGGTGCAGAGTGAGTGTCACCTTGAGCCCAGGTTCCAGGCTGGGCCTGAAGCTGGTGTTTGCCTTGGTCAACCTGGGTGTCAGCCTCTGCACAACTTTTTCAAACATGGCTGGAGGCATCCTCATGAAGTTCTGGAACGCCCGAGTGTCTTCGTTCCTGAGCTCCTCCATCAGCTTGTTATACAGTCCGTCCTCTGCTCTTCTGGCGAACCATCTTCGGACCCAGACTCTTCTTGGCCACCTCTTTTTCTTCTCGCAGTAGAGTTCACAGAGCCTGCAGATGGCTTCACACTGTTGCAGAATGATGGTGGCTGCTGAAAGGACTTTGTTACAATCCACGGTGGACATGACTGGATGCTATGGAAGAGGAAGAGCCAGATGAAGGCTGCAGAGGTCTGCACCGCTGGGCTGCTGTTCTGAAAGTGAGATGCAGATGAGTTGTTCCCCCTTTTTATAGGAAATATAGGTTTTCCGCTAGGCATCCTCTAGGCATCCTCTAGGCATCCTCTAGACATCCTTAATATCCGAGATAGGTCCCCTCTGCGAACGTTTTTTCCATTTTAAACGCTTTGTTTCCGTGCTGCATCCGCTAGGCATCCGTTCTGCATCCGTTCTGCGTCTGTTCCGCTTCCTCCCTACGTCCGGGTGGATGGAGTTGCACGGATGCGTAGGGGATGCCTAGCGGATATAGCGGATGCGTAACGAATGCATAGCGAATGCCTAGCGGATGCGTAGCGGATGCAGAATGGACGAACTGGTTACATTTTCCACACAAAAGTTTTGAGCAGCCCAAAACTTTCGGAGCATATGAAACATCAATAAACGGATACTGTACGGATAGAGAGGAAGCAAAACGGAGGCAGTGAGTACATCGTGTTTTCCAACGGATGGCAAGGTTTTTTGTCCGTTTTATACTCTTTTCATCCGTTGGTTCAGTGTGACATGGGCTTAAGAATCTAACATGTATATGAAAGCTGTATATGTATTTGCACTATTTTAACCTCATTAGCAAAATCTGAAACACTGCTGGTCTCAGATAAAGTGAAATATATCCCAGTAAATGGAATGTTCATTGAAATCAGTGCTATTAAAGCTGTGCAACACTTCATATCTGGTTCCAGAAAAGATGCTCCCTTGTGCCTGTATATATCATGAATCACCTGTTTGTGACTTTAGTGGTGTCTTTTTTCGGAATTACACAAAGAATAACCATGTAAAGTGCATGTTGATTTTCATGAGATGCAAAATTGAGTTTTGTTCTGAATTTCAAGTGCTACATGTTTCTAACAGTGATATTATAATATTTAAAACTTTTAACTATTGTTTTACATCAGTGGCACATAAGATTTCAGAAACTGGAAGCCATGTTTTGAAAAATATTTTTGGTACTTTAAATGGCAGAATAGCGATGATGTTATATAATTCTGTGAGGCTGGAGCCTTTTCGTGGTTTAAAGTCCACCGAACTACTCACATCTGGATCTGCAGAGAAAATTAATAGGAAACTATCACATTTTGTGGTTTTTTAATTGGCTATTCTTGCCTCTTTTGAGAAAAAGACAATGGTATTGGTCTGCTTACCCAGGGGATCTCTCTCATGTCAATTCTATGAGGCTGTTTGTACTTATATATAAAACTGCCCCATTATTTTCAATCTCCTTGTGGTGTATCAATACATTTGAATTTAAAAAGTGTCCAATTATTCATTTGAAACTTTTCCCCCAAATTAATGGTTAGTTTAAAGCCCATATCACACTGCACCAATGGATGGAAAGAGGATATAAAATGGAGAGAAACACTTGCCATCCATTGGTTAACACGATTTATCCGTTCTGTACTCACTGCCTCCGTTTTTCATCCTCTCTATCTGTCCAGCATCCGTCGACTGAGGTTCCATCTGCTCAAAAAGTTTTGAACTGCTCAAAACTTTTTGAGCGGAAAATGTATCCAACGTGTCCGTTCTGCAACCGCAACGCATACGGTGAACATCCGTTCTACATCCGTCCTCATCCATTACGCATCCGCTATATCCACTAGGCATCCGGTGCACATCCGCGCAACTCAAATCCACTCCAGCGCAAAACAGACACAGGGAGGAAGTGAAACGGATGTGGAATGGATGCGCAGCGTTAGTAGCACAGACGTAGAAAGGATGAAAGCGGATGCAGCTTGCATACAAAGCATTTAAAATGGAAAAAACGTTCTCAGAGGGGACTTATCTCGATATTTAGGATATTTAGGATGTCTGCAGGATGCCTAGAGGATGCAAAAGGACACCGAGTGGAAAACCTATATTGCCTATAAAAAGGGGGAGGAACTCATTTGGATCTCACTTTCAGTCCAGCAGCCCTGCTGTTCAGACCTCTGCAGCCTTCATCTGGCTCTTGCTCTTCCACAGCATTCATTGATGTCCACCATGTATCGTAACACAGTCCTTTTGGAAGCCACCATCATTCTGCAACAGTGCGAAGCCATCTACAGGTTCTGTGAACTCTACTACGGGAAGAAAAGGAGGCGGCCAAGAAGCGTCTGTGTCCGAATATGGATCAGGAGAAGAGCTGAGTATGGACTGTACAACAAGCTGATGGTGGAGTTCAGGAACGAAGACCCTCATGCATTCCAGCACTTCATGAGGAAGCCTCCAGCCATGTTTGATGAAGTTGTGCAGCGGCTGACACCCAGGTTTACCAAGCAGAGCACCAACTTCCAGCCAAGCCTGGACCCTGGGCTCAAGGTGGCACTGACTCTGTGCCACCTGGCCTCCGGGACCACCTACAGGAGCATGCAGTATGGCTGGAGGGTGCCACACAACACCATCAACATTGTGGTCAGAGAAGTGGTGCAGGCCATCATCGAAGAATACCTGGAGGAGCTCCTCCAGTGCCCCTCCACTGAAGAAGGCTGGAAGAAAGTTGCAGAGCAGTGGTATCAGAGGTGGAACTTCCCCCACACCGTTGGAGCCATAGATGGGAAGCACGTGGCCTGCAAAGCACCAGCCAACTCAGGGTCCTCTTCTCACAACTACAAGGGCTTCTTCAGCATCATCCTCTTCGCCATGGTCGATGCTGACAACAAGTTCATGTACATTGATGCTTCAGGCAACGGGTCAGCTTCATATGCCCAGGTATACAATGCCAGTCACCTCAAGGAGGGGCTGGAATGCAACCTCATCATGGACTTCCCAGATGCAGACCCCCTGCCCAATGACACTCAAGATGTGCCCTATTTCATCGTGGGGGATGACGCCTTCTCCCTCACAACCTACCTCATGAAGCCCTACACTTCCAGACTCCTCACCCGTGAAGAGAGGATCTTCAACTACAGGCTGTCCAGGGCAAGGTGAGTGGTGGACAACGCCTTTGGCATCCTGGCCAACATGTTCCAGGTACTTCTCACCACCATGCAGCATCACCCAGAGACCATGAGGAGGATCGTGGAAGCTTGCTGCATCCTGCACAATCTCATGCGCACCCACTACCCAGTCTTGCAGAACAGGCTCGTGGACCTCCAACAAGGCAATGGGGACATGGAGCCTGGGGAATGGAGGCAAGGGCAAAACCTGATAGACACTAAGGATATGCAAGACCCCAACAGAGCTACACATGAAGGGAAGAAGCAGTGCAACCTCCTGAGACAATGGTGCAACTCCCCAGCTGGAGCAGTGGAGTGGCAAGACAGGATGATAGATGATTAATGGATTCTTCCTTCAGCCTGTCTCATCACACTGATGAGATTGGGCCATGTATGTTGGGTGGGCCTACAATGAACAGGGCATTTAATAAAGAGTTTTGTTTATATTGACATGTGTGGATGATTGATTACATTATTATTGATAATAATGGGCCATAGGTGTGGCACCTGGGAGGGTGGACCATATAGTCCCACTATGCTTGCACTGGAGGTTTATCTATCCCACAGCGATTACCCATCCCAAAAGTATCCCTGCCCATCCCACAGCTATTACCCATCCCACAGCTATTACTCATCCCACAGGTATCCCTGCCCATCCCACTGCTATCCTTACCCATCCCATAAGCATGCAAAGGCTTAAACCATTTCTAAAGTTTCCACCAAGACTTTATTTACAAAAATAAATGAGGCAAGTGTGTGAAGCAAAGATAATGTTTATTAATAACCAGCTATAAAAGAAAACTGACCCAAGTGTCTTAAGTAAAGATAAAGTCAACAGATAGCCACCCAGTTTCTGGCACTCTTCTTGGTCACTCTGAGGCGTGCCCAGTCTCAGGAGTGAAGGGTCCATCTGCTGTGGAGGTGGCTGCTGCTGGAGTGCTGGTCTGAGGCGCCACTGGGGTGCCTGGCCTCTAGAGGACAACAGGGGACGATGTGTTGAGGAAGCTCTCAGACAGCTGGCTCAGCCCTGGGATGTTGAAAGCCCCTTCCTCCATGACATGGGGTGTCAGCCCCAATACCGATGACAGATGTACTGAGGCCGGGCTTGGCTGTGGGGTAGAGGAAGGAGCAGTGTAGTGGGACTGTCTGGTCTGCATCTGGGTGAGGACTGGTATCAGTGGCATGGGTGGCATGGGTGGCATCTGTGGCATGGCTCGCATTGGTGGCGTGGGTGGCATCGGTCGCATCAGTGGCACTGATGGCATCCAATGTACCCATGCCTGGACTGGGAACATCTGCCTGTGCTGCTGGACCTCCTGGTTGCCATAGCCTTGGTAGGGGATGGCCTGTGGAAAGCCTTGGAAGGGCAGTGACATCGCCTGGGGTGGAGGAGCAGGCCTGGACTGGGTGAGAGCAGGTTCAGCTTGGTCTGGAGGGTTGTGAAGATGATTGGTGATCCTGTCCTTCACCACCTGGTACTGTGTTTCTGACGTGTTCATGAGGGTCTGGTTGACGTAGGTGAGGAAGGGCTTGCGGTTGGAGGATGGGGCGTCGGTGTGTACCAGCTGAGAGAGGAGATCTTCCTTGCTCCTGATGGTGTCTCTTATCTCCAGCAGGACAGTGTGGCTCTGCCCCTCCGGTCTGCCTCTCTGCCTTTCTGAGGAGGTGGAGCTGGGGATGGATGCGGGTTGGGCTGTGGTGGAAGTGCTGTCTCCTTTCTCCCACTGCGTCAGGGGGTCCTCCATGTGCTCCGCCATGGGTAGTACAGCTGTTGGGGGGGGTCTCCATCATGGCATGCTCCACCGATACCTGCCTGGACACAGGAGCTGACTCTTTGCCAGAAGAGGACTGGTTCTCAGCAGGATGCCTGAGAGAGAGGATTGTGAGAGGGGCTGCTCCTTGCAGCCTGGCCAGATTTATTGAGGTGCAGCTTCCCGTACCAGGTGTGTATATGCTTTCACCAGCCAAGGAGCACCTCCAAAGTGTAGCCCAGGCTCTCTGCCTTCTCTCTCCAAGCAGCCTGCTTCCTCTTGGTGTCTCGATAGAGCCTGTGTCCCTTCCGCCAAGGATATTCATTCTCCTTCAGCCACTGCAGCACCTCCTCCTCATGTTCCTCTTCGATTGTGTATTGCCTTCTTTCCCGTTCACGCGTCTGCCTCTTCCTCCCTTTGGCAGGGCCATATGGGCCCTCATCAGAAGGGCTTCAAGGTTGTAGGGGCTGCTCCTCCACACCACCACCAGCAGCAGCAGCAGCAACAACAGTTGCAGCAAAAGCAGGACCAGCAGCAGCAGCAGCAGCAGCACCAGCAGGACCAGGAGCAGGACCAGGAGCACCAGCAGGACTAGCAGGACCAGGAGCATGAGCAGGACCAGGAGCACCAGCAGGATCAGGAGCATGAGCAGGACCAGGAGCACAAGCAGGACCAGCAGGACCAGGAGCAGTGCCAGCAGAGTAAGCCCCAGCAGAAGCCCCAGCACCAGGAGCAGTGCCAGCAGAGTAAGCACCAGCAGAAGCACCAGCATCAGGAGCAGTGCCAGCAGAGTTAGCACCAGCAGAAGCACCACCACCAGAAGCAGCATCAGCAGAAGCATTACCACCAGAAGCAGCATCAGCTGAAGCCCCAACAGCAGAAGAGCGAGCCCGGGCAGCAGAAGCCCCAGCAGAAGCAGCGTCAGGGCCAGGGGGTGGGAGGGTGGCCCTGTCCCTCTTACCAGGACTGGCAGCAGATGGCAGAAGCTTCTATTTCTTCCCCATGGTTGTTGGGTTGCTGGCTGGCTGGCTGGCTGTCTGGCAAGCTGTGTCTGGAAGCAGGTCTTTCCTCTGAATGGTGACCTGCTTGTGAGCTGCTTCCCTTTATATCTGCGGGGCTGACGCAATGCATCCTCCCCGCATGCGCAGTGAACGCTAGGCATCTGCTAGGCATCTGCTAGGCTTCCGCTAGACTTCCACTCTGCATCCGCTTCATCCGCTCTGCATCCGCTCTGCATCCGCTCTTTCCGTTCCACGTCCACTTCACTGTGCTCCCCTGGAAGCCTTGTGGATGTGCCATCTGCTTCCATCCGCTTCCATCCGCTAGGCTTCCATGGAGCATCCGCTTTCCATCCGCCCTACATCCTCCCCCCATCCATTCCTTTCCGTGTTGTCTGCTCTGGTTATGCAAATTTGGGGCACTTTTGAGAGCGGATAACAATGGATGGAACATTTTTCTCATCCGCTGTGTCCTTCTTACAAACGTTTTGCATCCGTCGGCCAGTGTGACAGGGCCTTTACATTGCTGTAGAATTTGGATGTGCTGTTCATTGTCTGAATAAAGGGATAGATTACCTTGTCTTTTCTGCAATACCATTTCCATTGGCAAATGTTGTTGTTGTAGGATTTCTTTTGGTGGGAGGAAAAGAACAATAAGGATAAATAATAATAGCTAATATTATTATATAATATCATATAATATCATATTATATCTGACAAATAATAACAATAAAGAACAGCAATAACAAAAAGAACAATAATAACTATATCCTATTTCTCTTCAATCAATTATTTTTAGAGAAATAGCATTATTTCTCACAGAATCAGATCAGCTTACATTATGACCATTTGATTTATTTATATTTATATTTCAAGATTTTTACTACTATTTACTGGACAATAAAGTGAATATAAAGAAAATTCTCTCAATATATTGATTGGTTAAATAAATAGGGCATAACAAGTCCATTGGAGGTATGAGATATATAAAATGCTAATCCACTCTTTCAATATATGAAATTAAAATACGACTTCAAATTATTTATAGAAAATAATAATAATAATAACAATAATAACAATAATAACAACAATAATAACAATAATAACAATAACAACAACAACAAATATCATCTGGGAATAAATCTACTAAA
The DNA here is from genome assembly GCA_015471245.1 of Laticauda colubrina. Classification (NCBI taxonomy): domain Eukaryota; kingdom Metazoa; phylum Chordata; class Lepidosauria; order Squamata; family Elapidae; genus Laticauda; species Laticauda colubrina. The sequence continues at coordinate 56,904,077 of BLBF01000006.1, read as the reverse complement.
TAAAGATACAACTTATTATTCCTTCCTCTCATTCCATTTCTATGTATTTTCTACCCCTGCCTTTTCTGAAAGATATTTCTCTTAATATTAACAATGATTACTATGAATCTCTGTCCAAACCCCATATTGGGAAAAATTATACAGTGACCTAGATCAAGGATCTGTTCCTCTGAATAATAAAATAAATATTGCTTTATATAAGCTTCCAGACTTTTATTATTAGACAAATTAAAAATATGGCAAATAAATAAATACACACATTCTTTTTTTCTGAAATATATGTCTCTTGCAAAAATTGCAATAACTTTTTTATTTTCACTCTCCCCCCCCTCAGATATCAGTCGGAAATAACATGTCTACAAAGAATCCTGGAAGCCATCAATGTTTTTAAAGAACAAATAAATGCATTACATTGCTATCTTCCATTTCCATTTATCAAACACCTGTATTTATTCTATTATTTTACCTTTTAGAAATGAAGCAATAACTCCATTTTAATTTTTAGCAATGGAACTATCTGTAGTTTTAAAACTGAAATTATTTACCCACTTACATGTAGAAGATGACAAGTTGATTGAGTGTGTGTGTGTCTGTGAAATTTGTCATCAGTCATGAGACCCTTTGTGCCTACAGGTAATCTAAGTCCATCCCACCATATCTACTGCCAAATTGCTTTGACATTCGGTAGTTCAGATTCTTGCACAAAGCTTCTTACAATAATTTTTTATATCCATTTGAACTGCCAAGATCTCCTGATTTGTCTAGCATTTGACTTTATATGGGAATAAGCATCATGGGTAAATATATGAGAAATTATCCTGAAAGCATTTATTCTATATATCATGCATATATATACATAGCCAGAGTATTAAGTAATCTAAACTATATCCAAAGAGTTGCTTTGTTAGACTTCCTCCTTAGAGTAATCAATAAATACCCTCTTTGTCTCCTTTAGCACATCCAGTGTGCTGGTACTCATGATCTTTACATGCAACATTCCAAGGGCTGTGATTTGTTATTCCATCAGTTTTAATTCCAGTTGCATCCAACATTATCCTTTGAAAGGCATTCTCCTTTTGGCATGCACATTGCTCTAGCTAGTCTGTACAAATCCTGATTTTCTGTCTTTATTTCTTATCATACCATCTACTGGTTGATTTTTTCACTTTGAAATAATGTCAAATATTATGCAAATAACTAAGCCAGTTAAGAAAGGCAACAATATAAAGCATTCCTATTAGGACTCCACATACTAATTTCTATTTGAACATTAAAAGCAGAGGTGGGTTTCAGCAGTTTCTGACCAGTTCTGGAGAATCGGTAGCAGAAATTTTGAGTAGTTCGGAGAATTGGCAAATACCATCTTTGACTGAAGATTTTACAGTCTCCTTCCCCTGCGACGCCCACCAAGCCACGCCCACAGAACCAGTAGTAAAAAACATTGAATCCAACCACTGATTAAAAGTGCCTATAAACTAATATATGTCAGACAAATCACTGTAGATTTACTTTGTCCTTACTGTAGAAATAATAGATTGATCTCAAATTATATAAGTACACTTGTCAAATGTATAAGTTTCCAGTAAAATCAACTTTCTTTATTTCAATAAAAAGAAATCTATTCAGTGATATGCATTTTGCTGGAATCCCTGATTTTATGTATTTGACATTAAATAAGATAGTGAAGATTTTTATTAAAATATTCTATGCAAGTTAACAATTACCAGTTCTATGCTCCCTATATTATACTTTAACAAGTGCTTCCTCTCCCTCAGGATTTTGATAGGCAGGTTGCATTCTTCTCATCGCAGAAGAAAAGTTAGCCAAAGAGCCAATCTTCTGAAATGCTTTAGAATTCTTTGTAATGTAAATGTATAAAGTAAATCGACTTTCAACACTGCTGCCACTAGCTATAGAAATTACCTATGTTCAGTGGAAATCAGATTTGGTTTTATACTGAAATGAAATGAAATTTGTTTGGATGGATTAGGTGTGCCTTCAATTATTTACTAAAATAATTTATTTGTTATTTGAAATAATATGCTAATTGAATAAGGTTTCCACGTATTCATGAATTCATACAATTTCAACTTTGTTTGAACTGTAAATGGCCCACACTTGCAATTAAAACTGCTTGATCCAGAAACCAACTGGGAATTAGTACAGCCTGCAACACAGTGGTGTTAAAGTTAATTTAACCAATTAAATTAACTTTAATAATTAATAAAATGAAGAAGCCTATTCTTCTTCATCCTCAGCTTCCTGAAAGAACCCTGACAGCATAATTTGGATAGGTTAGGAGAGAAATATACAGCTGAATCAGTGGTGCTGCTACGGGTTTGCCTGGGTTCAGGAGAACCCATAGCGAAAGTTATGGCTGGTTTGGAGAACCATCAAATCCCATTCTGGCAATTATTTATTTATTTCAAAGTAGTTAAAACCATTGCACCCATCAGAAAAACATTCACCACTACCCGGATACAACTAGAAATAATTCCTAGCAAGCCAGAACGAGCCTAGATAAGGACACAGAATAGAGAATTTTAACCTTTCAAGGATTATATCTAGTTCCTTAGAACTAATAAGGTAGAATCTCAATAATGTCTACTTATTATCAGTAACTAAATGTTCTTTAATGATTTGAATAGCAACATTCAATTTTTATTATTTTTTTTTAAAAAGAAAGTGAGTTATCGAATCCTCCATTCTGTTCCAAAAGGAATACTGTAACACAAAAGAACATATACAGCTTTTAAACAATGATGCAAATACAGAATTATTAAACATGGCTTAAGCATACTGCTGTCCTTTTACTACTGTTTGTAATAGAAAACTTCTAGTTGAAGAATAAATCTTTATTTAGTTAAAATAATCTGCATAAAAAGACAGCAGCAGATTCAAGAAAGTCCCTAGATTTGCAATATATAACACCTTAACAAGAGATGAACAAAAGATAAAGAAATATCTCTACTTGCTGTCCAGAAGTATTATAGTGCACTTTCCCCCAAGAGTCACTTATAGATTGATGTAATTTTATCCTAGCAGTGTTAGAAAAGAAAACTGCCAAAGAATTCACAGTCTGAGCTCTATGAACCAGTGAGTCAGAAGAATGGCAAATCAATAAACCAAACCTTAACAATATATTATTTAATAGAATGATTTAAATGGAAAGCAAATTGCTACCTTGTTTTCTTCACTTAGGCTAATCTTTTTAAATATCACAATAGTATAGTACTGAAATGTCAAAACAATGAATAAACATAAACCTATTATTTTTCTTTTCTGTATTCCAGATTAATAACTATTCCAAACCATGCTTCCTTTTCTTTCTTCTTTCCAAAAGTTGTTCAAAGTAGCTCAGTCAATAAATTATAAGCAAAATCAAATATAGGTGTAACATTTTTTTTTAAAAAAAAATCATGTTGGTAACATTCTTACATATGAAAATGTTACAGGATGCTAGAACCAGAGGAGGATTTGGTTTACCCAATTGGGAGATTTATTATCAGGCCACGGCCTTAATGTGGATGATAGAGGAATAAAAGGTTATTAATGTTGGAAGGACATGATTTACAAATGTGTTGGCATGTGTTTCTATGGTATAGGAAAGAGAAAACATATGTGTACTTTCAAAGGCATATGGTCAGAGATGCACTATTACGTATATGGGGAAAAACTAGGGAACATCACTATATGAAGGTACCAGTCTGGTTATCAACAATAAAAGCACGTGTATATCCAAATGTTTGTAAAATGGGAAATATTACTATATATAAAGACATTTTAAATGAAAAAGGTGAGTTCAAAACAAAACAAGAATTGAATGAACAAGGATGAGAGATACAATGTACATGCAGATACAAACAAGATATGAAAAAGACATTTAAGATGAAGGGGTTAATAAAGAATTGACAGAATTGGATAAAATACTAAACAGGAATAGAGGATAAACTAATTAAAAGATTACATTGTTATTTATTAGGTGTCAAGCTGAAAGAAGAACAAGTCAAAGAAATGATGATAGCATGGGCAAAAAATGTTGGCTATCTCTCTCTCTCTATGTATCTATCTCTATCTCTATCTCTATCTCTATCTCTATCTCTATCTCT
>BLBF01000006.1:56862691-56886204 GCA_015471245.1 Laticauda colubrina | reverse complement strand
TATATATATATATATATATATATATATATATATATATATATATATGCTGTTCAGGTTCCTTCAGGTATTATCCCACGTCATTGTAGTGCTTTTAAAGTTGTAGCAACGTTTCAGCAGAATCTCATCTGACATCATCAGGCTTCTGTATTGAGTTCGTATGTGGGTCAGGCTATCACAGCCATTAGTTTTAAATTTGAGGCTAGCCTATTGCTGTCCCAGGATGGCATTTTTTACATCCTGATTGGTTGGGAGTCTTGGTCTGTGTTTATTGTTCTTGGAGTTTGTTTGATTGGTGTTTCTGGTTTCTTCTGTCTTTTTTGTGGCTTTGATTGGCTGGCAACACTGTGTTCCTGTTTTGGAGGCTTTCAGTGCAGCTTGGCTTCACGTGAAAGGACGGCTATCATCTATTAGGAAGCTAGGTTTCATCTGGGTGCCTGGTTGGGGTGTGTTTGAGCTGGAGGTTTTCAGGAGGAGTCTGTTTGTGCCCAGGTGTTTGTCTGGCTTGTGGTGTGGAGATCTTTCTATTTGAGAGTGCAGGCTTCCAAATGATTGACAGTCTGTGGAATCATCTCTTCTATTCATGCTTTCAGATCTTTTTTTAATCTCTGAAAGCCTCCAATACAATCTCTGAAAACCTCCAATTTTAAGATATGTGGAAAAGGCCTATCTCCTATAAATAGTTTTGAACATTGTTTCTTGTGTAAACTATTTAAATTACATATTCCCATTTAGCAAATTTAATTTGGAAACATTTAATTTAGAAACCATACAGTTAACATATCTGGGCTTTGAAAATGTTGATGACCACTAGATAAATAAAGAAAAGTTATTTATTTATTTATCCATCTTTATTATTTTTACATATAACTTGAGGTGGTGAACATATCCAATGCACCTTGCTCTTCCTATTTTCCACACAACAGAAACCTTGTGAGTTTTTCTGGGCTGATAGATAGTGATTGGCTCATAGTCACCCAGGTGATTTTATGCCTAAGGCAGGACTTGCTTTTTACTAGTTGACTTCAGATTTTCCAGCTTAGATCTGTCTCCATATTTGACTTTACAACAAAATACATACATCTGGAATTTATCTTTTGCTTAGAAGAACTTATGATGCAAACAGCTCAAGACTAAGTAGTATTCCTTGTAAGGTCCACATGGAATTAAATCAATTTACTTTACCCTAAGGCCATTGGTGCATTCTGAGCCAGCTCCAGTAATTACAGACAGAACTCAGGTAAAGTATATCTCTCTATTTGTCTCAAGATTCATAAGAATGCAAGGTAAGAAAATAACTAATTGTTTAATATGTGCTAGTTTTAATCATCCAATATAAATCGGATTAAATATAAATTGGATCATCCATATAAATTGTGAGCAATTTATACCAAAAATCTTTAATCATGGATAATCCCACTAGGGAAAATGATCCTCTCAAAGGGCTCTTAACCTTTGGTGCTTGACACCAGTAATCAGTTATTCTTGCAATTACATAGCTTGAACAACTGCTGTTTATGCCACATCATAAATGCTGGTTTATTCCCGTGGAAGAGGAAATGAGAAGCAGGAAATTCTGTTTTGCTTTAATTGCAGCTCAATTGTTGCAACAGAATTTGAGAGTAATTAAACTTTTATGCAAACTAGTAGAAATTTGCCAGAAGGATGCAACAGAATAAAATCTAAATGTAAAGGTATTGTGTATGAAACAAGAAGTGAAAAGTCAATGTTGCTGTTAAAAGAATCAAAGGTAGAACTCTTCAAGAACAAACATAGAGATCAGAACAAACAATAAGTAGTTGCTGTTAGACCCAGAGGGATCAATGAGGAAAAAAAAAAGCTCAAAATATATGGGTTTTTTTTCTAAGTAATGAAATTTTCACAAAACTTTACCATTTAGAAAGTATTGCAACCTATGGTTAAACCAGAAATATATGAAAGTAGTGAACTGTGGGGTAGAAATACAACCTTGCTAATTAATGAAATAAAAAGGATGATCTAAGGAAAACAGCCAAGATAGATAAGCAATAAAATTGGAAAATAATTTACCTGCTGACATAAATTGAAGGAAAGATAATTATTTAAAAATTATTTAAAAATTATTAAATTATTAAATTTAATAATTTAAAAAGCAAAAAGGACAAGATTTGGCAGGATATCACTCTGTATTAAAATAGGGCTGAGAAGGAAAACCTGTGGGTAAAAGGAATAGCTGGCAACAATAAACCATTGGAGAAATTCGACACAGGTTGCTATGCCCATGGAAAGAAAAAATGTCCTACTGTTAGAGAGATGGGGGGAGTGTCTGGCTGGTTACCAGTAAGAAAAATGTCAAGAAGAGTGTGAGTAGTAGTGGAGAACAGAAAAATGGACTGTGCTAGATAATATGACTTTTGTAGACCCAACAATTGAGTGTTCAAACTTGCTTACACTTAAACATACTGATCAATTTGTGGTGAGAGCATGGAAATTCAGACTGGGCATGTCTATGAGTGAAAGGAAAGGAGATTTACCTCTTTCAACACATAGTTATACCTTGATTTGGTTTTAATTGTTTGTATGTGTAGTTGTTTATAAGTAATAAAACTATTATTGTTCACAACATCATTAATGTTTTATTGAATTTTGCAGGAAGAGGGATAGGAAATTTATTTGCTTTCCATCCCTTTGTCTGGAAACATTACTTGCACTGGAGCTGGGAAAGATCCAGAGGTGGGTTTCTACCAGTTCTGTCCACCTCTGTAGAACTAGTAGCTCTGAAGAGCAGCAGACATAGAACCGGATGCTGATGTTTTTGCGGACCTGCCCTCCTGGGCTCTTACCTGACCTTATTTCCTGATTTTTTTCAACTTCAGCTGCTGAATGAGGCACAGCTACAGTTAAAAAAACAAGAAAAGAGGGCTGTTTCAAAGGCTGCTTCTTGGCACGCAGCGTGCTAATGACGATTAACAGGCACATGGCTCACAGTGGGCAGGGAAGCTCATAAATCCTGAACCGGTAGTTAACTCTGTTGTATCCCACCCCTGGAAAGATCCAGAAATGAATTTCCCAAATCAGACTCAGGATTGGTTTCTGCTGTAAGATAGAGTTTTCAACAACCTTAATGAGAATGATTGATTTATTATTGGAAGAAAGCATGAGGAAAATGATTTTTTAAAAACCTGAAAAACAAAATTTTATCTTGAACTTAAAATATCCTTACTGATATATGTGAAAGCAGATAAGATGAAATTAAAAATAAAATTGATCTTGTAATATGCAATTTTAGCTTTATGGTTTTCCTCTGCTTAATTTAGAGAACATTTAATTTTTAGAGAAAATTAATCTTTATTTTTTTAGAGAAATTTCCATTTAAAGAAAAGGTTAAATCACAAATATATTGAAACTATATCCATGGATGTCCAAAGAGTGTATGTTCATGCAGTTGTTAATGTTCACAATTTTCAATACTATTGCAAGGAGCATACTCTTCTCTGATCTCCTGAACTGTATTTTAAAAATTAACTAGTTTTTTACTCAAAATACTCTGGGTGGTAATTAGCATATCACATTCCTAATGGAGGGCTTACATATGTACCCACATCTCTTGTTAAATGAGATCTAGAATAGAATGAATACTGACATATTTCTAAGGTACTATGCTTATCAGTTTGGTGAAAGTGATGTTTTGAATTCAAGCATTATTAAAATGTCAGGGTCATTCACAAACTTAGTCAAAATTTACCTCTGTTCTATATTATGTATAAATCCTAGAAAGCAGTGGTCCTCTAGAACTATTGCAATTGACAACATAAATAATTATTGTGATGTTCCATCCCTAAGGAGATTATTTTGATGTAAATGATCTAGGAAATAATGTAATATATGGTATAAGAAGTATTTTCCTAATAAAGATATGGCTAAAAATGATTTTTAAAATAGCCTATCAAATTTCAGTTAACCAAAACAGTTATATAAATACAGTTTCAATTTTAATAGACCAACTAAATATTAATTTGTCACACCTTGCAAATACTTTTAGAAGCAAGCCTTCTTTCTAGAGAAATTGACATATTGAATGAATACTTCTAAACAGCTTAGGGTTATAACATGTCAGTTATATTCAGAAATATAATTCCAATCATTTCATAAAATATGATTCATTTTAATGCAATGAATTACTACTGATTTTACACTGTGCTGAATATCTAAAATATGTATCATAAAATGATTCAGAACATTATTTAATATATTAACTGATAAATTAATTCATTGCAAATGAAATATTTCTTGTGTTATCTTTCTAATAAAAAACCTGATCAACGGTAACTGTGATTTTCCATATTCAGATGAAAAATGAGTTTCTATTTAAAGAAAAAAAATAATTAAATCATATCACGAGACATTCTTTAAAAAAGAATGTACTTCCCTAACAACATGAACTTGAAGCCATTCTTTAAGAGTTTCTACTGTGTTAAGCCTGGGTTCCCCAACCAGGGTTAGGTAGACAAGCTAAACAGAATGTGCAGCGTTAGTCAGATAGGTACACAGATAAATGAGTGAGCTAAGCTTGTATGTTTATTAACATACAGTAAAAATAACAGATACGCTTCTGCTATCAAGAATATATTTTATTTCAGTATAAGTTTATGGCATATTCAAATATCAGTCTAATATCATTTACCATGTAGTCAGTCCATTCAGGGATATTCAGTTAGCAAAGTCCATGTAGAATATCCTATGTCAGTTCACATAAATCAGTCCTTTGTTGTCTCTCCCGTTCGAGCAATGCAGTCTTGATTCCAAGCAGTAATCAGGGATCATCAAAGCCAGAGAGAGAGAGAGCAAGCCGTAGTCTTGCTACTTTTATATGGTTTTCATAACCACTCCCACAATAGCTATTTCACAGTTAAAGCTGCATACACTAACTATGATTCATAGTTATTATTTCACCTAAACCAGTTAGGGTAAACAATGTTATCCCTAACATACTGTACAGAAGAAGTTAATTAGATATAGAAAAGTCACTTTCAGTGAATATCACATCTAAATGTTTAAGTGGAAATAGTGCATTACTTGAGTAATTTAGAGACAATTATTCTCCACTTTTCTTATTATGCATAAGTAAAGGTTGGACATAAAATAATAACACAAATACTTAATTACCACCTATTAATGATTTATGTCATCAATTTGAGATTTGGTTCATTTTTAAAATTATGACCATGGACTACAACTATAACATTTTGTCCACTAAATGGACAAACCTACTTCACATTTTCCAAAATTAATCCTGTATTTTTTTCATGAAAGAGACAACAGACATGATGGAACAAGAATTCATACTACTTTTCCATCACAGATTAGGTGAGAAAATGTTCGAATATCATTTGAGATACATTTCAACTCAGAAAAAAATGGATGATATATTCAGAAGCTATACTGAATATGAGATGATGTATGCCTTAAATTGCATAGGGAAGAGTTGGCTTCTAGAGCAGGACAATTTGTTCAAATTTATGGTATTCAGCAGTGATGCCAGTTTGGTGAACATGATACGCAACCTCCATTTTATGGGCATGAGTTGTTGGGCTGTTACCATAGCTCATCTGATGTGCCAAAGGAAAAAACAACAACTGGGAAGCAGTGGAGACTGAAACATATTTACCTTGCAAAAACTCACATTAATTTTGCAGCATGAAAAGTGATAAGTAGCTGGAAGAGAAGCAGTGTGGTGGAATATTCACATCAGTGACTGGCATAACCATGCACTTTCTTTCTATATATTATCTATTGATAAAGCTTCATTTCTCTACTCAAGGAATTGCTTAGCTGTAAGAGGTTATGTAACAATGGAAGTAGGCCTAACAACCAGCCTCAAAGCCTTTTCTCATCTATATTCTCATCTAATACACACCTGTCTACAAACTAGCCTGTCTGTCTATGATTATGTTGCCTTGTGCATCTGCAAAACTCAGAGTCTTCAACAATAAGAAACCTATGCCAGCTAGCCTTTGAGCAATTCTCACACCTTTCTGCAGCAACTTGGCAAATATAGAGTATTATTAGCAAGAAAGAGCTCTGTAAGTTTGCATCACATCGAGACTTTCACTATGTTTCTTTCTGTCTCATTTTTATAAGGACTCGTGCTTGCCAACCTTAAAGAAAGCATGTCAAGCAAGTAGTCAAAGGGTTATTCTAAAACAAGACTGACCTGTTGTCATGCCTGCCCAGTAAAGTAAGTGATCAGAGGAACAGTATACTTTTTTATCTTTATGATATTTTTAAAAAATTCTGGAAATTTTAATATAACAAGGAATGTCAAAAGAAAGAATGTTGGGTGGCATTCTCATTCCACAATGATTGCCTCATCCATTGTCATTACCTACCTTAAAAGAGGTATATAAAAAATATTTTAGAAATATATGTGATGAAACAAAGCTATTTTGCTGAAGTGTACAAGAAATGGATCACAGTCCTAAAGCAAATAATGCTAACTTTCTATCCTAAATCTCAAATTCAAAGAAGATTTTGATTCCCTATACCAGTGTTGGTGAGCCTTTTCTGCATCAAGTGCTGAAACAGGAACGCATGCGCAGGTGGGGATAGCACTGGAAACCAGAAGAGCAGTTCCCTGGCATGCATATACATGCCAAGAAGCTGAGCTTCCAGTTTCCGGTGTGTGCATGCACACCAGCCATCTGGTCTTCCAGTTTCAGTGCTCCTGTATGCGCAAAGACCAGCTGGCCACTGTGCATGCATGCACTGGAACTCAGAAAAGCAACAGGCGATCACTGGCATGCCTGGAGAGATGGTTCTGCGTGCCACTTCCAGCATGCATGGCATAGGTTCACCATTACAACCCTAGACAGTAAACTACCAAAAAGTCATGAGAAGTTTGAGGGAAGAACAGAGAAAGCAAAGGATACCCAGTGAAATAAAAGGAGCCCTTTTTCTACCTATTATTTTGAATATTTGAAGTTTATTTTATATGTTATTTTCCAACAGTTATAAAATAGGATGCTGTAAGGATAATTTTATAAAATATGCTTTTTGTACATAGCTCCTTAAGTCTAGATATTGGGATCAAGTTCCTTTAAGAATCAGTATTTTCTGGATTCCAGGTAATTTTCTTTTAACATACTATTCATCCATTCACAATCAAATATTTTCTCTAGTCCTATTTTATTTAATATACAAAATCTTGTGATTCTCATCAAATAAATAAATTTCAGCTATGGGAAGTCACAACATATTGGGTTTTTAATTCCCACAGCATTTACTCCTTACTCTAATTGGAAGAGATCCCTCTCAGCATTTTTGTGATGAATAATGCTGTTTTGAAATATGTTAAGTCATTTGAATGTTTATTCTCCTTGGAAAAGAAGATACTGTTTTTAGCTCCTCTTGTATAGGTGGGCTGCCAAAAGAGGATAGTGACAAAACACATAAACCCATTTTGTGCTTTATGTTCCTTTTTGGTCATTCCAGATTTTTGCTGCCCAGATCTCATGTTCCTGTCATTCTTATAATGCTTTAGAATCTTTAACATTGTCTTTTAATTGTATTTTTCACCACTCTTTATGGTTGCTAGATAGCAGACAATGTTACTGGTTGCTAGGTAGCAGAGGTTGTTAATTTGTGTGGAGCTTCCTTAGATTCCCATGGGATTCCAGGTTTCACAATCATCATAAAATAGCATATATCTTTTGATCTCTTGTGGAGAAATCTGAAATTGGAAATCTCAAGCATAAGAACTAAATGCCCTTGTTCCCCTATCATAATTATGAATTAAAGAAAGCTTGATAAGTAATTAAGAATTCATTTTCTTGTTAGGGACTCATGCATTGGTGAACCTGCAAATCTTGACAATTGAAATGAATATTTTCTAGAACCCCATCTTGCCTCTTTATTGCCCAGCTTTTGAAGTTAGAATATTCAATTATTGAACCTTTTGTTACCCACAAACATTGTCTCAGAAGGCAAACTGTGAGGGAAGCAGATGAAATTATATGTTGTGATTCATAAGCAAGTTGTCTTTCATTTTCTGCTTAGTAACTGATTTTGAATTCTATATGTATGGTTAAAATTTTTCCCTTCATGTTTGTTTGATAATTCTCAGATATGTTAGTTTCTTTGAAGAACAAGGGTTGTGTATGGAATAGTATTTTCTCAAACAAATTTATCAAATCAAAAGGAAGCAAAACTGTTTGCATTTCTTACATAAACCATTTTCCATATCAGTAAAGCAAATCACAAAGAACACAGGAATGTATCTTTAAAATGAGTCCAAAACTTATCTGTTCAGCGTGGGTTCTTTTAGCCCTCAAGCATTCTTTTCAATCCTTTAGTTTTTAGAGGATGAGGCAAAGAGCAGATTGAATCAGGCACCTCGGGGAATTTGTGAAGATGAAAGCATAGGCTTTCGGTAATCTAATTCAACTAGATTGTGAGGAGCTGAATAGTTTAATTAAATGAAAAATATTGACTTATCTTTAGGGTACACCTTTGCATACCTTATTTTGCATAACAGTTTTGAAACATCCTCTGTGCTATTATCATGTGCCTAGTATTCTGTTTCAGTTTATATACTTCTCATAATAGTATTATGGATTTGAAAATGTGTCACACGAATCAAACAAATTTAAACAAGTATATGTAGTCAGTTTAAAATGTAAATTTTGCCCACTTAAATACATTTCTGTATTTGTTCATAGAATAGCTATACTATTTTACTTCACGATAACATATTTGGGGAAATCTATATTTTAAACTATATCTACCTATATGTAAAGCTAGTTTGGTGTAGTGGTTAGACTGTGAGTTTCAATGTGGCCTTAGGAATAAAGCCAGTGGGTCTAGGACAACCCATTGCTGGCTGACTACCACCATCTCACTGCTGCTGCCTTGCCCCAGCCATCTTATTCCATTCATCTCACCCCAGCTGCCTGACCATGGCCAATTCACCTCAGGACAACTTGCCATGGGCAACGTGCTGTACTGCGGTATCTGCTATCCCGCATTAGATGGGTGTCTCATGATAGGGAGCGAAGGAGAAAGAAACGACAGGAGACGAAGTTCCTCGGGATGAGTGCGCCCAGAATGTCTGGGTACACGCTCTTTTATTATGCTCCTTCAAAGGGGGGGTCACTATCATTGTTTATTCAGAGCCTAGGTCAAGCCCAGGTCAGACAGGATATGCAGGACTTAGATAAGGCAAAATACCAAGTCAGACAGGATGGCACGATCTACAATTTGATCAAGACATTCCTTCTTTACAAAGCTGCATGCCAGACGATGTAATCACAAAGTGAATGTTTGACTCCTTGTCTCTGTACGTGCCCTGTAAAAGGTCACTGAGGAGACAGAAGCTCAATGATTACACGTGAATGATACAATGTTGCAAATGCCTGAATGATACATAGTTGTAATGATACACAGTTGCAAACACATAAATGATACATAGTTACAACATCTCCTCTGTTTTTATTTTTTTATGACGAATCTTCTTCCTTGTCCAAGAAGACAGGAACCTTTTTTTTAAAATGTTCACCGTCCCAGTCATCTAGGCAGGAGTGCGATCTGTCAGCGTCAGGGTTGTCCAAGGAGCGGTAACTCAGCAATGACATTTTTTCATCCGGTGTTAAGGACTTAATATGAGCTTGCAATAACACATTAACATTAGCAGTTATGGAGGATAATTGATTTTTCAAAAATTGCAATATTCTATTAAAACAACAAGGTCCTATAATACATATCAATGTAATGATTATTAATGGTCCTGCCAATGCAGTTAAAAGGGTTGTAAGCCATGGTGAAATAGAAAACAAGCTTTGATACCAATTATACATGTTTAACCTTTCGTTTTAAAATCATCAGAGTTATACACGTTAATTTTTGGTACAAGCCATACTTGAATGCAAAATGATTTGGATTTAATAAGTTCATCCCCATAGACACATGCTGTGAGACCGGTGGAACAAGCCCAGACAGAGTTATTGCCAGGGATAAAATACATTCCTTTCAGGCGTGATGTTAAATTTCCTCCTGAGGTGGTGTAGACTGCAGAGTATCCTCCGATGGTGTGGGTGCGGCCAAGGTGGTTCTTAGGAAGGTATACATTACAATGATAGCCATTAGAAACATTATGACAATATTGTGAGTAAGTGGATGGAATATTTCCCAAGCAACAACCAACCCCAGTGATGGAAGAAACAGTAACAGTGGAGTTCCTCCAACGGCAACGTTCGTCTGATGTGGAATTAGCAATGGTTTCTTGGGAAGCGATGGCTTCGAAAAAAGGTGGAGAGGCAGAAATACAAAGCCAACATGTGGAGGCAATTGATGAGTTTGAAGAGTTCAGCAAAGCATAGGAAGCTTTGATCTTCTATGCGAGAAGAATTGGTTGTAGAGCTTAAACGAATGCCTTGAAAGTCTTTTATAGTCCAAGTAATATTATATTTTCTATAAGGCTTCTGAGGATCGTCATGGACAGTTCTTTTGAAGCGTTGTTTGTTGACAGGATCAGAGTTCGGGTATATAAAAGCATTACAAGTAGGAGAGAGGACTATGGACAAGTTAGTTGTAGAACATTTACGAGATGAGAAGGGAATGCAATTAGTAGAAAAAGGATAATAATTACAATAATGACAATGAAGATTAATTTGGTCATTCATCAAGGATGTTAATTGGGTTGGAGGAACCCATAGTACAAGAGAAGGACATTTAGGTCCCCCTATTTCTAGCTTGAATAGAGGAAAAGATTTTAAGGTTCTTTTCCATAGGAAGAGTAAAGAAGGAACAAAAGAGCGAGTGATAGAGTGTTCTGTAAACAAAACAGATGTGACAGAGTGAAAGCTATGGGTAGCATTTTCATGACGTACCCACATGGAACAAGTATAATAGCCTTCTGTTAATGAAGTGGCTTTAACACGAATAATCTTTTGACAGGAAGCATAGGTTTTGTTGAAGTATGTGTAAATATAAGGAGATAGATTTAAGGGAAGATTATTATGCCAACAGACAATAGGACAGTCACTATCATAATTAATAAAGCAAAATTCTAATGTGGTCCAATGACCATGTTGAACAAAGGTATAAGTAGGATATGAATAAGGTAGAAATTGCAAAGAGGATATAGGCAAGAATATCAGGAAGAGTTTAAGATGCAGATGTAGCAGAGGAATTCCCATGATAGGGTCTTACCGCCCGACCAGGGACCCAGCAAGTGGTTTTGTCTGGTAGTAAAATCGCAGCGTAGCCTCGTCCCCAGGTGAGAAGCTCAGCAGGACCCTGCCAGGCGGGATCTGGCAATCTGCGATAATGTACCAGAGGTCTGTTAGGAGGGGGTGAAGGGGAGGAAAAATGACGTGAGGCAGCAGAAGTAGGAGGAATGCCAGTCAGATTAAGAAAATTTAAAGTGTAAAGACAAATGTTAAGAGAATTTTGCAATGCTGGGAGGTTGGGAGGTTTTTCCCGCAACGAATAGCGATCAAGAGCACGTTTCAGAGATAAGTGAGCTCGTTCCACAATAGCCTGCCCCTGGCTGTTATAGGGAATCCCAAACTTGTGAGTTACATCCCATCTATTACAGAAGTCCTGGAAAGCAGAACTCGTATAGGCAGGTCCATTGTCTGTTTTGATTTCTTTTGGACGTCCCAGTGAGGCAAAGGTACGAATTGAATGATTGATGACATGTTTTACAGTTTCTCCCCTTTGAGGAGTAGCCAGAATAAATCCTGAATATGTATCGATGGAAACATGCAAATATTTCCAAGGGGCAAAAGGTGGATACTGAGTTACATCCATTTGCCAAATTTCACAAGCTTTTAATCCTCTAGGATTTACTCCTATGGGAATGGAATGTCCTTGCTTACTACATGTGGGGCATTGTTGAATAATGGCAGCAGCTTCTGCCTGAGTTAGAGAAAATTGTTTTTGTAATGCTTTTTTATTTTGGTGAAAATAGTCATGGCTTTGTGCTGCTGTCAGATTACAAATTGATTTACCTGATGCAGCTGCTGCTGCAGCGTCTGCCACCTTATTTGCCTCCTGTAAAATACCAGGAAGAGGTTGGTGGCTCCTGATATGTGCTACAAAGAATGGATGCCTACGACTGTTGATACATTGTTGTATAGGAATCATCAATTTTAACAAAGGAACAGATATGCTAGGAGATAAATAGGCTTGATATATATTTTTCAAAATCTGAGAAACGTACAAGGAATCAACTATTAAATTAAAAGGAGCTTTTTGAAACTGTTGAAATGCAATAAGAGATGCAGCAAGTTCTGCCTGTTGAGCAGAAGATTGCGGAGGGGTAATTTTAGTTTTCCACTCTCCCTCCTGGTTCCATGCACAAGCACCATACACTTTCCCCCCATCTGCATAAAGCGTAGGTGCATCTACTAATGGAGATATTGAGAGAGGGGATTGCCATTCAAAAGGGAGAGTTTTAAGAAAAGTGAAACGTGGGTCTGCTGGTAAATGGCAAGAAGTTTGCCCTGGCCACTCTTCTAAAGCATATTGTAGTTCTTCTGAATTACACCATAGCATTTCCCACGTGGTCAGTGAGCAAGGAGTGAATATTGAAACAGGCTCACATCCCATGAGTTGTTTACATCTTTGTCGACCTTTAAAGATCAACTGGGAATATGCAGAGGCTTTACTAGTGATTGTGGTCCGTGGGGTGTGAGACAAATGCAGCCATTCTAAAATCAGAACCTGTGTCTGATGAGATTGCATTATAACAGCTGTTGGTCTCTGAACAGTATTTAGTAAAGCAATTGATAGAGGGCAATTCTCTACAGCTCGATCCACCCATCGAGTAGCCAGTGAATGAGAAACGTCTTTTAATGCCTGCAACTGCTCTTTATTTAGAATGATGACATCAGACGGGGCTTTACCTTGTGTGAGGGCATTAAAAAGAGGAGCTAATGTAGCTGTGGTCAAACCCAAATAAGGACGTGCCCAATTTAAGGTTCCTAGGAACTGTTGTAAGATCACAAGTGTAGGTTTTGGGGGAAGTGTTGGGAGGGGAAGGGAAGGAACAGCAGCTGAAGCAAGTAACTTGTGACCTAAATAGGAAAAGGGTGGTTTGGATTGTACTTTTTCTGGGGCTATTGTGAGTCCTGCTTTACCTAGAATGGAGGTCAGGCACGGCAGAGTTTTTAATACCGTGCCCTTTGGGCCAGGTGCAGATACCAATATATCATCCATGTAATGATAGATTAAAAAATGAGGATATTTGTCCCTGTATGGTTGCAAGGCTAAATCCACAAAAAATTGACACATAGTTGGACTGTTTAACATGCCTTGCGGTAAGACTTTCCATTGATATCGTTTGGTAGGTCTCTGATTATTTAAGGTAGGTACTGTAAAAGCAAATAATTTTCTATCTAACTGGTGTAATGGAATGGAGAAAAAACAGTCTTTTAAATCAATAATGATAAGGTCATACTCTTGAGGAATTATGTTAGGATTTGGAAGACCACATTGCAGGGGTCCCATTGGAAGGAGGACCGAATTCACAGCCCTTAAATCCTGAAGGAGGCGCCAAGCGCCATTTTTCTTTTTGATAACAAAAACTGGGGTATTATATGGACTCAATGAAGGTTCTAGATGACCTTTATCTAATTGTTCTTGAACAAGAGAATGTAAGGCTTCAAGATTTATAGAAGGGAGAGGCCATTGATCAATCCACACAGGGTTATTGTGAGTCAAATGCAAGTGAAGCATGGTTAGTAGAGGGTAAGTTGTGCATTAAATTGTGACATAAGGTCTCTTCCCCACAAGTTAGTATACAGAGGAATTACAGCTGGTTTAATATAAGCAACACATTGAGACTCAGGGGAATGGGCTTTTACCCAGTTTCTGCTAATGCGAGTCTCCTGGAGTCCCCCCACTCCTCTCACCGCTGGTGCCACATCTGCAGGCCAGGTGTTTGGCCACTCAGCGGTTCGGATGACGGAAATATCCGCTCCAGTATCTAAAAGACCAAGAAAGGATCGACCATTCAATAAGAATGTTACAGTAGGTTTTGGTTGACTAATTGGTCTTTCAATTGCATAGAGTTGCTCTTGTTGTTGGTCTAAGAGCACAATCATTTTTGCCACAACATCCCCCTCATTTATAGTAACTTCTGTATTAGCTAGTACAGACAGACAGACATCAGACAATACAGTGGGATCATGCAGAAAAGGAGAGGCAAGAATACCTTGTTCAGCTAAATCCCTTACAGGAAAGACTAGCACTGGAATATTGGGGGGCATATGAAAAGGCTGAACAAGACGTACAAAGAGAAAGTCAGCGACACCAGGAAGATAAGTAACAGTTTCATTAGCAACAAGATCGTAAGCGAAAGAAGAAAAGTTGCAATTTTCAGCAGCCTTTGTTGTGGGGCTGGCTGCCTGCCCCGTTTCTAGTTTCCCTGATTCAAAAAAGGTTTTCGGATGATTGCAGGGTTTTTCTGCTGTTCATTCTTTTGGACTCTGCACTAATTAGCCCAATGATAGCCTTTTTGGCATCGAGGGCATGGTGTTTTTGGGCGAGCTACCTGGTTTCTTGACATGTTTGCTCCCCCGCCCGGGGCTCTGCATTGGCTCTTAAAGTGACCTGGCTTGCCACAATTAAAACAATTGCCCATTTTGCGAGTGTTTTGTTGGGAAATGGGAAGAAGAGAGCTCATGTTCTGCTGCATGCCTTCAGTAATGGCTGTAGCCAGAGTAGACATGGAATGGGATGTGGTTCCTATGATTCGGTAGGCTGTAAGATAATCTGCCAAGGTAACATTTTTCTTATTCATTATTGGTTGCAAAACTTTCTGACAATCAGCGTTTGCGTTTTCATAAGCAAGTTTCAATTGTAATTCATTACAAGCCTCCTCATTATCAATTTGTCTCTCTAAGGCTTCTGTGAGACGGTTTATAAAGGAGGAAAAAGGCTCAGAAGGTCCTTGAATAACTTTAGAGAAAGATTTGGGCACGCATCCTGCATTGTCAACTTTTCGAGCAGCGGCCAAAGCACAATCCTGTAATATAGGGAAAGCAGCTGCATCTGTGGCAGTCTGCTGGGCAACGGTAAGCATAGTGCCAGTACCGTTAAGCATATCTAGAGTGACATTTGCCGGTAAGCCTCTAGCGGCTGCGGCTGCAGTACGCTTATGAAATTCTGACTCCCAGACCAAAAATTGTGAAGGTGTGAGGATCATGGCAAATAATGTACGCCAATCAGCATTTATCAAGTCAGCTCCTGGTTGGGCTATTGATCCTAAAAGACCCTGTACATAGCAAGATTGAATACCATTTTCCTTGCAAGCTGCTTTTAAATCCTAAATTATTTTGTACGGCATTGGGGTATACTGAGGAGCTGGAGGATTGCCGGCTTGTATGATAGGATAAAGGGAGGCATCTGCAAGGGTGTCCTCATCCATTTCTCCTTCAGAAAAGGCTTGTTGAATGGCTTTTACAACACCCCCCCCCCTTTTGGGGTGGTGGTGGAGGACACGAGAGCTCTCCTTTTAAAGAAGTGGATTGGATGGAGGGAGGCTCTCGTAAGGATTTTTGATCATTGGGAGCGGAGGGTTGAAGGACAGGAAAGTTATCACAACTTGGTGGAGGAGATTCAAATTCTATTTTATAATGGACTTTTAAAGCCTCCATAATTTTCCTCCAAGTGACCAAAATGCCAATAGGTGCACGAGGAGGATTATGGAGATAGTCACCAATTTTTTCCCAAATGGAGATTTTTAAGGACCCTTTCTCTGGATAAGTGGGACAATGTTGCCACACATAAGCCAATAATGTAGCAATAGGTTTCATTTTTACAGGCGAGCCCTTTAAATTAGCAGAATATTTAGAAGAAGAAGCAACTAACTCCCTCAATTCCTTCAGATGCTCTGTCTGTTGTTGAGAAAAGTTTCCTCCCATACTTACGAAAGTCGAGACCGTGTTTCAGATCCGATGATGTGCAATTGGCTTCAGGCCTGGCGAAGCACAGCTCCCATCGAGCGAGTAAGATATGAGCGTGTCGCAGCGTATCCCCCTTAGGGAATCACATCGGGGTCACCAAAATGCGGTATCTGCTATCCCGCATTAGATGGGCGTCTCATGATAGGGAGCGAAGGAGAAAGAAACGACAGGAGACGAAGTTCCTCGGGATGAGTGCGCCCAGAATGTCTGGGTACACGCTCTTTTATCATGCTCCTTCAAAGGGGGGGGGTCACTATCATTGTTTATTCAGAGCCTAGGTCAAGCCCAGGTCAGACAGGATATGCAGGATTTAGATAAGGCAAAATACCAAGTCAGACAGGATGGCACGATCTACAATTTGATCAAGACATTCCTTCTTTACAAAGCTGCATGCCAGACGATGTAATCACAAAGTGAATGCTTGACTCCTTGTCTCTGTACGCGCCCTGTAAAAGGTCACTGAGGAGACAGAAGCTCAATGATTACACGTGAATGATACAATGTTGCAAATGCCTGAATGATACATAGTTGTAATGATACACAGTTGCAAACACATAAATGATACATAGTTACAACACTGTACGACTGCAGAAGAATGCCAGAGGCAAGGGGAATCTCCTCGTCTGTAGTTTGGACTGGAGAAAAAATGGGAAGGATGAAGTGTGGGGGGAGAAGGACTTCTTCCCCCTGACCAGATAAAAGATCACTTGGAGAGAGTCACACATTTTTCAGTGAGCAGGAGTTTCTGCCACAGAGTTTAAAGGATATGGGAGGAGGAGGAGGAGGAAGTGCCTCCAGCATTCTCTCATGGTGAGTTGCCCATGGCAAACTGTCCCATGGTGAGCCAGCTTGGGTGGCCAGTTGCAATCAGTTGGCTGTGGTGAGTTGTCCCATTCCAAAGCCAAGGGTCATGTTGGGCCAGTCACTTTCTTTGAGTCTTAGGAAGCAAGCCATGCCACTTCTGAAAAACCTTGCCAAGAAAACTGAAGGAATTGCCCAGGCACTCTCTGAGAATTTGGCACAATTTAACTGAAGACAAAAACACCCTTATATATAACACTTGAACTAAATAAAGAAAAATTGTCTTGAGTTTTTATAATAATTTTATTACAAATTGAGCAAAATGAAATATGTACTATAATACTGTTGTTTCCTATAGTAAAATTAATGTTTCTATCTTCCTCTTTCTAAATTTTGATTATCTTTTTCCTGTTAATAGTCAGCTTTCTCTAAGTAATTAGCCTACCTTCTTTGACTTGGAGTTGTAGAAGGATGTGTTTCTTTTTTTTTTTTTAGGCAATAGATTTTGTCAAGCCTTCTGATACTTCCTTCTTTTGATTGTATCATATAATTTTAATTGCATAAGAAATTATCCTTGAAAGTGTGATAAAGCACCAAACCAAAGATAGGAGGCCAGATTAAAATTGCACCGGTACCAGTGATGGTATTCAGCAGGTACTGACCAGTTCTGGAGAACTGGTAGCAGAAATTTTGAGTAGTTTGGAGAACCAGCAAATACCACTTCTGACTAGAGATTTTACAGTATCCTTCCCCTGCTATGCCCATCAAGCTATGGTTATAGAACTGATAGTAAAAATTTTTGAATCCTATCACTGACCGGTACTAATAATTATTTATGATGTAGCTATGATAGAACATAGTGATTCTGAATAGTGCTAGAAAGGAGAAATTACCAACAGCAGACCACTTGAAATGAAAAGCAATTTTTAAAAAGATGTAGTTCTGGAAAGCATGAAAAGGGGGTGAATTGAAAATGTATTGGTTTAGTAGGTTAAATTGGGTGCTGTGTAGTAATGCAATCATGGTTTCTCTGGCTAATTTTGTGAAAAGTGCTGTGACATCAGATGGAACTATTATTTCATTCTTTATCTATGACCACATTTTTGTTTATTTGGAGATACTATAGTGGGGAATTGATGGAGTAGAATCCATCAACAAAGATTAACACCAAGATTAACATAAAACCAAAAATCTAGAAGCAAGAAGCAAGCAATACCCTGATCAAGGAATTGCCAACTCAAGCAAACAAGCTAATAGTGCACAACAGCCCAGTCAAGGAACCACCAAGACCACTCCCACTAACATTGACAGAGCAAGCCACTAGTATATCAAATGAAAGCAAATCCCACTCCCT
Organism: Laticauda colubrina; assembly: GCA_015471245.1. Classification (NCBI taxonomy): domain Eukaryota; kingdom Metazoa; phylum Chordata; class Lepidosauria; order Squamata; family Elapidae; genus Laticauda; species Laticauda colubrina. The sequence goes on along the minus strand of BLBF01000006.1, from coordinate 56,868,105 downwards.
ATTAGATGTTATCTAGCTTGCAAATGAAATGTTTGCAAGAAAACAACCAAAGTAAGAGAGCATCAAGGACCCCCACAAAATTAGATTGTGTATGGTTTCCAATAAATTAACCCATTGTACACCAGCACATGTAGAGGTTGTATGGAAGACCATAGTTATTTTGATTTTTCCTTCATATTAAGAAAGGTTAGAGCATATTTAGAGTTAACCTCTGGTTTTTCAGTCTTGTTAAATAAAGGGGAAGGGGGAGAAATCTTTACATAGTTATAAACTTGTGAAAATCTCTGTGTTTTAGTTCCCATCCCAGAATCACGTGTCACACAGACAATGTCAGATCTTGCAGTCACATGACCAAAGGATTGCCATGAAATCATGGTGTCAGGTTTTGATAAAAACCTTGAGGCTGTTGTTCTTTGAGAGTTTCTGTATATAACCTAATACTTGATATCTCTGTTGTCATTCTTAAAAAGCTCCTGGCAGTTTGTAAGGAAATTGGATATCATCTTGCTTGGTATGTAGGCTTTTTATGTTATGTTTTTTAAATCTGTTTGTTTGATATAATAAAGAAGCTTAAAATCCTTTTATTTACTGGTATGTTTATTTTCTCTAGATCCAAGGAACTAATTATCTATGCACCTGCTCTGACACTTGACAAAACAGTACCAGAGCTCATAATTCTCTTAATTACCTTTGCTCTTTAGCTAGGCAAAAGCTGATGATACTTAGAGTCAAATACAAAAGTTAGGACTTATGCTCCTATGGTCAAACTGATAAAGAAAACTGAGGAATATGGAGATGTAGTAGGGATAAAAATAAATAAAGATAAAACTAAAGAATTAGTCAAAAACCTTACAGATAAACAAAAAAAAAGAATTGACAGAGAAAATTAGTTTACAGAGAACAAAGAAGGTTAAATATCTTGGTATCTATATAACAGCAAAGTATGTGATGATCAAAGATGATAATTATATAAAACTGATATACCAAATTAAATTGGACCTGAAAAGGTGGAAAATTTTACAGTTATCTATAATAGGGAGAATAACAGTCATAAAAATGAACATACTGCCAAATTACTCTTTTTATTTCAAACAATAAACAGTAAACAGTAAAATTAGAAAAGAAATTCTTTGATGAATTAAATAAAATGACTCTGAAGTATATTTAACAAGGTAAAAAATTGAGAATAAAATGGAAAATGTTAGAAGAATCTAAAAATAATGGGGGCTTTGGACTTCCAGACTGGGAACTATACCACCAGGCACCAGCTCTTAAAGACTGGGTAAATCTGAAATCCAGAAGATTATTATTATTATAAGGATACTATTTGCTAGCACACTTTTCTTGGGTACAAAACACAGTGCATCAAATATTTTCAGAGGCATTATGTGAGGAATGCAATGTTTAACATATGGGAAAAAATTAAACCACAGCAATATAGGGAAATGCTAGTCTGGCTATCCCAATAGAGGCACTTTTATATCCAAATCTCATTAATTTGGAAAAAAATGTACTCAATAAAGATATCTTAAATGAGAGGAATGAACTTGAATCAAGATAACAACTGCAGGACCAAGGGATTAATCTAGCTTGGTGGCCGAATTTTCTTATTCAGTCAAGATATGAGAAAGATGTTAGAACATGGGGTGTAAATAAAGAACCTACAGCACTGGATAAAAAATTAATGGGGACTGATGAAAAGTTGATTTAAAAAATATACAATTATTTACTGAACTACAAAATGGAGAAATAAATGGCCAAAGAAACAATGATTACCTGGATGATTCCCACATTTTTTATATTCAAGCTATCTTGTGTGTGTGTGTGTGTGTATTGTTTGTTGAATTGATAGCAAACAGAAGTTTCTAAAGCAATTTCAAAATATGAGTTTTAAGAACAAATAACTTGAATACAAAAGGACATGCATTTCCTACAGATTTTATAATCTGTTTCCTTTTATGCTAAATTATACAGAAAGCTAATAATGTTTTATGGTTTTTTGTTTTATAAGTAATATTACTCAGATACTTTGTATATTTACACATGAGACTTCTATTACAGAATCATAGTGTTTCATGCTGAGTATTTTGTAAACAATACTATTTTCTTTGCAAAGTGTCCTTGTTTTTCCATTGTTTTAATTCCTTTCGTGTATGTAAAAAGTCCATAAAAGCTGGAAATAGAAGGAAGCTGCAGGTTTTTTTCTGCTAGAAGCCTCCTTTTAGAAATATACCTCAATAATCTAAAGACTGCTTTTATCCTGTACAAGTGATTTACATCTATAAAAGGTCATAGAAATAGCATTAGTTCAGTGAAGCCATGCTCTTGCTTATACATGCTTCATTCCAGCAGATTATTTTTTTCCTTGATAATTACAAATCTTAAACAGAATGAGGTTACATACATGGACAAATTTCAAGTAGATGCTATTAATCATCTTAACACTAGGAATGCACAAACCCTTGAATCTCATGTGCTACTATCAGGTGAAGGTAGCATACTTTTCACATACTATGGCTCTAGTATTCTGTGCAATTTTATGTACTTATTATAATAGCACTATGTATTTGAAAGTGTCCACTAATATATGTGAAACAAGTTTATGAAGTACCTTTAATTGGAACATTTTAACTTCTTGAATATATATTTCTGTATTTGCTAATAAAATAGCTGTACTTTTTAAATTAGGTATAACATTAACCACTACTTTCATTAAAATGCAGAATGTGATATCTTAATTGCCTCACCAGGGATTTAGCCAGAAAATTATACAGCAATATAATGGACTATAATGTATTATTGGTTCATTTGACTAATAGCAAAAATACAATTGCCCAGTTGCCCAGTTCTTTTAACTACGGTTAATAGATCCATTGCAAGTGACAGAGGCATACTGTATAATGCCTGGATTGAACTTCTTCCCAATTTGCTCCAAAGTTTGGCCTAGTAGTTAAGGAACTACACTAGAAAGCTGGAGACTGTAAGTTCTAGTCCTACCTTCGCCATGAAAGGCAGTTGGGTAATATTGGGCAATTACTCTCTGCCTTGGCCCAATTGACCTCACAGGATTATTGTTTTGGAAACAACTGGAAAAGAAGATATATTGGATTTTTTTTCTGCCATTAGTTGTTTGTAAAAATAATTAAGGCAGGAGGCAAATAAATAAGAATAAAAAGTAGACAGTTCTATTCCAAAATGTGGAAATCTTTATTGCAATCTTTCAATTTCTTCATAATACACATTCTATTGTTGAATTGTTAAGTAATGCCAAATACATTAAACAGTTCTCTTTGGGTTGTGTATACCAGCATCAAAATTTGTTTCATAATTTACAATATTATTATTTCTGATTGAACCAACTTATTATTATTGTTCATGTTCTATTTTTAAATTACTGAAATCACTCAATAAGATTAAATTACACTATATTACTCAGGGTAGGTGATTAATGCTAAAAAAAAATCCAGTCTTTTACTGCTAATCCTTCAATTTTCAGTTGTCATGAGTTTGATTTTTTCAGAGAGAATTTGAATTTGCAAGCATGGCAGTGAGAAATGCAAATGTCTAGACTGCCAATCATATTTAATATGTGAATGCAAAAATGACTGGATTATGATTTAATTCAATCCCTATGCATCTATTTCTCTCCTATGTTTATTAGTTTAATCATGTTTAATCATACTGTAAAACAGGTTTAATTGTGATTTGCCTATTACATCAAATGCAATAAGGATATCTTTCTAACATGAAAAATATTTTCTGAAATTCTTCAAATGGACATCTTGAAATCTACTCCAAATGCTACATGAAGTGAAACTCAATGAATACTTGGAGGATTGACAACATGCATTTATGTCATATATTAACTGAATTGACTCGCTTTCTTTAAAAAAAAAGAAGAAGCCAAAAAATTGAAGATTAATGAATAAAATAGGTTGGCAAACAGCTTTTTCTGAAATTGTGGTCAGTACATGGGTGTTAAACTCGATTGCATGAAATGAAATCATGTGATGTGTCACAATGTTTTTTGCCTTTGTGAAGCCAGGTGTATGCATGGTCTGTGCATGATGCATCCAACCTGCAGGCCACCACTTTGACTGCCCTGTTCAGTATATAACTTGGATTAGGTTTCAAAAGAGGTGTTAAAGTACAAGTATTGTCTGTAGGTACAAACCAGAGATGATATTCAGCAGATTCTGACCAGTTTTGAAGAACCAGTAGCAGAAATTTGAGTAGCTCAGAGGACCGGCAAATACCACCTCTGCCTGCCCCTGCCCCCATCTATTATCTGCCTCCTGAGTCCCAGCTGATAAGCTAGGTCTTCTTTTGTTGCCCTGCACAGCAGAACGGAGCTGGAAAGCAGGTTAGTGGGGCAGGGAGGGAATGGGATTTTGCAATAACCTTCCCCCAGGAGTGGGGAGGGAATGGAGATTTTACAGTATCCTTCCCTGCCACACCCACCAAGCCACACCATGCCCACCAAGCCACACCCACAGAACCTGTAATAAAAAAAATTGAATCCCACCACTGGTGCAAATCCTTATGGGAGTAGTGTCTTTTCCTGAGATTGTACCACTAAAGTTACTATTTGATCCTGAAAAAGAATATGGCTTGTTTACAAAGTTGCGAACAGATATTCATAACCCCACATCCTCCAAAGCACTTTGTAAAATGAATCTAAAGTATTGCAAACCCTTTAAATTAATTTATCAATTGAAAAAAAAACTAATAAATACCCCCCACCCCCAAAAAAATCTTCATAGTTTTAAAAAAGTTTAAGATGCTTGATGGATGACGATGATATAAGACAGTACTGGATGTTATATGTTTTTTTATATCTACATAAAGACATTCCTGCCTAATAATATTAAGAAACAAAAACACTAGAATGAAACAGCAATAATAATTTCACATCATTTTGATAATAGTAATAGCACTTAGACATATATACTGCTTTATGGTGCTTTACAGCCATCTCTAAGTGGTTTACAGAGTCAATTTATTGCCCCCAACAATTTGGTCCTCATTTCACCCACCTCAGAAGGATGGAAGGCTGAGTGGGATTCGATCCCACTGGTGGGATTCGATCTGCCAAACTGAAGTTGGAATATCTTTCAGTACTGCACTCTAACCACTGCATCACGAGGCTCTATAATAATATAATTTTTAATAATGTGAAATATACCTTGTTGTGTTTCATGTACTGAGTTGATGATTAATAGTTCAATTTTATTCCTTTATTAGACATGCCATGCCCCATTGTGTCATTGTTTTAGACATATTTTTTTTATTTAAAAAGAGAAACATGAATGGGCCAAAAGGAAAACCAGTGGGAGGTGAAGTGACTTCCTTCCTTCCTTCCTTCCTTCCTTCCTTCCTTCCTTCCTTCCTTCCTTCCTTCCTTCCTTCCTTCC
>BLBF01000006.1:56845456-56862681 GCA_015471245.1 Laticauda colubrina | reverse complement strand
TCCTTCCTTCCTTCCTTCCTTCCTTCCTTCCTTCCTTCCTTCCTTCCCTCCCTCCCTCCCTCAGTGGTGGGAAAATGTGACTCCTATGGCTTTAATAGATTCCAAGAATAACATCAGCATTCTCTGTCAAGAGTGCAAAGTTACCAACAGCAAAGATACTGCACAGGACCCTCAAATTCACAGGCCTCACCATAAGAAGGGAATTTTTATATAATGTTAATGGATACCATTGCATAACTACACAATAAATTCACATTGAACTAAAATATGGGTGTAGATGGATGTGTATATATACACATTTCTTAGCTATATCTATACCATCCCTCTCCCTCTCCCTCCCTCCCTCCCTCTCTCTCTCTCTGTGTATGTGTGTGTGTGTAAAAAACAATGACAGAATGTGTTTATAAAAGAAATGAAGAATAATACATGAGCTGGAACATTGATCATATCATGGCTGTATGATAAAAAAAATCCAGGCTATAGGAAAATCAATATATCCTGATTTTTTTTTAATCTTGAAAAATTCATTGAAATTGTTGGAGAATTGTAGTTTCCTGTTTTGAAGCTTGCAGTCAAAGTACATTGCATATATTTTCCAAAAGTACATTGTATATATTTTCCAAAATTTGAACTGCAATATGCTGTATTTCAATTTTTGCTTAGTACCCTACAAGCTAAAATAGTATTTAATCATGCTGTTTGCTGCAAAGTATAATAAAAGACCAGTAGAACAGTAAAATGAAGCTGGGTGTAAAAAGATAAACTGATTTCTGAAAATCTTCTTGTTTCCTTAAAGAATGATTCAGTGGTCTTTGCCTAGGTAATGGTTAATATGTATTTTTATCATCTTTGACAGAACCTTACACCCTCTCTGAACCCTGAAAACTTGCAGATTGCATACTCACATGTTTTCCTCCAAAACATATTAATTTTCTTCAATCTTTCTCCCAGATACCAGAAGTGCTTTTAAAACTGATTAATTTGTTCCACACAAACATAGGAGAGCAGCAAATGATTGTGATTCATAACAGGGAGATCAAACTGTATCCTTAGAATCTCAGTTTCAAGGAACTCTGTTCATTTATATATTTTTGTCCATTTTGTTACTTTTATGTTTTTCCTAAATATTTGATAAATACATCTAAGTAATATATAGCCTGTCTAACTTCCTAAAATGTGCTACAAATGTGATAAACAAAAACATTCCTTTTTTTTCTCACCAGGCTTCCTTTTACATTTTTATATGATACCATAAGACAGAAGGAGGATTGAGATTTAGTCCCTTAGGATGTTTTACTGTTATAATGGAATTAATAAACCTGATCAAATGAATGATTCATGAAGGCTATACTGCTTGACATAGCCTCCCAGCTGACTTCAGTACAGAACAAGAAACTTTGCCAATTATAGGTATTATCTTTTCTTTGGATCATTATTCTTGTCTTCATTGTTATTATCATCAATTGGGGAAAAAACTTTCTAAAAATATTTTTTTAAAAAATATTCTTAACAATATTATGAATAAAATTGAATGTCAAGTTTTTCAACTTCTTAGTAAGGTGAAAAATAGAAAACAAGTTTGCAGTATAAAACATGGCTGCTCACTCTTCCATTTGGATTGACAAGCAAAATAACTTTTTATAAAAAGTAACGGCAAAAGTTTCTGACTTCATCTACTCACATCTACAGTGTGAATCAGTAGCAGACAATGCTACTTTTCAAGTCATAACTTGCAACTGCAAAACTGAGACTGGAATTTTGGTCATATGTCATCATGTGACCAGACTCAATTTTACATGGTCATAGAGTGAATTACTATGGCCATTAAGCAAATCACAGGGTCATTAAGCAAATCCAGCTTCCCCAAGTGATATTTTTCCTGTTTTTCTTTTTTTTCCTGGAAACCAGCATAAAATTGCAAATGTTGTTTACATGACTGCAGGCATTGTAAATGTGAACCATTTGCCAAGTATTTGAATTGTGATATATGGCCATATGGGTGGTGAGTTGGCTGTAATTGTGAGAATGTTGAGAAATACTTCTTCCAAAACTGTCACAACTTTGAACCATTGTTAAATGAACAGTTGTAAATCAAGACTACCTGTATAATCCCATTTTTTTCTCTCCAAAATATAGAAAATGAAACAGTAACTGAGTTTATACATTGCCTCAGTCATATTCAATTTTTGATGCTATTGTTTTATTATATTATTATAAGACATAAGTAATGCATTATATTATTTTGACCCATTGGTGGCTTTACTGTATTGACTAGATTAATATTAACATTGTAAGGTTTAGGTAATGTAAACCTTCAAGGAACAATATATGGTTTATATCATTGTTAATTATGATTTGAAATATTGATGTTATTATATAAATATGTTTGGATTTTATTTCCAAAGGTAAATATAACATTGAAAAGGAATAGCAAGCTACACCACAATATTTGTTCAGCAATCAATGTTTGTGTCTTAAAATGAATACATAGGAATACTAAGGCCTCCACTGTATGTCTATAATTATTGTTTGTGCATGTTATTAAAAAAAAGAGGAAAACAGAAAGAGAAAAGGGGAAAATGTTGTTAAGTTTTTTCTGCCTTAATCAGATGGTGGTGTTTATGAATATTTAGGACCCTTAAAAGTGTTTTCATTTGCTGTGCTCTATGTATATGATATATTTTGTATTGTACGTTTGTGAAATATTTTTGATTAAATTTGGTTAAACTTTATGTTCTGAATATATTTTATTTGTCACTCTTTTATCTTCAAAATTGTATTTCTCCCATGATACAAAATTTATTCTTGCTGCTATAAGCATGCATATCATTAAATTATATTTGTTGTTGAAGTTTTCTGAGAATATACCTTGCCATTAATTAAAAATCTTGCCATTCTAAATAATAGAATAGAATAACTTAATTGTCACTTTGCATGTACACTAATCACATGCATTAAAATGAAATTTCATTAGATACAGCTCTCAAAGGGTCATCACCTCCAATATACACTACATAACCATGACTAAATAAATAAATAAATACAATATTATGCATAGACCCTCATATATTATTTGACACAGAGAAACAACACAGTCCAGTTGGGATGTATACAGTATATGTACATGGTGAGAAAAATGAATCTTGCCAGTTTGGATGGCATAGAGAAAAAAAAGCTGTTATAGAATGTGCTATTTCTGCTAGAAATACTTGAAACCTCCTTCCAGAGGGTAGCAACAGAAACAGACTGTGAAGTAAGTGTGTGGAGTCTCTAACAATGCTTTGAGCTGTAAGCACATAGTTCTTATAAGCAGTATCAGTTTTCTCTGAGATTGTAATTGATGCCATTTTGCATAAATCTATCTTGAGTAATACAGTGATTTTAATAATTGTGATTAATCCTTGTACTTAGTTGACTGAAGTTCTTTTAGATCATAGAAAAACAATTGCTTTTTGATGGTTGGTGAAAGAAAGGAAAAGGGGAGGAAGCTTCACTCGGTGCATATACTGAGGATTACAGAGCCTACATAAACCTCCAGTAGATTGGACTGTTATTGTCCTCATAGTATAAATATCTTGAAATCTTTATTTCAGTCCAATTATTAAAAGCTCTAAAAGATGTGTGTGAGGGAGAGGCATCAGGTTTGTTAGTTATTGAACCAATAAGTTAGTCAAGTTTAGAAGTGGGACAAGTGTCCATATACATATTATTCTCATAAACAATAGGGTATAAAGCTCATCATATCATTCTTAACAAGGTAATAATAGATAGATAGATAGACAGATTGATAGATAGGTAGATAGGATAGATAAAATTATTTATTGGCCAAGTGTGATGGGACACACAAGGAATTTGTTTTTGGTGCATATGCTTTCAGGATACATAAAGGGAAAAAATACATTCATCAAGAATCATAAGATACAACACTTAGTGATAATGATAAGTTACTAATAAGCAATCAAATATACTAGAAAACAAATAAAACAATATAACTTGTAAAGATACAACAACAAGGTTAAAGTCATAAGTGGGAAGAGATAGGTACTAGGAAGGATGAGATGAATAATAGTAATACAGTCTTGGTAAATAAGTTGACAGTGTTGTGGGAATTAGTTGTTTAGCAGAGTGATGGTATTTGGGGGGAAACTGTCCTTGTGTCTAATTGTTCTGGTGTGCAGTGCCCTATAGCATCATTTTGAGGGTAGAAGTTGAAACAATTCATGTCGAGGTTGTGAGGGGTTTATAGATATTTTCACAACCCTCTTTTTGACTCGTGCAATATACAGATCCTCAATGGAAGGCAGGTTAGTAGCAATTGTTTTTTCTGCACACCAGAACAATTAGACACAAGGACAATTGAAGTCTGTTAATTATCTGTTGAAGTCTGTGTATGTCTTGTTTGGTTGCAGAGCCAAACCAGACCATTATAGAGGTGCAGATGACAGACTCAATAATTCCTCTGCAGTATTGAATCAGCAGCTTTTTGGACAGTTTGAGCTTTCTGGGTTAGCACAGAAAGAACATCCTTTGTTGTGCTTTTTGATGATGTTTTTGATGTCCATTTTAGGTCTTGAGATATGATAGAACCTAGAAATTTGAAGGTCTCTACTGTTGATACTGTGTTATCTAGTATTGTAAGAGGTGGTTGTATGGGAGGGTTTCTCCTAAAATCTACCACTATTTCTACAGTTTTGAGTGTATTTTAGTTCAAGATTGCTCTGGTTGCGCCACAAGGCTAGTTGTTCAACCTCCCATCTGCATGCAGATTCATTGTTGCCTCAAATGAGACCAATCACTGTTATATCACCTGAAAACTTCAGTACTTTAACAGACAGATCTTTTGAGATGCAGTCATTGGTATATTGAGAGAAGTGGTGAGAGCACACAGCCCTGGGCCTCCTGTGCTAATTGTACAGGTATTTGATGTGATTTTGCCTAGCTTCATAAAGTAAATTATATTAAATTTATATATATTATATATTTCAAATTATATATTTCATATAGTAAATTATACATTGTTCATGTTCAGTGTGACAAGCAGACTAGATGTTGTTTTGTAAAAAAAAGGCAAACAATTTTTATATTTATAAAGTGCAAAAAATATATTCAATAAACAGTAAAGCATAAAAACATGTGGCTTCAGTGAAACTGTCATGTTTTTGAAACTGTCTTGAGTACAAGGCAAACTTGATAACTGTATATTCGATCTCTTCTCTCTCTCTCCCTCTCCCCCCCCCTCTCTCTCATACACAGATTGACATTAATATAATTTATCTGAATTTGTAATGGGCACATGATGCATAGATCTGAAGTATCGCAATAAATCGCTGTTCTATTTAAGCCTTAGCATGAATTTTAAAGTGCTTAGATATGCAAGTAATAATTTTCATATTATAGATTTTTTTAAAAAGTCAGGATGAATAAAATTAAATAAGATTTATTTGATTAATATGATTAGAATGGCTGGAAATTATTTAAATAATTCCTTAAAGTTATATCCTTTAGGTGTTCCTTTTATCATAATAGTGTTTCATTAGATGTCCTTTGATCTTCCTGAAGTGGATTGTTAAGAGGCAGAGGGCTCATCATTTATTTGGTTCTTTTCCCACAGAAATATGTCCACCACATTAAAAGCTTTTCAACGTAAATGAAATATTTCTCTTTTTCCAGGAATTTCTATATTTTTTTAAAAAAATTCAGATTAATTTAAGATGCACAGGCTACAATTGGAATGATGGATTTCATGTTTTCTCAAATATTTACTAATTGTATTTTACTGTTCCTTCCTTTTTAAAAAGTGTTTAGGTATATTAAAATTAAATAAGGAATATTTTAATTATCCTTTTCTTTGGATTTTTAAATTCAATATTTTAAAATGATCTTTTTTGTTAATTAGTAGTGAATCTTCTTTTGTTCTATTGTGGAAAAATAATAAATTAAGCATATATCAGATATTATATTATTATATAATGATATAAGTCCTCTAGGTTTGAAGAAAACACTGTTCTTCAATTTATCTGTGAACATGGAGTTTGTTCTGCTTTCAGTCTGGAAGAACAGAGTCTAGCATAATAGGGGCAAATCCATTGTAAGCTCTGAATGAATTCTGGGATTCCAGACAGATTTTGGTGATGCCAACCTTCAAAGTTGGTGTAGATTTCATAGCACAGAGCTTACCAGTGAGTTCTGATAGCAGTCAAAATCGTCTTCTTCAGTACAAATATCACAATTTTCTTTAGCCTGTCCTCACAAGAGAACAGAAATAACATCTTTGATGCAATACTTTTTCACTGAATTACTTCTAATTCTAGAATTGTCTCACGCTGCTGACTGTCATTAGTAATACTCAAGTATTTATGTAATGTTATGGTTCCAAACATTATATATGCTATCCTATATGTTTGACCTATATTTTTGGTCTCTAATTGGATTCCTTATATATCCTTATATATTATTGGGGCAGGACATCTTTCTTCTCCCAGCTGAATCTTCCAATCTGTACAGTTTAGATTACAATTCTGTTTTGTTTTCTTGGGTGTTCGCTGGATATCCTAGTGTTATATCTTGTGCACATTTGATAATCAACCTATTATCTCATGTTATTAATAAAAAAACATTGGATTTCACAACTGATATCATGATGAGACCAGAAGCAGAGAACAGCGTTCTCTGTTCCTGCACTGCCTTCTTCCTGTTTGTGGGCTCCGGAAGAAGCCAAAAGCCACCTTGGGCAGTGAAGCTAAGGAGGGGTGCTCTATAAGGTGCTGGGAGAGTTTGCAACTCTCTTGTAGAACACCAGAGCTTTTTCCCTCTATGTCATGACAGAGAGAAGAGGCTGATCAAAATGGCCACCACAAAGTTGGGACAGCCACGAACAACTAAGCATTGTGCTGGAGTAGAGATAGTGAACAGTGTTTGGATCTGTGTAAGAAGAATCTGCTTTATTTAAAACTTAACCCCAAAAGACTTTCCGGGGGAAAAAGGGAACTCACTGTTATTTTTAAAGCAGCAGTACAAGCATTTTGAGAAGAGCTTTAAAGTTGGGGGGGGGGGAAGGGGGGAGAAGATAAATTTTTGGAAAATATAGAAAACAGGCAAGATTCATTTTTCTCACCATGTACATATACTGTATACATCCCAACTGGACTGTGTTGTTTCTCTGTGTCATAATATATAGGGTCTATGCATAATATTGTATTTATTTATTTAGTCATGGATATGTAGTATATATTGGAGGTGATGACCCTTTGAGAGCTGTAACCAATGAAATTTCATTTTAATGCATGTGATTGGTGTACATGCAAAGTGACAATTAAGTTATTCTATTCTATTCTTTAGAATGGCAAGATTTTTAATTAATGGCAAGGTATATTTCTCAGAAAACTTCAACAACAAATATAATTTAATGATATGCATGCTTATAGCAGCAAGAATAAATTTTGTATCATGGGAGAAATACAATTTTGAAGATAAAAGAGTGACAAATAAAATATATTCAGAACATAAAGTTTAACCAAATTTAATCAAAAATATTTCACAAACGTACAATACAAAATATATCATATACATAGAGCACAGCAAATGAAAACACTTTTAAGGGTCCTAAATATTCATAAACACCACCATCTGATTAAGGCAGAAAAAACTTAACAACATTTTCCCCTTTTCTCTTTCTGTTTTCCTCTTTTTTTTAATAACATGCACAAACAATAATTATAGACATACAGTGGAGGCCTTAGTATTCCTATGTATTCATTTTAAGACACAAACATTGCTGAACAAATATTATGGTGTAGCTTGCTATTCCTTTTCAATGTTATATTTACCTTTGGAAATAAAATCCAAACATACTTATATAATAACATCAATATTTCAAATCATAATTAACAATGATATAAACCATATATTGTTCCTTGAAGGTTTACATTACCTAAACCTTACAATGTTAATATTAATCTAGTCAATACAGTAAAGCCACCAATGGGTTAAAATAATATAATGCATTACTTATGTCTTATAATAATATAATAAAACAATAGCATCAAAAATTGAATATGACTGAGGCAATGTATAAACTCAGTTACTGTTTCATTTTCTATATTTTGGAGAGAAAAAAATGGGATTATACAGGTAGTCTTGATTTACAACTGTTCATTTAACAATGGTTCAAAGTTGTGACAGTTTTGGAAGAAGTATTTCTCAACATTCTCACAATTACAGCCAACTCACCACCCATATGGCCATATATCACAATTCAAATACTTGGCAAATGGTTCACATTTACAATGCCTGCAGTCATGTAAACAACATTTGCAATTTTATGCTGGTTTCCAGGAAAAAAAAGAAAAACAGGAAAAATATCACTTGGGGAAGCTGGATTTTCTTAATGACCCTTTGATTTGCTTAATGGTCATGGTGATTCACTCTCTGACCATGTAAAATTGAGTCTGGTCACATGATGACACACCTCATGATTGCACAGACATATGACCAAAATTCCAGTCTCAGTTTTCATCATAAATCAAGGATTTATGAGTTGCAGTTGCAAGTTATGACTTGAAAAGTAGCATTGTCTGCTACTGATTCATGCTGTAGATGTGAGTAGATGAAGCACAGAAACTTTTGCCGTTACTTTTTATAAAAAGTTATTTTGCTTGTCAATCCAAATGGAAGAGTGAGCAGCCATGTTTTATACTGCAAACTTGTTTTCTATTTTTCACCTTTCTAAGAAGTTGAAAAACTTGACATTCAATTTTATTCATAATATTGTTAAGAATATTTTTTTTAAAATATTTTTAGAAAGTTTTTTCCCCAATTGATGATAATAACAATGAAGACAAGAATAATGATCCAAAGAAAAGATAATACCTATAATTGGCAAAGTTTCTTGTTCTGTACTGAAGTCAGCTAGGAGGCTATGTCAAGCAGTACAGACATTTTAACAAAAATACAGGGTGTGGATGAAAATCTGGAAATGGAGTTGCAAGGAGCAGAGACACAAGCAAAGAAAGGAAACAAGAAATGCAAGAAGAGGAGGAGTTAACTAGAAGTATAAACAGAGAAATAGAATGGACAAAACAAGAAATGAAAACACGAGACAACAAGGAATTAAATATGATATTTAATATGATAATAGATGCAATAAAACAAGGGGTGAAATGTTTTAAGGGAAAAAGAACAGGAAATGAAATTTCAGAGAAAACATGTTGAGAGGATAGGGATAAAATTAAATATTTGAAAAAAGACAGTGGAATTTAACTGAGAAGGGAGGAATGAGTAAGAGGAAAGGTAAAAAAAATAGAAAATAGACAAACTAGGAAGAGATGAATCAATGCTTTAATGAGAACAAGAGATGATGGTTGAAAAAGAAAAGATAAGGGTTTCACATGAATGTGTGTATTATTAAGATATATAATTCTTAATTGTAATAAACATGAAATTAACATGTTATTAGAGGATTAACATTAAAGATATATCATTGAACTGTAACAAATATGAAAATTAATATTGTGACATAGGAAAAGAAATAACGTGGAACCTGACAGATTTAATAAGATAGTGAAATATGTTAACAAGGGAGTTAACATTTAACATATTATACCATTTTAGTAATACTAATTACTAGAATGATATAACATGTTAAATGTTAACAGGATGAATATTGTTTGTTTTATTACAATTGGGAGTAGGAAGAAACTTTGTTTTAACTTTAATGGTGGCACAACCAAGAACCAAAAAGGGGATAAATGATAGAAAATATAAATTAACAGGAATTTACGAATGGCTATTTGAAATATTTAACATGTTAAATACTGCAAATATGACTACTAATATAGAATTTATAATAAAAGAAATGATGTTAAGAATGTGGAGATTGACACAAAACAGTGCATGAGAACATTGAATAATTAAGACTGATAATATGTATTAATATCAAATTATGTAAGAAAGTTATTAAGGTGAAACCACTGTCATGTTTGTTTTAAAATGTAAAATGACCTGGAATGACACTGTTCACACAATGATGTGTATATCGAAACAAAAAATAAAAAAAAGATTTAAAAAAAAAAGTGAATAGCATTGGGTCCCAGTCATATTCCTGTGGAACTCCACTGGCTAGTACTCTTCAATTCAAAGGAGAACTACAAGTGCAGATGTCAACTTGCAAAGCATCCTGAACTGCTCTTGAGTTGCCATGGGCAAGGGGATGGGAGAGCGAACTTCGCTGCAGCATCAAGGAGTTGGTTTCTCAGTCAAAACAAGGCACATTACAACTGATATGCCAAGATCATCTCCACTGGAACCCACAGTAGCCAGAAGGAGTAACTTTTACAACCCATTGCTTTGTTGGGGAATGTGACTGATGACACACATTGGGAGGAGGGGGAAACAGGTCAGAGGCAAAGCACAGATTAACTGAGGTCAGAGTTGGCTCCAATTGGTCCATGCTAGCATGAAGCTCCTCATAACTATATTTCTTTTGAAGCTTGGCTTGAGGCTCATAATTTAATTAAGGCATCTGTTGGAACCCTAACAGCTGGTTCTCTTGATTACAGTTAGCAAGCAAATTGATAAGTTGCCTCCCAATTATTTATTAATAACCTGACAATTAGAATATCATATGGAAAGTTTTCAAAAGTTTTGCTGATAGATTATAAATAAATTATATCTACCTATAGGTAGATTATATCCAAGCATTCAACTTTATCAAAGGATATGAAGTTTGTCTCATGCAATCTTGTAATGTCAATTATGTTTGTTGCAGCAAATCCTGCTTCCAAATCAGGACACAAGACCACGAAGGGTTGGTGAACACAGGTTTATTTGTGCAAAATGGTTCAGAGCATTAGCATGGCAAATTCTGAACCCCAGGTATTACTTTTATTCAGCATACAGCCCTAGCTTCCCCCAAGGTGTTTTCTCTTAACTAGCTATACCATAACCTAAGTACTATGAGAAAGGAGAAGTAAGTTAGAATTGGTCATCTTTCACAATTCCCCATATATGGCAGTATCTTACACCATCTGTCACTTTCCATACCCACCCTTGCCATACAGTATGTTACAGAAAAATATCTAGTACATAGGTCAGTTTGTTTATATTCACATTCAACAAGTTCTCTATATTATTCTAAAGCTACACAACTTCTGCTAATAAGATTTGCAATTTAAGCGAAATAACTTCTGCTCATAACACTGATACTTTTCTGGTACTTTTCCATACTGCTTCATGTTGACTCTCAACAGTGATGATATTCTATTCAATATGCTTACAAATGGCCTGTTTATTCTTTGTTTGAAAATAATTTAGGTACTTCTATTAAGTTCTATTATTTGAATAATTTGTCTTACTTTCTTGAAGATGAGACCCACATTCCTCAGAAATAATTGAGAAAATGTCCTCAGAGTTCTCCAGCGAGTTCCTTTTTAAGTGTATATTTTTAATGAGAAGGATTCTTTTTAGAATTTAACAATTTTCTAAAACTTGCTTGATTTTTATTTATAAATGACAATATGTCTATGTAAATATGCATGTATCTGTAAGTAAACCAACTGAAGCCAGTGGGATTTACTTCTAAGTTAATATCCTTATAATGATTGTCATATTTAGTGCTACTGAAA
The DNA here is from genome assembly GCA_015471245.1 of Laticauda colubrina. Classification (NCBI taxonomy): domain Eukaryota; kingdom Metazoa; phylum Chordata; class Lepidosauria; order Squamata; family Elapidae; genus Laticauda; species Laticauda colubrina. Next base: position 56,851,060 of record BLBF01000006.1, on the reverse strand, counting down.
CTGTGTTCAAGTGATATGAACCTTGACAGAATTAATAAATTTCTTGTTGCAAACAGCAGAACTCTTCCAAGCTCAGCACAGATGAAACATTTGATGTCTTGCTGTGCACAAGGAAATATATCATTCCTATCAGCACATTCCGTTTTATTTCTTTCAAGCATCTGACATGTATATATAAAAGAGAAGGAAAGAAAAAATATACCAATTCCTGCAACTAAAAAAACGAATAAAGGATGTGACAATATATCCACTAGATCAGGCCAAAAGAATATCTAAGTCAACATTCTAGGATACACTGTGGTCAAGAAAAGTTCATAGCCCTGGCATTTTAGCAACAGCCCTCTGCAGTGTTGTATAACTAATATTAAGCTATAGTGCATGTGATTCACAGGATAACATCCATTCATCTTGGTTCATGCATTATAGCCTTGTTTTCTGTGTTATTTCTCTAGTACTTTTTAAAAGTATCTAAGCTGATGGCTTTGATCACAGTGAATTCTGTAGTTTGACTGTGTGAGGCGGAAAATAAACATTTTGTCAGACCTGAATTTTTCCATATTTAATTTCAGTGGGTGGCTCTTTGTCTCTCCCATGAGAAATTTGTATTTATATGAGCGTTTACTGTGCAGTGCATGCTTTTATAAATGTTTATCATCTCCTCCTTAATTCACTTTCTTTGTAGGCTAAAACACATTAGACATAGTGCTATTTTATTGCAGAGAGAGTTGTCTTACCTTTTCAACATTTTGTTAAATCTTTTCCACCTGAAATCCTTTTTGAAATGCAATATTAATATCTCATGCAACAATCCTCACATTATATTTCACTGTGCTTGGACAACAGTTCATGAAATTTGTATAAGATAGGGGAAAAACATGTTTTCTTGGAGAGAAGATAAGATATATGAGCCATATTGACAATAAACAGGAAGGAAGGGAGTTTCGTTTTTGTTGTTCTTTTTCTAATTAACAGCAAATTAGTCACTTTGACTAACAACAATCTAGTCACTGTTTTTAATTCCTTGAATATAAAGTTTATTTGTAATGTATGTATGTGAATTGGTTGGAGAAAATCCTCTGAAGTGTATTTAGAGGGTATTAAATGCCTTATCAGAATAAAATAAAATAGAATAGAATTCTTTATTGGCTGTGTGATTGGACACACAAGGAATTTGTCTCCCATGTATAAGCTCTCAGTGTCCATACAAACAACAAGTGATAAATCATGATCATAATCATAAAATACATTCATTGAAAATCATAATATACAACACTCAGAGATAATCAAAGGATACTAAATAAGCAATCAACATAAATCATACTAGGTTACTAAATTAAAAAAAAATATATAAACTGTAAGATACAAGCAACAAAGTTATAGTCATAAGAAAATAGGTAATAGGAAAAAATGAGAAGAATAGTAGCACCATATAGTAGCTCTATAGTAACTCTACTATATAGTAGCTCTACAAAAGCTCTACTATGTACTTTGACAGTGTTGTGGGAATTAGTTGTTCAGCAGGGATAAGGGAAAAAACTGTCCTTGTGTCTAGTTGTTTTGGGGTGCAATGCCATATAGCATCATCTAGAGGGAAGAAGTTGAAACAGTTTATGTCTAAGATGTGAGGGATCTGTAAACATTTTCATAGGCCTTTTTCTTGCTGGTGCAGTGTGGAGGGCAGGCTGATAGCAATGGTCTTTTCTGCAGTTCTAACTATTCATGTTTCTGTGTCTGTCTCGTTTAGTTGCAGTGCCAAACCAGATAGTTATAGAGATATAAAAGACAGACTCAGTAATTCCTTTGTGGAACTGTATCAGCAGATCCTTGGCAATCTCAGTTTTCTGAGGTGCCACAGGAAAAACATTATTTGTTATGCTTTTTTGATGAAATTTTTGATGTTAGGTATCCATTTTAAGCAGGGGTGGGATTCAAATGTTTAAAAAACTGGTTCTATGGGTGTGGCTTATTGGTGGCTGTGGCTTAGTTGGTGGGTGTGGCTTGGTAGTCATGTGATTGGGTGGACATGACTTGGTGGTGGTCATGTTACTGGCTAGACGTGGCCAACTCAACATCACTCACATCGAGGCATGCATCCCCTTGCCTGGCCTCTCATGACTGTGGGGATGCTGCAACAGTTGTAAGTGTGAAAAACAGTCATAAGTCACTTTTTTCAGTGCCATTGTAACTCTGAGTGACCACTCCACACGAGCAAAGTACTAGCAAAGGAGGAAAAATAAAAACTCCAGAGAAGTTCCAGAGACTGGAAGTGTAGTCCTGCCAAGAATGTAATAAGCATTAACAGAGAGGCAGTTTCTATAAGCAACACCAGAATGTTTCCTTCCTGCCTTCCTGACAGGATTAGGCTAGTAATTTCTTCCAACAACTGTTTCTCCGAACTGCTTAGAACAACCAGTTCTAGCAAATAGGTCCAAACTGGTAGAATCCTACCCCTGATTTTAAGTCTTCAGATATTATAGAACCTAGAAACTTGAAGATCTCTACTGTTGACATGGTGTTGTCTAGTATTGTAAGAGATGACAGAAGAGGAGGGCTTGTCCTAAAACCTACCTTCATTTTTTACAATTTTGAGTGTGTTCAGTTCAAGATTTTTCTGGCTGTACCACAAGGCTAGTTATTCAACTTCCTATATGTATGTGGATTCATCATTGTCTCTAATGAGACCAATCAATGTTATGTCATTCATAAACTTCAGTACTTTATCAGAGAGATCCTTTGAGATGCAGTCATTGGTACATAGATAAAAGAGAAGTGGAACAAATACACAACATTGGGGGTGGGGGTGGGTGATGCTAATTGTACAAGTATCTGATGTGAGTTTGCCTAGCTTCACCTGATGCTTCCTATCTGTTAGGAAGTTTATGATCCACTTACAAGTATGGTCAGGCATGGCTAGCTGAATCAGTTTAGTTAGAAGAATATTTGGAACAATGGTATTTGGATGTCAAGCTGAAGTCTATAAAAAGGACCCTTGCATAGGTCCATAGGAGTAGTGCATAGCCATATTCACAGCATTATTTGCCATCCTACTTGCTTTGTAGGCAAATTGCATGGGGTCTAACAGTGGATCGGCAATGGTTTTCAGGTAGGCCAGCACTAACCCTTCAAAGGTTTTCATAACTACAGATCTCAGAGTAACCAGTCTGTAGTCATTCAGCTCCTTGATGGAGGGTTTCTTTGGCACTGGGATGATAGTAGAGCATTTGAAGCAAGAAAGAACATTTTATTAAATTGTGATTTATTAAAGATGTGGGTGAAGATAGGGGCCAGTTGGTCAGTATAAGCTTTCAAACAAGAAGGAGTTACCTTCTCTAGGACTGGTGCTTTTTCAGGATTTTCTTTTGTCTGTGAAATAGATGCCACACATCTTTTTCTGTTATCACCAGAGGTTTTTTTTTTTTTTGGGGGGGGGGGCAAAGGGATGCAGTCAGTTGTAGGACACTTGGCTGTTGTTTGGTGTATCTGAGATGGAGATTGTGGTGATAGTTGACTGTGGTTTCCTCTCAAACCTACAGTGAAACACATTCAGGTCATCTTCCAGTTGTTTATTCCTTTCATCATGGAAAGGAGATTTGCTGAAACCAGTGATATTTTTAACAATTTTCGATACATTTGCTGGTTCATTTGTTGAGAGCTGATTCCTCAGTTTTTCAGAGTAGCTTCTTTTTGCTGTTCTGATCTCTCTTGTTAATTTCCTGAGTCTCACTTTATGGTACTTCTTAATCAATAAGATCTAAGTGCATCTATTCTGCATGATTTCATTACATGAGTACAACAATTAGACATAGATGGTCCCTCAGATAACTATATCCTATGAATTGCAGTCAGAAATCAATTGGTAAGCAATGCAGTTTGCAGGGCAGTGGAATTGTATGGTCTGTCACTGCCCACACTCATTCAGGACCAGTTATTATTTCCAAGTAGTTTTCAAGGCAGTGTAAGTTACTACCTAAAGGACCCCTTGGTCAAAGGAACGATGAAATGGCACACTCTACATATACCTTCATATAGGTCTTCTTGACCACAATTGTACCTGCTATTGATGTCCAAAATGACCTACAAACTGTGTTCTAGCTCTAAATGTCAAGCTCAAGCTCAATGACAAGATCAAATGTACAGATTCAGGGGACCTAAATATCTATGGCCACTTAGTCTTGTCATTCTTAGTCTCTTTCTTACCATTCACACTTGCACAGTCTTCAGGCCTTGATATAGAACCTCAACATAGGACCTCACCAGAATCTAGGAAGACACTATCAACATATTATGGTATACAGTATATTACAGTAAAAGAACATGAGAAGCCTCTATCTTGCTTCTTTATTTTTTGTGGCCTATGATGGTGCTTTTTGTGTGAATGTGTTACAGGACCTGGTTCTCATGTTAGCATGATTATTCTGTTGTTTCTTATTATTTGTAAGAATTTGTTTCAGGTTTAGTCATTGTATGTGTGCAATTATTTATGGTCTTGCCTGAGAAACTGCAATCATTATCAACAGAGTATTTGTTCTGTTTTTGTGAATAACATACAATGTCAGCTTGTATATAACCTTCTCCAAAGTAAAGTCCACATCAAACATGTTTTTATCTGCATGTATTGGGGACATAATTATTTGTGATAAGCTATAGTCAATGTAGAATTCATGGAGTCAGGAGCTATTTTGGACTTCCCCTTCATGGTGGAAAGGTTAAAGTCACTCATAACCAGCAGTCTTAGAACACTAAACCCAAGACAACATCTGGGAATTTTTTTAAAAAACTGCTGCTAAGCATTTATGTTGTTGGTATACTATCAGGAATCCACAATTATTCTGGATCAATGCTCCTAATCACTGGAAGAGGTTCATATAATCATGGCCAATTTTGCCCTTCTACACTATAGATATATAAGCCTGACATTTTTATGAGAAAGTTTGTGGAGGTAATATTTTTCTGATTTTGCAACTCAAAATATTCCCCATTCTCATAATCACACACTTCTATGCTGAAATATTGCTATTACTAGACTAGAATGGGCAAAGGTCACATTAAATTAGCAGAAATTAGGAAACAGAATAAGATTCTATAAAGTTTATCAAAGAACTATAGTTACTTATAAATGAAATTTATTCTGTTCAAATTCATCTAACAGTTTATAGAGAAAAATGATAAGTTAGATAAAGTTAATATAATAGCTACCAGGAAGCATTTTCTTCAGATCTGAAATACAGCACAAAACTGCTTTTTCTTTATTTATTACGGAAAGAAGATATCATTATTAGTGAAATGAAAGAGAAAAGGTCAGGGCTTGCTCATTCCCTTTTTAAGATATAAAGGCTGCAAATATACACTTATACATCTGGTAAATTATTTTCAATGCAATGTTACTTGATTTACTGTTTGAAAAAAAAAATCCAGAAAAAGAAAATATTTTATTTGAATAATTTACTTGTATTGAGGCTAACCAATTTTCAGTAGAAATAAAAGAAGTCCACATAGACAAATGTGATAGTATATCTTTGTTTACATAATAATAATAATGATAATAATGATAATAATAATAATAATAATAATAATAATAATAATAATAATAATAATAATAATAAT
>BLBF01000006.1:56822163-56845446 GCA_015471245.1 Laticauda colubrina | reverse complement strand
ATAATAATAATAATAATAATAATAATAATAATAATAATAATAATAATTTTAGATGATCTTTTATTATAAAAAGTACAACCATGTCATTTTATTTTGCAATTTTCTATGGCAGTAGATGGTTCTAAATTAATCAAAGCAATTGTTTTCTGTTTCAGACTAATTCAGTGTGGGTAGTTTGTTTGTCTATTGTTATGTACCCTCTTCAGTCTTTGAAGAGTGCTGGTGATTGTCAGGTTTGATATTGCTTCTTTTTAAAGATATTGCTACTAGAAAGGGAAAGAAGATGGGTAGGAAAGAAAAAAGAGAACAAAAGACAGAGAATGTGGTATGTCAGATGATGATGATGATGATGATAATGATGATATCCCAATATATCTTTTGCACTGCCGTTTACTTCTATTCCATTTACAAGAGAGATATGTACCTTCAAGAGAACACAATTTGCCAAGGTCTGATGGAACAGAGACCTTGGCAGATTTGGAGAAGAGGGTGCCTATTTTAATTTCCATTAATAATTTAAGCCACTAACATATTTTTGTTTCATTTTCATTTTGTGTTCAAAATTTGTTCTAATAACTTTACTTTCTCCAACTGCTTCTTAAAGCTTGGTGAATTAGGAACTATCCAAGTTAGCAATAGCAAAACCCATTGTGCTTTACAACACTCTCTGGGCATTTACAATGTCAGCATATTGTTCCCAACAATCTGGGTTCTCATTTTACCGACCGCAAAACGATGAAAGGTTCTAACCACTGCACCACCAGGATTGTTACCTAAAATGCTTCCAAATATTGTTTTGTTGTACACGTAAAATGTTTCACTCTCTTTTGCTTAAGAAATGAAACTTATATGTCTGCCTTAGGGTCATCTTCCTTAATCTACAAACAAGAATTGTGAAACACAAACATTTTTTCCAATACTGAATTATTTTAATTCTTCAGAAATCAGATACAGGCTATTTGGAAGACCCCACAGTTGTAGTCAGACCAAACATTAAGTAACCTTATAATAGAGGGTAGATTTACCTGGTTTTTGCTTGGGATTTATTATGAATACAGTGGTTCTCATTGTTAATTGGTTCTAGGAAGTGTAATGGGTATCAAAAACTATGAATACCAAACACATTTTTCCCAAAAGGAAGAATATGTCACAAGGCAGTTAATTCTGACAAGTTCTAACTTGTGCATTGTATACCAAACAAATGAATACTGGGAAAAAAAATCACATCTAAATGTGTTGAGTACCAAATTTGATGAGTTTCGAAGCAGTTGAGTATCAAGGTACCACTGTATATAATATATACATTTTTATTTTGTGTTACATAAGAGTAAAATTTCATATTTTTAAAAACTTTTCTAAAAATATGTTAATACAAACTAGCAGAATTTATCTTTCTATATATACAGGTGGGTACTTTCAATCAAACTTAACACCAAACTGCCATTTGAGAAAGTTCTTGTAGTTTCCTTGGTAATATTTTGAGAAGTAGTTTATCATTGTGTCTAGGATTAAGTGAGAATGACTAGCCCCAATCACCTAGCTGCTTTTCATACCCAAGAACTTGTGTCTTTGCTTATAGTCTTTATTTATTTAATAAATAAATAAATAAATAATATTTAATCTTTATTTAATTTTACAAAATCTAAAATTTGGACCATATTATAGTATTATAGTATTTTCTTATCTTTTAAGATACATACTAAATTAAATTAGGATATATACTAAATTATCAGCATAATTCTGTTTTAAGAAATTATTTACATGTTATGTTTTAAGCATTGACTTTCAAATAATTTGAGAGTTGTGCTACTGAGAAATAAAGAAGCAAGGAAAGAAGAATTCTGTAAATTAATTGTTATGCCATATTTTAGGAAACAAGTGAATTTGATTTGTCATAATGCATTCCTTTTTTGAAGAAGATTCAGAAGAAGCACATTCTGGAATTTTGTATTGAAGTAATTAAATTAAATCTGCCAACATACTATGATGAAAGTAATAGAATTCTGTGAACTTCCAAGCTACGCATACAAGTTTTCAAACTTTTCAAAATAATAGGAAAATAAAAAAAAAGAGTGGTGTGTTGTGGAGTCCCTGGTGCTTTCTGACCTTAACTGTGTGCTTTCAGAGATTTCATTACATGACTAGGTAACATTGTTAGTGACCTGATCAGAGATACTGCTGATATTATCTACTCAAGTAATGCAAGTAAAGAAACAAGTTCAGACAACATCAAGGACACCACAGTTAAACCCTGAGCTCTCTCTCAATATATATTATCTTCTGTTGGTGATAGTTCTTTTTTTTTGTGTTACCAGTCCAGGAGGAATAAACCAATCACACCAGTAGTAAAAATGACCTAGACAGAGCATTAAACCATCACTATGGTCAAATGGAGGACAACATTATCCACAAGAATCCAATAGCTTAAATTCTGATGCATAAATCTTTTAGAGCAAATGAAATTTGTCTTGATAGGATGCTTTGTGTTGACAAGTATCTCCAACCTAGCTTTTTCAAAATCAAAAGTATACATATGGGAAAATATAAAATCTTCAAGCATTTCAAGGAATTATTTATTTATTTTGTCAATTGCTTACAAGATAATAGGTATAAGTAAAAACATAGTTATGAACACATGGATACTTATAAGAAAAATAAAAAATAAAAGAAACAATGGGACAGGAATGCTTATGCTTATGAACGCTTATGCAAGCCCCTAGAGACCTCTTAGTGATGTCAATAGTAGACAGTCTAAGGTTAAAGTTTTGGGGGTTTGGGGAAGAAAGCACAGAATCAGGTAGAGTTTTCCAGACATTGACCATTCTGTTGCTGAAGTCGTATTTCCTGCAATCAAGTTTGGTGCGGTTAACCTTGAGTTTGTATCTATTGTGTGCTCTTGTGTTGTTATGGTTGAAGCTGAAGTATTCATTGACAGGTAGGATATTGCAATGTATGATTTTATATACTATATTTAGATTAGACCAAAGGCAGCATAGTTCTAGGTTTTCTAGGTCTAGAATTTCGAGTCTGTTGGCATAAGGTATTCTGCAACAAGTAGAGGAGTGGAGAACTCTTCTTATGAAATATTTCTGGACTTTCTCAACTGTGCTAGTATCAGATACGTAATGTGGGTTCCAGACTGATGAGCTGTATTCGAGTATTGGTCTAGCAAATGTATTGTATGCTCTAGTTATTAGTGTAATATTACCAGAGAAAAAGCTATGTAAGATTAGGTTAACAACTCTTAACGCCTTTTTGGCTATGTAGTTACAGTGGGCTCTAGCACTTAGGTCATTTGAGATGAGTACTCCAAGATCCTTGACAGAGTTTGGATCATCAACAAGGTCTTGACTATTCAGCCTGTATTTTATTTTCTGATTTTTGTTGCCAATATGTAAGACAGAGCATTTATTTGTTGAGATTTGAAGTTGCCATTTGTTTGACCATTCTGATACGAAGTCAATGTCCTTTTGAAGGGTAGCAGTATTGTCTGTGGTGTTGAATAGCTTTACATCATCAGTGAAGAGAATGCAGTTGCTCTTGATGTGATCACAGAGGTCATTTATGTAGAGTATGAAGAGAGTTGGTCCTAGAACACTGCCTTGGGGGACACCACTGTTGACAGGAACAGAATTTGATAGGATGTTCCCAATTTTGACCATTTGTTGTCTGTTTGACAGGAATGCAGGTCTCCAGAGATACTGTAAGATTTTAGTTTTAGGAGTGGTTTGTTGTGTACCACTGAATCAAAGGGTTTACAGAAGTCTATGTAGATTGCATCTATTGCTTTGCCCTGATTGAGTTGTGTAGTCCATATGTTTTTGCAGTGTAAGAATTGCAGATTACATGAATTTTTTTCCTGAAACCAAATTGTTTATTAGAGAGTTGGTTTTTTGTTTCTAAGTGGAGAATAACGGATTGGTTAATAATTGATTCCATGATTTTACAGGTGACGCAGCATAAAGAGATTGGTCTGTAATTTTCAATTAGGCTGAGGTCTCCCTTTTTGAAGATGGGGATGACCATGACTTGTGACCATACTTTTGGCAAGGAGCTGGTCCTGAAAGATTTTTCAAAGATTATGCTTAGAGAAAGCCTCTTCAAGCTGTTAACTGGAAGTCTCTTCAAGCTGTTGAAAATACAGGGTGATCACTGAAGAAAGTGATATAAAATGAACAATTGCAGATTGCTTTCCTTTTACTAGTGGGAGGAGGCACTGATCTGTGGATCAGTTCTGATTGGATAATGTGCTTGAATTACTAATTGGTGTATTAAAATTGTGCACTATTATGAGAAAGCTGATATAAAGGCTGCTTTAGTTCAGCTTTAATTTCTTTATTTCATAGGGCTGAAAATATATGGAATGTTATTTTAGTATGTTTATTTATAGTTTGAAAACTGAAAGCGTAGCAGAGAAAGTTTATTATAGTAAATTCTTAATTCTTTTTATTGGGAAAGTGTGATTGGACACACTAGGAATTTGCCTCTGGTGCATAAGCTCTCAGTGTAAATACAAATAACAAAATGATAATCATAAGATAACAATAGAAAAGGGCAATAGGAAAGATGAGAAGGATAATAGTAATACAGCCTTATTACACAGGTAAATATCTTTGGCATAAGAAATTGCTGTGGGATTTAGGTGTTTCACAGAGTGATGACATGACAAAAACTGTCTTTGTGTCTAGTTGTTTTGTCATGTAGTGTCCTATAGCAGCATCCTGAGGAAAGTAGTTGAACAGTTTATGTCTAGGATGTAAGGGGTCCTTAGATATTTTTTCAGTCCTCTTTCTGGTTCATACAGTATACAGTGGAAGGCAGGCTGGTTGCAACTGTATTTTCTACAGTCCTAACTATCTGTTGCTGATGCAAATCATGTATCAGAGGGATTAAGAACTGACCACAATATTAAAATGTCAATTAATGCAGATTTCATTGACACATCAACTGAACTGTGCTGTAAACTCTTCTTCATTCTGGAACAGCTTGCAAAACTGGCTCCTTCTCCATAACCATTCATGCATGCAGTGAAGGCCATGCTTTTCCATAGAGTAGAGGTGTTAAACTTGCAATGACATATTGTCATGTGCCATATCACAACTTTCTCCCTTTGCTAAACTAAGGGTGGGCATGGCCAGCATGTGATGCATCCAGCCTGTGGACTGTGAGCTTGAGACCCTTGCCATAGAACCTTGGAGAAGACAGAGCTACATGACATTTGTGAGAAGTCTAAGGGATAGTTTTGGCTAACATTCCGGTGCTTGTCTCAATTTCTCAGTGCAGATTCTTTACATCATTTTTCTATATTTATGTATATGAATATTATTCACTGTCCATACACTGTAAATGCAAATAATATAAACTGTTTTTTTTAAAGTTTGGATATAATCCACATAGTTCTCTCACTAGAAGTTGTAAAAATTGAGGTCTTATAAGTTTGATTTTTTTTCTTTAAATGAGGTACCACCTTTGGTTGCTTAAACAGATTAAAGGAAAAGATCAAGCATATCATGTGAACAATTCATTATCAACTTTTTCCTTTTCTCGGCCAATTACCTAAGGTCAAATAGAATTTGATATGATTCTAATAAATATGTGTAAGTGATTAAGCCCTTGCATGAACCTGCTAATTCTGCATATAGTACATTCAGACTTATGTGCATGCCCAATGAGCTAGCTATAAGATAGATCTCAAGATTAATGGTGTAACTAAGGAGTAGAACAACAAACAACATAAAAGAGAAATCAGTTGCTGACTCTTTTGTCTTCCGATTCTCCATTTGGTAAGTTATTGATTTTAACCTATTGATTCAAATAAAACAAATGCAGACTGTCACAATATGTTTTATTCTGATTAGGAAGCAAACATTTACACAAAACATTAATGTAGAAACACTTTTGTTGAAGAATTAAGTTTTAACATCCCTGTGCTGTGGAATCTGAATTTAAATTTGTAGGCAAACTTTTAAACATGTTGCTTCCCACTCTTACTGGGCATTCTAGAAGTTTCACTCCTATCTCACTGGGAGAACTCCAGGTTGGAAGGCACTCATTAAGTTTTACCCATAATTTCCTAATCCCTTCTCAGAGCATGATAATATCCATCGCAAATTGTGTTGTCCATAATCGGAAGATGAATTTTTCATATAAATGTCAATAGCTATTTTTAAGGATTGTGGAGTTGATAGCACGTGCTTAACTCCAATGGACTCTGGACAAAGCATATTATCTGAACCCTTTTCATTTTCTTTAAACATATACTTCCCATAAATATTTTATTGAAAAGCATTTCAACTTCATAAAGGAAGCATAAGCAACTTTCTCTTGAAGGGTTTGCCAAAATGCTGATTCAAAACATGGAAAACTGTTGCAGCCAAACTGAAGGAAATTACGTTCCATGAAAGGCTGTATAGATTGAGTTATAACAGGCAAAATGTGTTGTACTTGGGTTAACCAAATGTCAAAAATTTAGAGAGAGAAGAAGAGAAGATCAAAAGATAATGGAAAATTAAAAAAAAAAACTTGTTTCTCTCAATCATTCTTAAGGTCTGTAATCCTTGTGATGTTTTAGCTGATTAATGTAATCTTGTTCTTTACCTTCTGCTTAAATATGATGGGATTGATTTTCATATTTATGATAAAAAGAAATGGCTCTTCCTCTGAGAACACTTCGAACTGAAACCATTTAAAGAAGGCTCTAAGTGGTTATTTTACACTCTCTAATTTAACTGGAGGTAATATATTTCTGAAAAAAGATTTTAACAATTCAGTTTTGAAAGTGACATTTAGCAATATTATTGCTCAACTGCCAATTAGTTATAATTTTAGACTGCAGGTGTGTGATGTTTATCATGCAGTTATGTTTGCAGTTTGTTTAGTCCTTTGAGTATTCTGATGGATTTTGCAAACTAAAGAAGAAAAACTTATTTCAGCCTATCTTACAGTTAACAGCTGAATTATTGGAGATAATCTTCAGTCAAATGCACAACCATTAGAGCAGCAAATATAGAAATGTACTGAAAGGTGACCTAAAAACATTCTCAAAATAATTCAAAATTCTTCTGAACTGGATAATCTAATAAAACTAAGCCTTCTTTGAAAGATACTATATTCTCTTCCCTGATTGAGATAAATATGACATGAGTATCAGCATGAAAGAATCCAGGTAACTATTACAAACAACTCTATATTTAATGTATTGAGCAGTATAAAGTAATATAAAGGCAATTAATAAGGGAGTCCTAGCAACTGATACTACTGCTAGCATTTTCTTTCTCATTATAATCTCTCAATCACACTTTTGATAAGTAGAGGGAGTTATTGTGAAAAAGAAAATATGATGGTAACAGCAGTGTGCTCAATCTCTCAATGGCCCCAGATAGCTAGAATTCTCTGCTAGATGGTCAAAGTGGAAACAAGCCAGGTAAGTATTGTTCTACTGTCTTCACCATTTCTTGTGATCCACAATAGCCCTTATCAATGTAAAAATATGTGCCACTTTTTCTACCAGTGGCAGACTACCAGTAGCAGCTACAGTCTGAAAATAAATGAGCAGAACTAAAACAATGGCAATTTCATATCATTTGATTTGATTTAATTAGACTTAATTTTGTTGATATAATTATTTTCTGCATTCTATGCCATTGTAGCTGGAAATAAATTTTGGAAGTATCTGGTCCAAATCCAACATTCTGCAAATAGTTGCAGATTATATATAAGCAATAGCTCAGCAGAGGCAATACAATTCCTGTAACTTTGTTTAAAAAGCAAGGACTTCAATGCTGGCCATCAGTAATAAACAACAACACATGACTTCATTATTCTAAATACTGTTCTTTTCATGTATTATTCCAACAGCCAGTAACTAGACCAATGGAATTTGGAGATGCAAAACAGAAAAGGGATGGAAACCATTTCCATAATAAGGAAAGCAATTTCATGGACTAATGCATGCATAGATACACATCACATTAATTTCTTTTGAGATAAGTAACATTTAGTGAAATTTAGAAAAGGAGAAAGAAACGTTAAATAAGTTACTAAAGATATAAAACTGAAAAATAGTGCCCATGGCATCCAGAAACATGAACAAAATATAGAAGGACAATGTTTGTATCATATGTAGAAACCATTAATGTATTCACCTTTAGATAACAAACCTGAACATTTGTTATATCAAGACTGATATCCATGATTTAGCATGTATTTATACTAGAACTGATACAAAGAAGAACAGAAGAATGGAATAATGTAACAAATCCAATCTGTAATCCTTTCTTATAATGTAAAGCCAAAATCACAAATGCTTTCATCCTAAAACTGCAAATAGGAGAATCAACATTTATAGCAAACATCCTTGTAATTTGCATGAAGAGGAAGATAATCATTCTTATTTGAGCTAAAGGAATGCACAATGAGAACCAGCTGGTACAACATGTTGTAAATTGTAGTGTAATATAACAACAAATAATAGGAATCAAGTCTGCATGATTCTATTTAGATTACAACATAAAAATGCCATTGATGAGACAAACAAAGGAATTAAAGGATGGGAACTTTAAGATAAGAAAATTGCACTGACCTGCAAATGGAAGTGATGAAACTAAATTCTCAGTCAGGAAAACTGAGAGTAGAACATGAAATGGAAATTGGTGACTATTTCTAAACATAGGAAATTAAATGAAGATAGACTTTTTAAAAAGGTATCGGGAGATTTCAAAGCTTGTATTAAAAGCAAAATGTACTATTTTGAAAATAGGGAACATTAGAAAATCAAGCTTTCAATGATAATGTGTAAGTAGATAAAGAAAATGTGCTCATGATGGGATATAGTTATGTTTTTTTTTCTCTACTACGTTTTTAAAAAGTCATTTTGTTGGATATATACAATATTTGTTGTCAACTGGCATTAGGACAGTAGTAGAAGTTATACTGTTTTAATCACTGGAGTATTGTTTTACTATGCTGAACATGATAGTTCACTATCAAAGATTAACCTTGCAGAAACTATTTTCAGTTTACCCACAGATATAATAAATAACTTAAGCAACTTGCTAGTGAAGTCTTTACATACACACATATATACAGACAAACATACTATACCGATTGAAAGATGCTCAGGTGACACACACACACACACACCAATTCAAGGAGTGTGTGTATGTTGCTGTTGTTGAGAAAGGAAGGAGGAAAAGATTTCTGTTGCTCCCTGCCAGCTTCCCACAAGGATACTTAATGGGGAAGCTGCAAGAAGTTGAAGTTCTCCCTGCTCCTACTGCTTTTTTGTCCACCCATAATAATTCAGTAACTCTGTTTAGGTAAGGAAATATTTCTAAAATGGTAACCCAATAAGGCACAAGTAGTCCAATAATTTTTATAAACATTTTTGTCAATCAGTTTTTACAGAAGGAAAATCATATTTAAAAAAAGAAAACAATGAGTAATATACATATTGATAATTTTCTCCTACATTTTATTTTATTTTTATAAATCAGTGATATTTTTCTGAAGAAGAGGTTTCCAGTTGGTATTTGTTTTTCAAGATTTATATATCATTCCAATCTACTAGCATCAGAGACTTATAACTCCCTAATATGTAATTGAGATTAAAAATATTTACATCAAGTTAAAAAAACAAATATATTCCATCCCATCCCTGGAATCCTGACTGAAAATTAGGAACAATAATAATGATAAAGATGAACCCACTGTTGCAAAAAGTAGTTTACCATCCTTAACTATAGCAAGCAAATTTTCACCTGTAAAAATCAGGAGGAATGAGCTGATCTCGCATTCAGAACAGTGGGGTAGCAACTGGGAAGACATGCTTCCATTGGCCATGGATATATCACTCCAAACTAAGATATGTGTACTCCCCATTGGTTATTAAGAGATTTTACATAGATGTCTTCAGCTGCACCTATGCCTACTTGAGTCACTTGTTTCTGGAACAGTGATAGCTTCTGGATTTTTGTTTATTCTAAATTTGTATAATTTTCTTTCAATAACTACTAAATTTAATAGTTTTATTTCAAACAGCTACCTCACTGTTCTGAATGTGAGATCAGTTCATTCAAATTCAATTTAAACTTTTTAATCTTGTCAAATTAAGTAATAAGTATGTAATTCAAGAGAATATTACCTTCTGAAAAGTTCAGTTTTATTACACCATCTCATTGATATGGTCCATTATTCTAAAATGTTGTAAGTAAGTATATGACAGTGTGAAAACATGAGTTTTAAGGTGGTATTACCCTTATTACTTTCACCAAAATGCTGTTTTAGACTGAAATTTTCTGTACAAATGTAATTAAGTCCAAAACATTGTCAAAATTTAATGTCTATTAACATTCTTGTTATAGAAGTTGTCACTCTCCCATTGTCTGTGCAGTACAGTATCTCTGATTCTTCATTCCCCACATTTCTTAGCATCTGCACATTAAATTGATTTTTTGATAATAAATATATATAAAAACTAATAGCAGAGGAGTTTTTTTTTTAGTTTTAAAGGACATATCAAGTTGTTTTAGTATCTCAGATGTCTCAGAAGTTGAAAATGCAACTAGTCCAAACAAAGTTGTTAACAAATGTTGTAACTGTAAATAGTGACATTGGACTACATCTGACAAATGATATTTATTTCTTATATTTTAAGTTAACTTTAAAATTTATCATGTCAGTTAGTTCCAAAGTCAAGAACCCTGCTTCCATCCAACTTTTTCATATTTTTCACAGTTTTCCAACTTTTAAAGCTGGGCTTCCTCATAACATCTAATTAGCATTGGATCTAGCAGAAATATAACTAAATCATTACCAAATGCTCTCAATTTACAAGCATTCTTTTATAAACATACTTTTTAGTTTTTATGCCTGTTGTTTTCTCATCATATTTAATATCTCTATTGAGAATTTCCAGAACAAATATACACAGGAAAAGAAATAAGAAATAATATCCTTGTGTTATAACTTTTTAAATTTTCACATGGTTTATTTAAATCTCCATTAATAATAATATTTGCTTGCTGGAAAGTGTAAATCACTTTAACCCCTTGAATAAACTTTTGCCCAAAGTCTGCCCATGTCCTATTATTATAGAATAATTGATATTCAATGTTTTTGTCCACCTTGAAACCTGACTTTTGTGTCAATATTTCATAATCCTGAAAAGTTATGTTCTTAATTAGTATTCTATTTATCTCTTTTGAAGCCTGCTAAAGCTCCACAGTCATTTAACTTCTTCAGTGTCAACTAAAAATACTTCTTTGGTCTTTTTAGTTGTCACCAACAATGCTTATTAAGAATATGACTTTTCAGGATTATGAAATACTGACAAGAAAGTCAATTTCAAGGTGGACAAAAACATTGAATATCTTGGCCTTATTTTGAGAAACACAAACTCTAAATTGTTTCAAAATAATTTTGTACCTGTGCAGAATTATATTTAAAAAGACCTATTAAGATGGGATAATTTGCAATTATCCTAACTATAATTAAGATAAATATTTTACCAAAATATTATTTTTATTTCAAACTTTACTGATATTGACATTGATGCTCCATTTAGTAGCAAAAGGACATTTCTAAATTTGTACAGCAAGGAAAAAAGCCAAGAACTAAACTATTGCAAAGTGCTATAGAAAGAGGATGTTTACCAGATTTGAAATTGTACTTTGGAGCCTGTTGTTTGGTTTGGATGAAAAAAAACCCAAGAGATTATTAATTAAGAGGCCATTAATTCAGATTTGGAAGGCATGCCTACTTAATGGTATGGTAAGATGAACATGTTGAATTTAAGAATCACTTTGTTAGTTGTACAATCCTAAGGGTTTGAAATAAATGTAAAACAAAGTTCTCTACAAGTTTACCTTTTTGAGTGTCAATGCAGGAAGAATTTTTCAGAAGAGAAATGATGGCAAGGTCAGTCTGGTGGACCTATTGGCAAACAATACTTTTTAATCAAGATGAGCCTACTTTCAAGTCCAAAGAAAACATGGAGTCAGAACAACATCCTAGATGACTGAGAATCTCCATATACAGTGTCAAAAGGATGTGTCTATCACTGGTTTAAATATTTACAAGTGAAAGAAAGTTTATTTCAAAAATTGTAGGTTTTATTTTGTAAAACTGAATTTGAAATTGTATTGTGTGATAATGAAGAACATGTGATTGCCAAGATTTAGAAATCATTATTGAAACTGAATTTGGAGAATGAATGTGTGAATCATTGCATAAATCAAAGGGCAAAGTATTTTGAATATAATATAATGCTTGAATGAGAAAACATATAGATGAAGAGTTTAAAATTTAGATTAAATTTTAAATTAAGTTAAATTAAATAATATAAAATATTTTTATAAAATGATGTTTCATTGGTATTTAACATCCCACAAAGTGTCAAAATGTACAAAAGTATTTAAAATGTATATTGGAAATGTAAATGTAATGAAAGAATATTTTACCATTTTTGGTAGCCTTGTCACAAAGCAAGTAATTACTGAGGTAAGATTCATATTGTAATATAGAAGATTCTTCAAATGAAGATAACATAAGTTAGAATAATATTTGTAGGTCATAAAATTGGTCATATGTTGCCATAATAAAACTATTACCTGTCTGCTGTTTTTTTTAAAAAAACCAAACATTTGGCTTTTGAGCAGTCACAAGAAACTTTAAAAACTTTTTAAAAAAGCTATTCCATTCATTTTCTGTTTCTGTCATAGCGACTGTTTCATCTTCATGGCTCCTGCAATTAACTGCTCTGTGTGCTCTATTAACCTACTGAAAATGCAACACAATTATGAAGCTTCAAACCAGTTTTATTCTCAGGGAGTTTGTTAGCCCAAATAAAGTGTCACTAGACAAAATGTATGAAAGATTCGTGGCATACAGACACATTGGCTTGTGTTGTTTTTATTCATTTATTTATTCATGCCAAACGCTATCTCTTAAAGAGCAAGATAATAGCAGGTTTGCTCTGAAATTGCTAAAGTGAGTTTCCCCTGGCAAATGGTTTTCACATGCTCTGCTCACATAAAAGAAATGATCTGGCAACATGAAGAGGAATTTTCTGAAACAACAGATTCATAGCCATTTTATAGCATTATATAAGCCTTGAACATAATTACTATAGCAAATGAAAAGAAGTGAAAGACAGTAATATCTAACTATAGGCCTTAATATGTGTGAAAGAATAAATGAGAAAGCTCCTCAGAGCATGTATCTATATGTGAAATATAGATTTGAAGCAATTTGAAGCAATTCTCAGTGGCTTGACATAAATGTTTCTTTTTGTTTTCTGTCATACTAAATTTTAAGGTTACCATCATGCCATCTATAGTTTTTTTTATATAAAAATATTTTTTTATTTTTTAATTATTTGAATACATCTTTGAGAGATTAGTGTGGTTCCAGGTGTTTTACATTTTAAATCAATCATGTCCGCAGTAACAAATACATCTTTCTGACATCACATCATTATCTATTACCAAATTTTCTTCTTTATATTCTCATAAATTACTATATATCAATCTCTTTATTTTTAATCAATTTCTATGTTCCTTCATCATATATTCTTATGTTCAACATATTTCCAATTTACAGTAGTCTATTCATGTCAATTCATTGATCATTCAAAATTTTATCTTAATTTATATTATCCCCTATTATATCCCCTTTCCAATATTACATTTGCCACTGTTGCATATGTTTTTATTTTCTATGTACTCCCTTCTCTCTAACTCCTCATTTTTACACAAATATATTTCCATCTTATTTTCTTTTAGCCAATAATGTCAAACTTATAACAATGTATCCTCATTATCTTATACAAATGAATAACAAAATATATAATTTATTAGATATTATCCTGTACGATAGGAGTATTTCTATTCTTTATCAGACTCCACTTAACACTTCCTTTCCTATCTTAAGTATTATCCACTTATATCTTCCATAAGCATTTATGTCTTACTTAATTGACCTATTTAAAAAATCCTATTTTCATAACTACTCCATTTTGATTATTCCTTCTTATTCTTTCTGATTCTTAGTCCAAACTCCTCAAAATCTATTATATTTGTTTTATTACTAAGGTACCTCTTCATGTGAAGTGCCCCTCTTTTCCATTTCTAACCATCATCTCTAAGTCTCTCTTCTATCTTAGTTCGTCGAGTTTTTTGACTTGTTTACCATTCTCTATCATCTTTTGAATTTTTCCCTTAATCCTTTCTCCATTCTTCATCATTTTCTGATATTTTTTCTCCCAGTTTTCAAAGTTTATCCTCACCCTCTTCTGATATCTTTTCTGTAATTTTCTAACCATTTCATTTATCAGCATTCCAATTTTAACATCATCCCTCTTGTTTATTACATCAATAATTAATATCTCAAGATCAGTTTCTTTTTTCTTCTTTTGTATTATTTGTTGTTCCTTTTGTTGCAATTCACTGGTTTCTCTTTCTCCTAGCTCCTCCCCCTTTTTTGTTCTTTTTTTTTCTGCTACCATCACCATTTCTGAGTTTTTCTCTGTGTTCTGTATTTTAGTGCATAAATCCAAAATTCTGTCCCACATCTCAATCATAATTCAAAGGTCCATCTTTATTTCTTTACATATGTCACTCATCTTTGTATTATTTATTATTTATTATTCTAATTGTCCAATGTCTGATAATTTTTATTTTATTTAAACCAACATCTCTTTAATTTTTAATGTCAATATCCTCAAATCTTTATTTCCCAATGTTAATTAGTCAAAGTCACCAATAATTCCAGGGGTAATGTCCTCTAATATTCCTTACTATTTAATTTTAATATGTTTCAGCTTCCAGAGGTCTTATCGTGATATCTACCTTTTATTCCTTTTTTAATTTCTTTTTTGATTAAATTATTAGCTTGAAGGGATCTGTATGATTTTGCTTTTGTCAACAGGTAGCACTTTAAGTCCGGTTTCACAACCACCCTTTTTCCATTTCTTTATGTTGTTATTATGTTTATTTACATTATTTTTTATATTATTATTTTCAAAAATCAAATGTTATTTTTCTTTTAGAACAATTATTTCCAGCATTTAAAATAATGCCTTCCCTTGCCAAATCCTGTTTGATCGCCAATCCAGATTAGTGTTCTTCCAATTAGTTTAATTCCTTTTAAACTCTTTATATTTCCCAATTCTTCTTCGATCTACTAAACTGCCCCTGATACAATTCTTTATATATCTTCTCTGTTGCAGTCTTTTTGGGGTAAATAAGAATAAAATTCTTCTCATCCTTCTCCAAACACCATTCCTGATCTCCACTTCAGCACTTCGCTTAGGTGGTTCTAAGCTGTCCCAACTTTGTAATGGCCATCTTGGCTTGCTCTTCTCTATGTCGTGGAGAGCAAGGTTGGGGTTCCCACAGGGGAGTTGCATTCTCCCCTGGAGCTTCATCAGGTGCCTCTCCTTAGCTTCATTGCTTCTACAAGATGGCTTTTGGTTTTGTCCAGAGCCCACAAACAGTGAGAAGCCAGCAGGAATGGAGACCTCCATTTGCTGCTTCTGGTCTCGTCATGACATCAGCTGGAAGACCATGCCATCTATAGTCAAGAGGCTGAAATACAGCATGAATCACCTCCAGCCTTCCATTATATTAGTTTACATGAGAACCATTAATCTAGTTTGACTGGAATGTCATATGATTTTTATTAAATTCTATTCTGGCTGAACAGGGATGAACCATTTAGTTTGAAAAACAAAAGGCAGCAGTGTGGTTCATAAGAGCTAATGTAGCAAAAAAATCAAAGAAAAAAATAATGTTGTGTTGCAGTATCTAACTAGAAAGGTAAAAAAAAACCTATCTAAAGTACTGTAGTGAATTCTAAATGTGTTAACTTCATATTCAGTTCAGGAGTAGGTAATGTACTTTATTATCTTGACTATTCTTGTTGATAAATATTGTATTCAATTTCTTGCATTAGAATCATTTTTTTCCAATCATTTAAAAAGTTGAATAGTTGGTGGATTCATATATCATGGTATTACAATAATGGAGTTAGGTTTTCTGTATGCTTTAGAATAAATCTTCAACAATTCTGTGGAGGATTTTTTTTTAAAAAAAGAATTTTGCCATCTGCCTTAGGGGATGATTCTGTAGCATTCCATGTTCAATAAAACAAAAAAGAGGATGATTAGATTAAAGGAAATTTATGTGGCTGAAAGGGCAACATCTGTCTATCCCTAAAATAAGGAAAATACATGAAAATGCATTATATTAATTGCTTGCAAAATCTCTTTGTCTTAGATGAAACTGCATATAAAATTAGTAGAAATGCAATAAAATATTTTCATCCAAATTGTTTTAAGTGATTTTACACTTGAAGAATTTATTCCCCTTAAATTGTGAAATTTTAATCATTTTTCAAAAATCAGAGAAATTGTTCCACTTCATCAAATACAAATTTGGGATTCTGAAGGGATGCAGAGATTTGAATACAGTCAGAAATAACTTAATTGAAATATCAGAGACCTAAATTCAAAATAATATGGCAAAATAATGGCCATACTCCTATATTTTCCTGATGATCCATTAGATTAATAAATTTGATGTAGAATAAGCTTAACAACATTGATAATATACTTTCCCAGTAATAACTTTGAAAACCTAATTGTACATGAATATGATTTACATTAATACATGATAAGTATACCTGTCAAAATTGTTTTAGCTCTTACTAACTTTTTGTAAGTACATGATAGGCAATAAAAAGCAATGCAATATTTGCTATTGTTATTGATATTTGAGTTTTGTTGTCCTTGTAATCTTTCTTTCACCCACTTAAAAAGTGGCTCTCCCCATTCTTTGGGCTCTGAAAGGGAATGGGAAAATTATTCTACAGCGAAATTTCACCAACGATTGGCCACTACAATAATTAGAAAGGCAATAGATATTGGTCAATTTGTTCACTGTGAATTAACATCTCTTACAAATCATTATCTCAAACTTCTATATAGTCAGAATTCCATATTCAAAATTTTGGCAATTTATGCCTTGAAATATGTGCTATTGAGTTTCCAGTGGCTTTTTTCTGCAAGACATTCCTCAATCCTATTCATACACTAAAGAGAACTTTGTGAAAGTAAGAAAGACTTACCAGTTAAAAGTTAAATTCATGCTAATTGAGATCTATACAATATCAGGAATTGCCCACTTCACTTATTAGATGAGATCTTTGGCATTTGGCAATTTAAGCATAATTTTCAGGAACAACCTCCCCCTATGCCTGAAAAGAAAAGATTTTGATTGGTGTGTGCAACCTGTTCTAACTTATGCAGCAAAATATGGACACTAACCTCACAATTGATACAAAAGCTATAAGTGGCTCAAAGAGACATGGAAAAATACATGCTCAGCATCACATGACAAGAACAAAAGACCTGCACATGAATTAGAGAACAAACAAAAATATATGATGTCATCAAAAGGATAAGAGAATTTAAATGGAAATGGGTTGGTCACAAGAAGAACTGATGGCAGGTAGACTAAGGCAATATAGAATGGATTCCACTTGATAAAAAGCATCCATGAGAGACATAAAACAGATTGAGCAATGATATTTGTAAGTGTTGCAGAACCAATTAGCAAAGGAAAATTCAACACTGTATTGGTTGGAAACATGAAAAGGCCTTCATCCTGCAGTAGATAGACAATGGCTAGAATGATCATATCTTTATTTTTTTCCTGAATAGAATTATTTTTACATAAAAATATAGTAATATTTAGTAAATGGCACTACAAAGTATTTGGTATATGACAATGAAGAGAATTTATAGCAAGAAAAAATTAGGCAGATGATATTTGTAATTTCGTCCAGCAAAGTTTAAATTCTTAAACAGTTTTTCAAGAAGAAAAGACTTCCTTAGTATTTGCAGAGGAATCTTGTTTGGAAAACATAGACAAACCAGAGGTGGTATTCAGCAGGTTCTGACCAGTTCTGGAAAACTGGTAGCAGAAATTTTGAGTATTCAGAGAACCGGCAAATGCTACCTCTGACTGGAGATTTTGCATTATCCTTCACCTGCCACTCCTACCAAGCCAAGCCCACAGAACTGGTAGTAAAAAAATTTGAATCCCACCATTGAGTCAAACATACATTCACATATACATTCACTAGGAGTACAAGCTTTTTTGAGATATCTTTCTTCCTTAAATTCTGAGATTTAACCATAAAGGGGACAGATTACTGATGAGACAAAGACAAAACATTGTCTTATTCACATACAGTATATACAGACTTGAACCAATTAATAAATCAGTATAAAAAGTATGGCAAGTCCTTAAAAATCTCTTCCTTTTCAAGGAAAATCTTAACATTTCCCTTTTAACGAGCCTGGGTAGGAAAAAAATAAGACTTTATTTTTGCATGATTAAATAAAGCTATCTTTGAACTTCACTGAGTGCTTTGTGAGAGAAGGCTTGACATTCAAACTCATAGCAGCTCTGAAGATAATTTTAAAGTGGTAGAATGAATATGAAAAATGTGACAAGCTGCACTTTGGCCAATTCTCCATTTTTTAATATTTTTTTAAAGTACCTCTAGCATCTCTATGTGCGGGTGAAACATATCCATCTTCTTTTCCTAAAAATACCTATGTTTAATCAGACTTTTAAAAACTAAACAGCTTGGAAATTAGTAATTCATTGAAATATCTTCCCAGTTGAACTAGAATAACAATCTTATATTTTTACTTTTTTAGATTTATGACTTATAAATTCTTAGTTTATTCTATTTACTGGTAGATTAATCACAAAATCAAATCCCATAGGCTAATAAATATCAGATAATATTTAAGGTCAGACTATAACTATATTGAATAAATCAAGATAAAGGGATAATATAAAGTGAAACATCCTTATCTGAGCTCCCACCCCTTCCTTTTTTATTTTGTCCATTTTGCTGGACTATGATTTTCTGCTTATCAACGTGAACAAGAGGACTGTCAATCATTCCAGACACTCATTTATTTGTAAAAAAAAAATCCATTTCAAAGATTAGTCAGCTGAGAATACACAGCATCTTGTGCCTTAGTTGAAACTGAATGTTTCTTTTGAGAGTCACTCAGCTGGCATCACATTTGATTTTAAAATACTCCAAAAAAACCAAACCTGAAAGACTTCAGGCATAACCTGCACTAATAGCAATCATTTCAAATTTCTATGAAGTAGTGGGGAAAAATAGTCCTCTTACCATTCCAAAATCTGCAGAGAATTCAACCAGAATAATTCCAGCTGAGACACTTTGTGGGTTCCTTCTTTTTGAAGAATAGTTTAACCCAACCAACTAAAAGCACTGTTTTTCTTTTTTCAGTGGATGAAAGCAATATTTTCAGCCTCATTATTCTAAGTGTAGAAAAAGTTTTTGAAAGCATTTATGACCGTGCCTTAAATATTTTTAATTATGCAAAACTCAAGACCAAACTAAACTGTTACACTGCATACTTACATATACAATGTAATATTATGTAATACTAACACATTGCCTTTTGAGAATTTTATGGAAGGCATTAATGAGATATGGATCCCAAATATTGGGAAAGGCTGCATGCTTAAATGTGTCTAAATAAAACACAATTTCCTGGACTTTGCTTCAATACATATGACATACAAATGGTCACCATTCTGTTCATGGAAAATGTGTCTGAGAGGAAAAGTGTTACACTAGTTGAATTATATGGAATACCAAAGGTAATAAATAAGTAGGTTTGTTTAGATCAATGGAATGTAAATACAGAAAAAAATAATCTTAAGATACAGAAGGATCTTAACAGACTTGAACATTGGGCGCTATCTAACAAAATGAAATCAAATGGTGAAAAAGTAAGGTTCTACATTTAGGCAAGAAAAATCAAATGCACACATACAGCATATGTGGTACCTTGCTCAATAGTAGTAATTGTGAGAGGGATCTCGGAGTCCTAGTGGACAACCATTTAAATATGAGCCAGCAGTATGCAGCAGCTGCAAAAAAAACCAACACGGTTCTAGGCTACATAAACAGAGGGATACAATCAAGATCATGTGAAGTATTAAGACTACTTTATAATAGCAATAGCACTTAGACTTATATATCTCTTTAAGATGCGTTACTGCCCTCTCTGTGGTTTACAGAGTCAGCATATTGCCCACAATTATTTTATTTTTATTTTATTTTTATTTATTTTATTTTATTTTATTTTTATTTATTTTATTTTATTTTGATTTGTCAATTAATTACAAGATAATAGGTATAAGTAAAAACATAGTTGTAAATACATGGATACATATAAGAAAAATAAAAAAACATAAAAGAAACAATAAGACAGGGATGGTAGGCAAGTTGGTGCCCTTATGCATGCCCCCTACAGACCTCTTAAGAAAGTGGTGAGGTCAATAGTAGACAGTCTATTTGGGTCTTCATTTTACCCACCTTGGAAGGATGGAAGATTGAGTCATGCCTAGGTAAGGCCACACTTGGAATACTGCATTCAGTTCTGGTCACCACAGTTTCAAAAAGATGTTGAGACTCTAGAAAGAGTACAGAGAAAATCAACAAACATGATAAGGACCCTGGAGGCTAAAAAATATGAAGAACAGTTGTAGGAACTGGGTATATCTAGTCTAATGAAAAGAAGGACTAGGGGAGATATGTGAGCAGTGATCCAATATCTCAGGGGTTGCCACAAAGAAGTGGAAGTCAAGCTATTCTCCAAAGCACCTGAGGACAGGACAAAAAGCAGTGGGTGGAAACTAATCAAGGAGAGATTAGAACTAAGGAGAAATTTCCAAGTTGCTTTTGAGTGGTTTGCTTGTGCATAGGATGTTAGTAACTTGGTGTCTTATTCTATCAGCTTCATCTGTATTTAATTTAGTTAGGCTGGATTCTATTCCACATATACAGATTCTGTGGTGATTTTTTTGGGTGCTATAGCATAATTGAATCCTTTGGTTAGGACATCTGTTTCTGTTTTGGTGAGTTCTCTGTTGGAAACGTTACATACTAATTGTTTCAGGTGTTGTTGTCAGTTGTTGGGGGCTTTCTTGTCATGTTCTAATTTCTTTAGTTTCTTCAAGAGTTTGCCATTTTCGTAAGTGGTTCCAGTTTCAGCTCTCCAAGTTGTAAACTGTTTTATCTTGTCCCAAAATAGAGTTTGGATTCTGCTGCTCAATTCCAGGTGTGGTGTCAGCAAATCTTTGTTTAACTGATCCAACTGGAATCTCTTTCTGTGGAGCTCGTTCTTGAGTAGAGCCATTTCAGTTCTTTTCAGGATACGTTTAGTAGCGGCTGTACTGTGATGAAATGTTAATTTGAAGCAGGTTGGTGTTGCATTGTTGTCTCTGCAGCTGAATAGGAATTTGAGGTCACATAGCATTCCTGCTCTTTTAACTTCCAGCTTCTCATAGGTTTTCGTCCGGCTATTTATTTCCTCCCTGTAGAGGTCTGATATTTGTTTTCTTAAGTTTTCGTGGGTACTTACATGTATGGTATTCAGCTTTTGAGGATTTTCCCACGTCATTATAGTTGTGCTTTTAAAGATTTACATGTGGAACAAGAGGATCTGCTTGTAAGTTTCAATGTGGTTTCACTATTCACTCAAGTCCCGATAAAAGAAACTCTTGAAATCATCAAAAATAAACACCAACCAGCTAAACACCTCATGGAACTAACAGAACACTGCATAACCAACGCATATTTCATATACAAGGATACAAGCAAATTGAAGGAGCCCCTATGGGATCACCACTGTCACCCATCATTTCAAACCTGTTCATGGGAGAATTTGAATCCAGAACCCTAGCTAATGCCACCCACAAACCCAAACTATGGTTAAGATACCTCGATGACACATTTATGATTTGGCCCCACAGAAAAGAAAACCTAAACAACTTCCTAATACACCTAAATAGCACACACCCCAAAATCAAATTCACCATAGAAATGGAAACAAACAAACAACTACCATTCCTAGATGTACTAATCTACAAAAAAATAGATGGCACAATAGGACATACCATATACCGGAAGAAAACACACACCAACTGCTACCTCAATGCCCAATCCTATCACCATCCAGCACAGATAAACTCCGTGGCCAAAATACTGATTGCCAGAATCTGGCACACAAGATATATATAAAGACTGAACTATGCACCCTGACTAAAATACTGACAGATAATGGCTTCCACAAAAGCAAAATCATAGGCTTGATCCACAAAAACACACAGACACAATGGAGACCTAGAAGATGAACAGACCCATGGACCAGCTGTCCTACCCTACATAAGAGGTACTACAGACAAAATTAGTAAGATACTACATAGGCATCACATCAAGACTGCCTTCAAAACAGACAGAAAAATAGCAGCCATCCTAAGAAACCCCAAAGATAAAATTGACCTGGAAAACCAAGGCATATATGAAGTTCCCTGTGCATCATGCCCGGCCACATACATTGGACAGACCAACAGAAGAATAAGTACCCGCCTGGATGAACACAAAAATGCAGTAAAAAAGCTTGAACCCACTTCCTCACTAGTACAACACATGAAAGCAACAGGTTATAGCATCAACTTCAATGGCACCAAAACCCTAGACATTATAGAAAACCCCAGCCACAGAATTATCAGAGAAGCCATAGAGATTGATAAAAGACCTAAAAGCATGAATAGAAGAGACAATTCCACCAGACTATCAATTATTTGGAAGCCTGCACTCACAAACAAAAAAATCTCCACACCACAAGCCAGGCAAACACCTGGGCACAAACAGATACTTCCAGCTCAAACACACCCCAACCAGGCACCCAGATGAAACCTAGCTTCCTAATATATGATAGCCGTCCATTTACTTGGAGCCAAGCTGCACTAAAAGCCTCCAATACAGGAACACAATGTTGCCAGCCAATCAATACAAAAAAAGCCACAAAACAGACAGAAGATATTAGAAACACAAATCAAGCAGAACACAGCAAACTCCAAGACCAATAAACACAGACCAAGACTCCCAACCAATCAGGATGAAGAAAAAACAATTCTGGCACAGCAGTAGGCTAGGCCCAAATTTAAAGCTGAAATGGCTGTGAAAGCCTGACTCACAGATGAACAAAATACAGAAGCCTGATGATGGCAGATGAGATTCTGGTGAAACATTGCTACAACTTTAAAAGCACTACAATGACGTGGAATAATACCCGAGGGAAGCTGAACAGCACACATGTAAGTACCCGCGAAAACTTAAAAAAACATATATATATATATATATATATATATATATATA
>BLBF01000006.1:56786096-56807163 GCA_015471245.1 Laticauda colubrina | reverse complement strand
ATATATATATATATATATATATATATATATATATATATATATACACACACACACATATACACATACACACATATACACACACACACACACAAACATACATACATACGATAGATGTGTCAAACATATAAATACACACACAAAATCTGATAACAAAAACATACACACACACATACATATATGTATACACACACATATATTGCTGAATACCATTCACAGTCCCTTTTTGTGAAATGGGCAGACATATACATTTGATAAATAAATAAAATAACTTCTGAACTTCATATACTTATTGGCTTTGTTAAGATCTAAAGTTAGAGTAGGCAACCTGTATGTTATGGTCTCCCTTATAAATCCACTTGTGATTAAGAGGGCAAAAAGCAGCTGAGCAAGTATGATCCAATGATACTAGAGCTTAGGACTGAAACTATGTTGTAGTACCTCAGAAACTCTGATTCTGAACTCTGATTCTGACATGCTGATCTCACTTCAAAAAACAATAAATAATAGACATAATTACAGTATATTTATATAATGATAAATTATGCAAATACAGAAAAATCTCAAATATAAAATATCTGCAGTAAGGTTAATGAAGTTTGTGGTACCATATCCATGACTCTGTAAGTTATTCAAGCCTGAATGAAATTCAGGGTCTCTATTGGTTCAATATTTAATAGCGGTGTTTTCTTAAAAAAAAAAAAAAACTTACATCCTCATCCATTTTACAACAGCATGACATCTCAAAGGCACCTTTTATATTAGAATTTTATTCAGCGTAATTTGTTAAAAAAAATCGTTACTGATGCAGATACATTGTTCAGTGTCATTGCTTCAGACAAAAAGGACAATCTTATAATTCTAAGATTTATTGTAATACATGGCTTATCTAATCTTAAAAAGTGTTTTACATACATAGAAACACAATAGAAAAAATATTCAAAAGAAAACACTAATAAGCAGAAAAAGAACAGAATAACAGAGTTGTTGGAGGTTTCTTGTCCAATTCCCTGCTCAGTTAAGAAATCCTATCCCATTTCAGACAAATGGTTTTTCAATCTGTTCTTAAAATTTTCCAGTGTTGTAGCATCCAGAACTTCTGGAGATAAATTGTTCCATTTATTAATTATTCAAATGGTCAGGAAATTTGTCCATAGTTCTAAGTTGCTTCTCTCCTTGATTAGTTTCATCCATTGGTTCTTGTCCTGCCTTCAGGTGCTTTGGAGAAAATGTTGACCCTCTCTTTTTTGTGGCAGTCACTTAGATTATTTCACCTTATTCCCATTTGTAAGGTTAACCATATTGGATTTTTTTGAGTTTCAGTTATGCAATTATATTTCAAAAAATAGCCTTTAATAAATGGTCAAATATTTAAAGAGGAGCTAGTGTCACAATGATATTGCATGCAGTCTTGGAGGTCTGAGATTGCAGCCGATATCTTTGCCCCGGACAGTCCAAATGGCCCTAAACCATCCTAAAGAGACAGTGATAGTGAAGGGCGCAGCCTGTAGATCCCAGGGATATCACAAAGTCCCTGGTTGATCCAGGAGAAGCCCTTTTGCCAGCAGCAGAGAGGCAGCTACCAAAGCTGCTGAAGTTGGGGCAGCTCCGAATGGAAGAGATTGAAAGGAAAAATGTGTCGGTTTGGTGAGAATTGTTCTTTTATTATTCTAAGAGTTAAAAGGACTTTAAAGGACACTCTAAGGGGAAAAAGAATTTGTAAAAGTTTTGACAGAACTGAATAAGCGGCGGTTTTTAAACAGAAGTGTCAAAGTAAGGCTTTGTTTTATGTTTTTTTTTTCTCATGGCTGGACTTCTATCGTGATTCTGCATTTGCTAACTGGACTGGTTTTTTCTCTATTTATATTTATTCTTTCTCTTCTTTTTTGACTTTGTAATATTTTAAGTTAGAGGCTCCCTTAAGTTACACTTTTTTTTTTTTAACTTTTGTTAAGTTTTGTCTGGGAAAGGAGGGGGAGAGTGAGAGTAAAGAAACTTTGTAACACTGCCAACTAGATGCTTGAAAATATCTTAGACGAAGCTGAGAAAGCTGAGAAAGAAAGCTCTGAAATTCTTTTTCAAGGACATTGCTATGTGATAAGATAGAGGGAAGAGCACGGAAGAGTGTTACTGCAGGTGTTCTTCTGGATTTCTATCAACAATTGAAACTTGGCTTTGAAGTTTGGAGAGAGCTATGACAAGAGCCTTGGATAATTAAATAAAGTGCAGTGTGTCTTTTTTATTTTCTTAAGTTGGGTCACTCCCCCCTTACCAGCTGTACTGTTCATTTTTTCTTTTTAAAACCTTTATTTTTGAAATATTTTCATCTTAACTTAATATTTTAAAGGGAAAGCCTCAAAATTTTCTTTTTTCCTTTCCTTTCTTCTTTGGGATTTTTTGTTTTTTGATATGCTTTTTTTTATTTGAAAATTCTCAGTTGGATTAAGGTGTTGAAGAACCTGAAGAATTACTTTTATTTTTTTTCTAAATTCTTTTTTACTTTTTGCTCTTTTTAAACATTTTTTATTCTTTTCCTTCCTTTCTACCTAATTACTGATTGGATTAAGGTTAAGAAGAACCTGAAGAATTTTTTTTCTCCTTTTCTTTTTTATTATTATTGGGTTTTTCTCTCTACCATTCTTATTTTTAATTTTGGATTATAATTGGCTATTTTATAATTGGATTAGGGTTTAGAAGAACTTGAAGATCCCAAATTGTTTAAAATGAGTAGGAAGTTTATAGCTTCTGACTCCTCAACTTCTACTTCTGCCTCCCCACCCATCTGGAGGACAACGTTCAATTCAGACAATGTTAAAGCAAGATAAAGATCAAGAAAGAGTGACTTACAGATGATTATGCAAGGAATCAAAGACCTTAAAACAAAATCAGACACCATTGAAAAGAGAATAGAAAACACTGAGCAAAGAACATAGAAAGAACAAAGGTGGAGAATATTCAACAAATGATGGTGAAGTATGATGAGAGATTCCAAAAAATTGAAGAAGATAAACAAAGAGACAAGAAGATTGGAGATATCGATATCAGATTAAGAGTGGTTGAACAAGATAAAAGTGGGATATTGAAATGGGAGATGGACAGATCACAATTCTATCTCAGATTTCAAAACACAGAGGAAGAAAAAGGACAAAATCTAGCTGAGATAATGATAGAAATATTGGCTGAAGCTTTGGAAATAACAGAAGAGAAGATGATGGATGGAGTAGATGAGGTATACCTAGTTTTTACAAGATATGCGATGAGAAATAACCTACCAAGAGAAGTTCATATCCGATTTACAAAAAAAGCCATTAAAACACAAATATTACAAGTGGTAAGAGAGAAAATGTTGAAATACAAAGGCAAGGAGATTGTGGTTTTAAAGCAAATACCCAGAAGAGTGAGAGAGATGAGAAGACAATATCGATTTTTGACTAAAATGCTCTTGAAAAAGAGGTGAATTATAGATGGCTAATCCCAGAAGGGTTAATGTTTACATGGCAAGAACAGATATATAGAATTGACTCAATCGAGAAAGCAGAATTATTTTATACAGAATTTTTTGGAAGGAGAGAGGAGGAGGCAGAAAAAGAGATTTCACGAATTGAATTCCAAGATGACCAAATGGAGATAGGAAAAGAAGAAGGCGCAGTAGGTGGATCGGTGGAGACTAAAGAACAACGTGAACCAAGATCTACGAGAGCTGCCAAACCTAATTATAAAGCATAATTATGGAAGAGAAAAAACTGATTACAATGAATATAAATGGACTTAATTCAGTTGTTAAAAGAAGGAAAATTTTTCACAGATTACAGAAACTAAAATTTGATATAATTTGTCTACAAGAAGTACATATTAAAAAATAATATGAACAATTGTTGGTACAGCCAAAATTAGGGAAAATATTTACTTCTTTGACTCAATGTAAGAAAAGAGACCATCATTTATATATCAAAGAGACCATCTTAGCAAAATTGATTTATACTGATGAAGACAGAAGAGTATTAATGGTGGAAATAACGGATAATAATACGAAAACACTCTTGATTGCAATTTATGCTCCAAATGATAAACAAGAAGAATTTTATAAAAAATTACACATGAAAATAATTGAACTGGACTATGTCAATAAAGTTATGATGGGAGATTTCAATGGAATTGTAGACAATAAACTGGACTATATAACAACAACAACAACAAAGCAAAACAGGAAGACTCTCCCTAAATCCTTCTTTAAAATGATAGATGAAATAAACTTAAAATATATGTGGAGAGAAAGAAATGCTGAAACCAAACAATACACTTTTTATTGAAATAGACATTTAACATGGTCCAGAATAGATATGATTTGGACTTCAACAGAATTAATATCTAATGTTCAAGAAACAAATATCGAAACAAGTACTTGGGCAGACCACAATCCAATAACAATTAAATGGAAAGGACAAAAAAGAAGATCGAGATAGACATAAAATAATACTATTCTAAAGGAGAAGGATTTTATACAGTGGATGGAGAAAGAATTGGTTTTTTTCTTTAGAGAAAATAAAAAAGAAGATACTTCACTCCAGAACGTATGGGACACAATGAAGGCATATGCTAGAGGCTTGATAATAGACTACACAAGGAAAAGGAACATTCGGAAAAGGCAAGCCACGGAAGCTTTAGAAGATGAGTATAAAAGACTCGAAAAAGAATTACAGAAAACGCCACAGAAAAAAGATATTAAACTAAAACTGGACACAATTAAACATAAAGTGAGTTTAATAGAGAAAGAAGAATTAGCACAGAAAATTAGAAGTGCTAAACAGAATTATTTTGAGGATGCAGACAAACCAGGTAGATGGTTAGCATACAAATTGAGAAAGGAAATCAAGGAAAATACCTCAGTTAATAGATGATCAAAGTCAAGTTTGCCACGGCAATAAATAGAAGAAGGAAATCATTTGAGGCTTTTATGGGAAATTATATGAGCAAGAGAATATTGATGAGGAAAGAGTTAAACAGTATTTACAGAATGCTCATCTACCTAAGATACCTAAGGAGACTGAAAAAATGTTAGAAAGCAATATAACCATGATGGAGTTAACCGAAGCACTTAAGAAACAAAATAATGGGAAAGCACCAGGCCCAGATGGACTTCCGGCAGAATTCTATATAACATTACAAGAATCGCTGAACCTTCCATTGCTAGAAGTCATGAATGAAGTTATGCTAAAGAAGAAGATACCTAAAACATGGTCAGAAGCCTACATTACACTTATTCCAAAAGAAGAGACTGATCCATTACAAATTAAGAATTATAGACCCATTTCTTTATTAAATTCAGATTATAAAATCTTCGCTTCAATATTCGCAGAGACTCAAAAATATTTAAATAATTTTATTCATTCTGACCAAAATGGATTTCTGCCAAAAAGACAAATTAAAGATAATATGAGAGTAATATTGGACACTTTGGAATATTATGAGGCTCACCCCAAAAAACAAATGGCTTTGATATTTTTAGATGCACAAAAGTCATTTGATAATGTGAACTGGAGATTCATGTTATTATTATTGGAACAGATGGGCTTTGCCAGAAAATTTATTCAAGCAATACAAGCCATATATTATAAACAAACGGCAAAGGTAATGATAGAGGGAGAATTAACAGACTCCATCAATATAAGAAAAGGTACAAGACAAGGTTGCCCACTATCACCTTTGCTATTCATATTAACTCTGGAAGTGTTAAATAGAAACATTAGAGATGAAAAGAGTATAAAAGGAATGAAAATTAAAAAGGAAGAATTTAAATTGCAAGCTTTTGCGGATGACTTGGCTTTTATTTTAGAAGATCCTCTAGAAACAGCACCAAAACTATTGGAAAAGAAAGAGGCATATGGCAAGGTGGCCGGCTTGAAAATAAACAAAGATAAGACAAAGATTTTGACAAAGAATATGTTACTAAGACAAAAAGAAGAATTGGCAGATGTATTGAAAATTCAAATCACGAATAAGGTTAAGTACTCGGGGATACATTTGACAGCAAGATATAGTTCATTAAAAGGGAACAATTACATTAAACTTAAACAACAGATAGCACTAGACTTGATGAAATGGGAAAACCTACAATTGTCATGAACAGGGAGAATTTCAATAATCAAAATGAATATTTTACCCAGAATTCTATATTTGTTTCAAACAATACCAACTGGCTTGGAAAGGACTACTTTAAAGATTTAAACAAAATTGTGTTGAAATATATATGGCAAGGTAAGAAAGAGAGAGTAAAGTTAAAACTCTTACAAGATGCTAGAATTGGAGGAGGATTTGGTCTGCCTTATTGGGAGTTGTACTACCAAGCTACAAATTTGATGTCGGTTAAGGAATGGATAACATTAAGAAATACTAGATTGTTAGCATTAGAAGGTCATGATCTGTTGTTGGGGTGGCATGCCTTTTTATGGTATAAGGGAACTAAAATACAGGGTTATTTTAGAAGATATCATTTATGGGAATCTCTGTGGTTAAATTGGGAGAAGATTAAAAGACAATGTTATTTGAAAATTCCAGTCTGGTTATCGACTATTGAAACATTTTCTTATCCTATAACATATAAGAAGGAACAAACAGTTAGATATGGGGAAATTTTGAATGAAAAGGGTGAACTTAAATGGATGCAAAAACTAGAGGAACAAGGTATAAAGATGAATTGGTTTTCTTATGTGCAAATACATTCAAGGTATGAAAAAGATTTTAAAATAGAAGGTTTCTATAATAAATTGACTGATTTAGATAAGATTTTGACAGGTACTGATGAAAAGGTGATTAAAAAATTGTATGGATATTTATTAGAAATTAAATTAGAAGAAGAACAAGTTAAAGAAACTATGATTGCTTGGGGGAAGAATTTTGGATACGGGATTGATCTAGAGAAATGGCAAAAATTGTGGTCTCAAAATTATAAAATGACAATGTCAACAGCATTTAAAGAAAAATTGTATAAGATGTTTTACAGGTGGCATTTTCCCCCGACAAGAATAGCAAGAATGTTCAAAAATAAATTTGAAAGATGTTGGAAATGTCATCAGATACCTGGCTCCTATTACCATATGTGTTGGACTTGTGCAGATGCAAAAAAATATTGGACTAAAATCCACACGTGGTTGGAAAAAATGACAAAAAAGCATATAGATTTTAAACCAGAGATATTTGTATTGGGAATTCTACGTGATTCATACAGCAAAGATTTAAAATATTTGATTGTAAATGTATTAACGGCAGCTAGGATTGTATTTGCTAAAAATTGGAAAAATGGGAAAATACCATTGCAGGAGGAAATTATCAAGAAAATACTGGAATGTGCTGAAATGAGTAGATTGACATTTGAAATTAGAGAACAAGAGGATAAACAATTTTACAAAATTTGGGACCTTTTCTATCAATGGCTAGATAACAAAATATAGTAATAGAATATGTAGAATTATAGAAAATGAATATATAAAGGTATTTCTTTTATTATTATTATTATTACATATATAAAATGTTTTTAGGATAGATTTGGAAGGACTATATGAATTGTTATGAAATAAACTAAGTAAAGTATAGTTATCTCGCAAAGTATGAATGAAAATTATAGTCAAATGATTGATTAATAATAATACTATTAATAATATTAATATTCTAATAATACTAATAATAATATTCAATTCCTGATAATATGAGTTATTGTGTAATGTAACTGTAATTGAGACTATGAAATCGATGCACAAAAAATTTGTAAACCAACCGACACACTGTACACTTATGGAAGAAAGTTGATGTTTTTATGTTTTGTTTGTTTTTGTTTGTTCTTAAAAATCAATAAAACTTAACCAAAAAAAAAAAAGGTCAAATATTTATAAATAAATTATTTAAAATTAAATTTTACTGATGAAAATGCAAAATCTGTGACTTCAGAGGGAAAATTCAGGTGTGTGGAAGATTGTGGTGGTCAATGAAATTAACACAATTAAGTGCAATTAAAATGACAGAAATAGCACTTAATGAAGTGGAATCAGGATGCAAGTAATAGCTGATCTAAAATGCAGCTCAGGTTTCATTCCCCAGTACGGATATTGGAAAAGTAAGCATATTCAGTGTTCATTTCTTTTTCAGATTTGTACGCTAAATACATGAAGGTCATTCTATGGGAGAAATGACATTTATTTATTAATTCATCACATTTATATACTGCTCATCTCGCTCACAAAGCAACTCTTGGCAGTATACAAGTAACATGAAACCATGAAAGTTATGTGAACTATTATAGTAGGAGGCAATTAAAATAAAATAGAATAATTAAAAGTAAAAACAGGTGGGATCGCATTCAAGGTTCTAACCAGCCCCTTTGCTGCACGCTTCTCTGGGTGTCCCAAGAGAGTTGGCAGACATTTCCAAAAGGCCAAGATGAGGGCAACAATGTCGCAAAGGGCAGGGACAATGGCAGAGAGTCTCTGTTCCTAGACTCCACCAGTTAAAATTATTTAATTGGAGTGACGTTGCATTCCGCATAGCTACTTTATTTCTTCTATTGTCAGAGTATTCTATTCTAATGTGAGAAATGGGTACAAAGTATGATCAAGAAAGTAACAATGGTGACTGCAATTATGTGAGTGAAACTCCACTTATTTTTTGTGTTTATTACACTGGCACAGCTTCAGTCACATTGTTGTTGCCACCATCTTTCTTTATTTGACTATAAGCTGTAGACAGCCCTGCTAACAAAAGAATAAAAGGCCTTTTCAAGTTAAGCAGATGGTATTATTCTTTGAAAGCTGAAGCTTAGCGTATTACTATGGTGTGCTGTGTTCAGTAGGAAGAGGTTGGCCATAACCTGGTCATGTTTTGTATCAGAAAGACAACAGGCAGATCATGGCCAATGAATATTCAGAGTTACACAAGACTGACCTGAGAACCTATATATTTTCTGCAGTAACTGACAGAAAATATGGAGACATGGCAAGGGCAATATTTGAACAGATATGACTACAATAAAAACAGTAGTAACCACAATCCCACTAAAACAGGGGTTCCCCAACTCCCAGGCCACAGCCCAATACCGGACCATTGCCCATTCGGAACTGGGAAGGAAGTGGAGGGAGAGTACACACACAACTCCACTTGTGCAAGCAGCAGGTGAGCATGCACATGAGCAAAGTTCCACTTGTGCAAGTAGAGGGCTTGTGTTCTTGCTATTCGTGCAAATGGAATTGAGCATGCACACTTGCTCAACAATTGCATGGAATCATCCCCTCCCCACTGGGTTGTCTGCAAAGCTAGAAAGATTGTGGATCAGTGTCCTGAAGGACTATGTTTGTTTGTTCTTGATCAAGATAAATTTGTAAAAAAAAAATAGTTCCATACATACAGATGAAAAATAGAAGCAAATGAAACATGCAGATGAAAAATAGGAGAAAAGAATAAGAACTTTAGACAGGACATAAATATTAGATAAATAAAGCATATATAGCATGCAATGTATGTGAAGGAGGGTATAATAATAACAGTTTGTTATTATTTCTTAGCAGGTTTATAATAAATTATTAGCAAATGTATTTATTATCAATTAACACATGGCCAAAAATTTAAATTATATTTGACATTTTTGTCCATCTATTAAGTTCTTCCAAGCACCTGGGATAGACAGATGTTGTTCGATGGTGTTAAAGGTATCATCACAGAATGTAAGCTGTTCCAAGTAAAGCGAGCTTTTGCAATTGACTGATGATGATTTTCTTTATGTCAGTGGTGTTCAAGTGGTGTTCCAGTTGTTTTGGAATTGCACTCAAGGGATCTATTACTGTTATATCTTTTCTTTCTTTTGCCACAGTCATTCTGATGCTGTTTGTAGGTCTTTATTAGTTATTCATTTTCTTTGTTTCTGCTGTTTCCAGCTACTGCAGTATCCAGACTTTTCTTTCTTTCTTTCTTATCAACAATTGTTAAATCTGGGGTGTTATTTGATAGGTTTTTGCCAGTTTGAATTCTAAAATTGCAGAGCATTTCTCATTTTTCAGGTCTTCTTATCTAGGGCTTTTAGTTCTGCTTGAATCCAGTCCACTATTCCAGCTGTGTATCACCACTGACTTTGGACTTTAAGATCTTCTTCATTCTTTGATGTATTCACTTCTAAATTTTTGGTTAACTTCAGTATGTTTGATGCTGTCATTCTGAGGGCATCTTGATTCTGTCCATGTTTCCTATTTGTTGCCTTTTAATATTGAGGGTTGCATTTTTGTCCAGTCCAAACTTGTCTAGTCTATTGAATTTCTTAGCTGCATATATGGACAATGTTGAATATACATATACATATACATATACATATGCCAGCTCGACAGCCATGTGTCATGCTCCTGTTGGAGTCTGGATCCAAGGAGGAAGATGAACAGCTGACAGGGAGTGGCAGTGTTGCTGTGGAGGAAACTGGGGAAGGGCAAAGTCTGGCTGGGCAGAGCAGGACAGTGGTAGAACAAGGGAGAGGGAGTTCAGAGAAAGACCCAGGCCCACCGCCTCTTCATCCAAGGGCATGCAGGGAGAAATGGAAAAGAGAGCAACATGGGTTGTGTAGCGTATGGGGAAGGAAAGGACCCTGATTCCCTTTATTAGTCACAGCTGGGAAGAGAGTTGAAAAGAAATGCATGCTAAGTGTGGCAGCTGCTAGGAAAAAACATGAGTTTATCTTTTGTTGACTTTGATTATCTGTTTTCCTGGCATCTTTCCAACCATGTTGAGTTATTGCCATGCCTTCACATCTGGAATTATTGTTCCTGCCCTGCTGGACTAATTACCTCATTTTGCCTTGATTGGACTTATAGATTTTGTTGACCACATTTTGAATTTGGTTCTCTGCAGACAATGGCTGTTCCTGGGAGAGTTTTTCTCCAGCCAGAAGATAACCAGGACATTGGGGGCAAAGTTGGAGCTAATAAAGGGATTCCTACTGATTATCTGACTGTGTTGCCTTTGT
Organism: Laticauda colubrina; assembly: GCA_015471245.1. NCBI lineage: Eukaryota > Metazoa > Chordata > Lepidosauria > Squamata > Elapidae > Laticauda > Laticauda colubrina. The sequence goes on along the minus strand of BLBF01000006.1, from coordinate 56,796,176 downwards.
GCCACAGCCCTGGTCATCATACCATGCTTTGCTACGAAACTATGTGATTGGGCTTAGTTTTGGAGGAGAAAAATAAAAGGAAAAAAATTCTGCCTCTGCTTACCAGCATCCATTGGTATTCATCTGGCTAGTGTCCTGTCAGTGCATGAGAGAGTTTGGAAACTGAAACAGTATTTGCTGTGTAAGCAAGAATGAGCCTGGGCATGGCTTACTCAACTGTTCTCTACTAAAGCTGCTTGCTGCTCTGAAACTAAAACTGAAACTCCTCTCCATTACCCCCCAAAATAACCCTAATTAATATCCCACCCACTCAAGTGCACAGGTAAAAATTAAGCTAGAGTGAGGATGAGGGTGGAACTGCCTAACTACTTACCTTTGGACAGTTGTAGCCAGGCCTCTCACAGCCTGACACCTGCCTTGTTGACCCATTTTTTTGCAGCTGGCAAGGCTGGCAAGGCTTTCCTGAAGGCCGCTGTAGCTGATAACAAAGCTCTGGATCGATCCGGAGCTCTGTTATCAGCTGCAGAGGCCCTCAGGAAAGACTTGCTGGCTACAGAAGAAGTTCTTGAAGATCTCTGATCCGTGAAAATAAGGAGGCTAGGGGTGATGTGAACAGCTGAGGTGAGTCATTGGATGACCTCCCAAAAAATAAGACCTGGTGCCTTTTTTTGGTGGCAAAAATTTTCTTATTTTCAGGGAAACACAGTGTGTGTGTGTGTGTGTGTGTGTGTGTGTGTGTACTAGCTCTATACTTGTGCTTCGCTATGAAATTATGCGATCGGGCTTAGTTTTTGGGGAGGAAAATAAGGGGAAAAAATTCTGCCTTTGCCTACCAGTATCCATTGGTATTCATCTGGCTAGAATCCTATCAGTGTATGAGAGAGTTGAGGTCTGTTTGGAAACTGAAACAGTATTTGCTGTGTAAGCAAGAAAGAGACAACAAGGAGCCTGGGCAATTGCTTAGCTCAACTGTTCTGGTTCTGCACAGCATCCAACAAAATTTGTTGGATGAAAAGCTGTGCTACAGACTAGATTTAATGATATAAAGTACACCATACCAGCATGGATGGGATCTGACCGGTATAACTACTGGTTCTGTTGCTCTGCGTTGTGCACGCATGCGCGCATGGGTGCAAGTTGTGCGAGTGCAATTTACAAACTGCTGAGCTGCCTGGACTGTGCTTTTTTCCTGCTTTTTCAACCACAGCTGTGTCACACAAAGCAGCTGAAGTTGAAAACACAAGAAAGAAAGGTCAGGTAAGAGCCAGGGCAGGCCGGTAGGCCAAAACAGCAGCAGACATAGAACCGGTTCTATGTATGCTCTCTGCTTGCTGCTTTCCATATCAATCGTTCTACAGAAGTGGACAGAACCAGTAGAATCCCACCCCTGCATACCAGAGTGTAATTTGATATGTACAGTCTTCCAAATACTAATCTTTATGTTTGCTGACACCCATCTAAAGCTCCTTTGCTTTCTTTTAGATTCTAAAGCTTTGTTTTTTTCATATAACTTTCTGTTTTAACATTTTAAATATCTTCTGGCTTTTCATGGTTTTTAGCTTTATAATCTGATGTAACTATTTGCTTTTTAATTGACTATACTCACTCTCCTTATTTGATCTATGGCTGTAATAAAGACTTGATTTGATATACATTGTATATGAAATCTTTGTTTTATTTATAATCTGTGACATATGTGAAATTCAGTATTTAAATGTTGTTGTAAATGACTGTCCTAGAACAGTTTTTCAAAGAATAAAAATAAAGTATTTTGATAATCTCTACAGAGTGTTTTAGCATATATTTGAAATATCCTAACTTTCGGTATTCCATTTTTTTCTAAACTATTAGTCCTTTCTTTATTTTGAAGAGGAAATAAGACCAAAATGATTTTTAAAAACTATTTATATAGATATATACAATATAGATAGAATTCTTTATTGGCCAAGTGTGTCTTGGTGCAAATGTTCTCAGTGTACATTAAAAAAAGGATACATTCTTCAAGAGTCAAGAATCATAAGGTACAACACTTAATGATAATCACAGAGTACAATAAGCAATCAAATCATACTAGGAAATAGTCACTATCAATTGTAAACATACAAGCAACAACGTTATAGTCATACAGTCACAAGTGTGAGGGGATGGGTGATAAGGAGTAATGAGAAGATTAATAGTAGTGCAGACTTTGTAAATAGTTGGAAAGTGTTGAGCGAATTATTTGTTTAGCAGAGTGATGCCATTCGGGGAAAAACTGTCCTTGTGTCTAGTTGCTCTGGTGTTCAGGACTCTATAGCATCGTTTTGAGGGTAGAAGTTGAAACAATTTATATCCAGGATATGAGGGGTCTGTAAATATTTTCAAAGCCTTCTTTTTGACTCATGCAGTATACCAGAGGGGAACCTTCAGGACCTTCTACGCCTTCAGAGAAGGCCTTAAAAAAATCTGGACCAAAAAATATAAGTATTAAATTATTTTATATAATCTATCTAATTTAATTTAATACAATACATTTAATACATTTTCTCTAATCTATGTTCTAAAGTTAAGTTTACTGTCAAGTTCACATCAGCAATGAAAGGGTTACTGTCCTGAAACACATTATCCAATCAGAATCGTCCGTCTCTATCAAAGCCCGGTTAGCTGGCTCATTAATTGGTTAGGACTTCATGAATCCAGGGCAAGGCCAAGCTATGTGTTTTGGTTTGGAGAGTGATGGGAAAACTGACCAATCATGGTTTGATTTTAAGTGGGCGGGACAAAAACAAAAGATCATAGGCCTTCGTGAAGTCCTACCAGCAGCCGTACAGTGAAATCCTGGACAACATTCTCACTCAGCTGAGGAACCGGTTCAAGGATCATGAAAAACTGATGTTCCTTGGCCTTCTGGGCCCCAAGAAGTTTGCCTCATACAGAGAAAACTTCCCCAGCTCTGCGTTTCACAGTAAGGGCTGAGGTGAAGGCCCAGCTGTAGTGCTCACGGTTCGCCACTGCAGTATACTGGTTCTCAATGGAAGGTAGGTTGGTAGTAATTGCTTTTTCTGCAGTTCTAATTATCTGTTAAGTCTGTGTCTGTCTTGTTGAGTTGCAGAACCAGACCAGACAGTTATAGAGGTGCAGTCTCAATAATTCCTCTGTAGAACTGTATCAGCAGCTCCTTGGGAAGTTTGAGCTTTCTGAGTTGGTGCAGAAAGAACATTGTTTGTTCTTTTTCTTTGTTCTTTCGATTTTTTTGTAAATGTTATTCTCTTAATTCTCGACCAGTACGGTTGCAGACTAAGGATCATGTACAGTTATTTCCTTAACAGAGTTAGTTGGTCCAAGTTGTGCTTCTGCATAAAACTATTTCCTATGTTTCCTATATAACATATAAGAAATAGTATTGTATCCTGTTTTCCTCTTCTCTTTTTGATCTAAATATGTGATAAAATATTTATGGCATTTCACTAAAACTGACATATATGATAATTGATATCAAAATTTCATTAAGTTACCAATTTATATGGGACCTTTCTATCCATTGATCTTTACTGTTGGATAAATTCAGCATTTTTTCTGATGAAAATATTGTAAGAGAGAAGTGGTATATTAATAAGACATCACTGATCTTATTGATCTGCTCTTAATATTCTGGCTCACTGCTTTGACAATATGTTTGCTTACTAATAAGCTACCTATTTCCAAACAGATATGTTCCTAGTTGTCATGTCCCTGGTGGAGACTGACTCTGAGGAAGAGGAGGAACAGCCAACAGAGAGTGAGAGTGTGGCTCCAGAGCTGGGGAAGGGCAGAGGCTAACTGAGCAATCAGAAGAGGATCCAGGCCCATCCCCTATCCATCCTAGGTCACGCAGGGAGGAGAGAATCAGGGAAAAGCGAGGGCTACTCAGGAGGAGATTACCATGATCCTCCTCGTGGCTTGCAGCTGGGAGCTATGTATATAAGTTTGCAACTACGCAGTCAGAATTGCTGGAGTCAAAGTTTAGTGTTTATTTTTTTGCTGGCGTTCTTTTCATGGACTCTCCTCGGTTATTTTCCTGGAGTTTATGATTAGTTATCTTGGCTTGTTTCAGAACTCTCATTATTGAGGTTTGTTTTGGTTTTCTTTTTGCCTCATTATTTACTTTTGTGACTTTAAACTGTGCCTAATAAAACAGTGAAGTTAAGTTGAAGGCCTTACCAGACTTTAATGTATGTTTTGGGTTTTGGGTTATTTTGAGAGACTATGGGTCATCACACTCTGTTCTTAATGTAGGGACAAAAACCTCTGCAAGTTTTTTTATATTAGCCACAAAAGGAAGCCATGAGAGGGTCTGGAATCCTACAAAGGTGGAATTAATTTTGACTGAATGTCAAATTGAATTGGGCTGAATAAGAAATGTTCAACAGATGTTACAATTTGTTTGAGATCTTTCAAAGTAAATGGATCTAGAATAACATAAATTGGAGCACTTCCAGACAATCTGTCTTTCTGACTCCCAATTATTTTTATTCTACTTTAAATAGACAGCTGGAGTTCATTAGGGTTGCTCTGATTGCTTGCAGACTCTGAGACACTATAAGTACAAACTTGCTTGTCAGTCTATATAATTTAAGGATAATTGATAGGCAGAGAATTTAATTAGTATTCACCTTTCTTGACAAAAGTTGAGGGTAGAGAATAAGCAACCAATTTCCTCTTGTTTATTGATATATTAACATGTAACTTGTTCTTCTCCCTCATTTTTTTTTCATACTCCTTTCCTCTAGAAGAGGAAAAGAGAGAAGAGGTTCTAAACCTTGGCATTTTGTGATTCCCATGACGATATTCCTAGTATTCAGCTCAAATGGTGTCTTCTATCTTAGTATAGGAACTATACCATCATACTGCTGCAATGGGATTCCAAAAACTGGGAAGTAGGATGAAGCAACAGTCTCCTTCAGCAAGACAGCAGTTATTTCTTGAAATATTGAGGTAGTAATTTTTATTCGTGTCATCATTCATAAGCATAGTTAGAAACAGAATTTGCTATTGGTGGATATAATGCCATTGACAGAATTACATCACAATGCCAATCATTCAATGACATAATCCTTGCATCAGTGAAAGCTTCAAATTCCCACTACTTCAGGGACAGCATTACCATCAGGAAGTTGATTTTTTTTTAATCACCCATACTTCTTTAAACAGACCTAAAGGAATTATATGGAAAGCTGTTGCTCAGGTATTGATCCATCAAGTTTTTCTCCATGTTAGTTATTTCCTCTCTGTCTCCTGGCACTCACAGAAAATCTAGTTGGGTTAACTTGCTTTATGTCAAGGGACTAGAAGAGAGTACAAGCCAAATTTAAGTCTCTGGCATTCATCTGGTTCTTGATAAGTTTAAGGTTCTTGATTAATGTATCAGACTTTGATATGTTTGTTATTCTTGATTATATATTAGATAAATTCCCAATAAATAAATTGGGAATGAAATTCCCTGGATTTTTTGCTTATTATTTTGCTTATTTGGGAACTTATCTTATGCCATATAACTGATTATATATAATTACCTGACTCACAAAGCAAACACTGAAAAAACAAAGGACCTATCTTTCTCTGAAAATGAAACCCCTGGGCTTGCTTTTTTTTTTTTTTCTGTGTTGAGACTGAGATTCAGTAAGTGTTACAAATTATGTAAGTGGTGGCAGTAAATCTATGTTGGAAATATACCAGGAACAGGGCTTGGCAGTATGTCTTATTCTGTAATATGGAGCCAATAATTACTTATTTTAGACTCATCAATATATAAACAAGACTACATCCATTTCTTGACTCCACTTATACCCAATGGGGGAATCTGTAATTAGAAAGTCTGAAATGAGATTTGGTTTCAAATCTAGGATTAAATTTGAATGGGAATTGTATATAACATTTTTGTTTCTAAGTCAGTAAGGTCAAACATCGCCATCAAAGTTGTCAAAAACATTGGTCTCAGTTCTTTTGTCTTATGATAACTGTTCTGCTGGTTAATTTTAACTAACTAAAATCTAAAATTAAAATACCTTAAATAACTTTTAAACAGTTGACTGGAAACTGTAACTATTTTTTGTCCCAATAGTAAAACTGTCTAATTTGTTTGAATAATCAAAATAGCATTTTCCATATTTTATTGGTGGCCAAACTTTAATTGATTCCTGATGTCACACTCTGGGATAATTTATATTTACTGTGATAGATTTCTAGTTTGTCATCAGTAGAGATTTTATATAAATGATGTGTTTAATAAAAATGTAATTATCTTTGGAGAAGTTTTCATTGCTGTGGCTAATGCAATGCAAGGAATTCTGAGGCAAATATTCAAGTGGAAAAATAGCCCTAGATTGTATAGGCTTAAGGAACTAAACTCTGTAGAAATTGCTTTATGGATCTCTTATGTCTTTATGGATCTCTTATTAATTTGCAGGAATATGCATAGTTATATCCATTTGAAGTATATGGATACTGCAGCATTTAAATTTGGATATGATGGGTGATAGGTGGGGAAAAGGCAGGGGAGTATGATGGTAATGCAGATGCAGATTATATATGAGACAGTACAAGTACTATATCAATTGTTAATTGTCATGTGTTAAAAAAACATTGTGTTTTTGAAACCATCTGAGATTTCCTGAAATCAATTTATCTACACTTTTAACAGTTTCTTGTTTGATAGTGTTGTTAAACACCTGCTATTCCAAAGCAGTTATTTTGAAATCTCTCTGGTGTCTCCTGAGACATTAAAATCCTCTGATATCAATTTGTTCTTAATCTGAGACCTAAGGTCAAATTTGTGTCAATTATTTTGGACAATTTTCTCCCAGACCTTACCCCTTAATTCTACATCACCTTGCCAAATTTATGCATTTGTTGAAGTGAAATGCAGCTTACAAAAACTTGTGCCTTTTAATAAAAACTGCTAGAAAAAAATTATCCCCAATTTACTGAGCTTTTGCTACAATGGATAACATTGTTCTCAACCTTCAGGGTCTAACAAGAAATAATATATGCATCATCTAGATCAGGGTTCTCCAACCTTGGCAACTTTAAGACTTGTGGACTTCAACTCCCAGAATTCCTCAGACAGTCTTCAAGTTGCCAAGGTTGGAGATCCCTGATCTAGATAATCTTCAAGGTCTAAACATGTTATTCTAGAAGAAAATGTGATTGAAGCTGATAGCATATTTTCTTGTTGGCTTTGGTTTGCACATGGTTCCCCCTTCTTTCCCTCTTTTTCCCCTGCAGTGATTATTGAAGTTTCCAGAAAGAACATTGCTGACTTTTCCTCTGGGTTCCAAAATGTTCACCATATGTGGCAAACATATGGCATACCTTCATAATAGAAAGGATATGACAGATTTTTATAAAAATGCCATAATGTGAAAAAGTTGCCATAGTACAACAAACAGCTGCTTTTATGAATGTTGTCTATTTTGAAATTAAACACCATTATTTATGATGTAGTTATGTGTAGCAATTTCAAAATAAGGAAATTAATCAAGCCCAAGTGGAAATGTTCATTTGACTGGTTGTGTGACCCAACTGCAAAACACACTGATAAAACAATTTGTATTGCAAGTAAAAATACTTGGTATATATCTGCAAATGTATATGTTACAGCTTTAAGTTAACTGCTTTACCTAACATTGAAACAATATCCCAGATTTGTTAACAGCTGCTATATGAAGATACGGCATAATGTTGCTAGAGTCATTGGATCAGGGGAAAAAAAACATGTTCTAATTTTTTTTAAAGGATGATGGAGATTGAAAAATGAGACACTTCCCTCCCTCCAAACATAGTACCTTTTGGTTACAAAAATAAAATTTCTTCAGAACCATTTGGACTAAACTAAACAAGGTGATAGGGGGTTCTTGTATCAAAACAAATGAATACAATTAAATAGATTTACCTCTTTTTCCTGGTGAGCAAAAATAATGAAGAAAAGCTTTTTGTACCACTGTATATGCTTTTCAGCAATATATATTTGTCCATTAACTTTTCAATGCATGGAGCTTTCTTAAGGGAAAAAAGATTAGCAATTTTAAGAACTTTTGTCTCGTATCCTCGAGGGAGTATTGCTGGCAATAATAAAATGAACATCCCAGTTACACACAGAATTGTGCCATATACATCATCCTAGTACATACAAGTATTCTTTCTAAGGCAGAAATGAATTACTACCATAGAAAAAGGTTTCATCTTATAATTTAGGACATAATTATATCTGTCCTAATATTAGTTGATTAGTTGATCAATCAAGTCAGCAGGAGAGATAAACTTTACTAGCCTAGTTATAACCAAATTAGAAACAAAGGATCATTTGCACTTTGGTTGTGGGTCATCATACATTCTATTTTGAAGAATCTTATTTGTGAGTATTTTTACAAATGAGTAATTCATTTCTGACTTCTTGTACATGTTCATTAATTATATCTCTCTATGAAATTATTCAATCTCAAATTCAGAAGAGAGGGAGATTTTTTTCTCATGTCAGGGTGTTTATTCTTGGAAGGAGTTAGGAACTCCATAAGCAGACTATAGATACTTATAATGGTATATTGAGATGTCTTAGAGAAAAATCTATCTATGTCATTCAGATTTAAAGCAACTTGATAAGACAGAACGAATTCTATGAAAATTACTTTGGGAGACAGGGAAAAGAGCCACAGTCAGGACAATGGTCAAATAAGAGGCAACTTAGCATGCAGTTTATAGATACACAAGAGGCAATTATCCCACAGAAAGGAGACCATGGCAAACATTTCAGAAATATTCATTTCTTTAGTTTTCTGGGCTATAAAGGTGATGGGGAAGAAATTTACTTTCAGGCTTGTAATATTCTATTAATGAAACCTTTCGATAAAGTAGGGCGAGTCCTTCTGTGTGTGTTATCTTTCTGAATTGCGTTGAAAGACTGACTATCTCAGTGAATAATTTGCTTTTTAATCTTCACACTCCAGAATTTCAATGCGAATGAAACTCTGGGCTGGGGTCTTTCAGTTGGGATGTACGTCATGGAGAACTTCCCCAAAATATATTTTACCACAATTTTTCTGGAATTAAAATATTTCCAAAAGTTACCTTCAGATAACTTCAGAAATAAAAATATTTCTAAAAATTATCTTCAGAAAGTGTGTGTGTGCATGTATATATGTATACTCAAATATGTACTGTGTGTGTGTGTATGTGTGTGTGTATGTATGTGTATATATATATATATATATATATATATATATATATATATATATATATGTTTTCTTAGACTTTCGCGGGTACTTACATGTGTGCTGTTTAGCTTCCTTCGAGTATTATCCCACGTCATTGTAGTTCTGTTAAAGTTGTAGCAACGTTTCAGCAGAATCTCATCTGCCATCCTCAGGCTTCTGTATAGAGTTAGTTCCTGGTTTCGAATTTGAGGCTGGTCCATTCTGATTGGCTGGGAGCCTGGATCTGTGCTCATTGGACTTGGAGTTTGATTGATTGGTGTTTCTGGTTTCTTCTGTCTGTTTTGTGGCTTTGATTGGCTGGCAACACTCTGTTTTTGTGTTGGAGGCTTTCAGTGCAGCTTGGCTCTGTGTGAAGGGACAGCTGCTCTTCATTAGCAAGCTGCTCTTCATTAGCAAGCTGGGTTTCACCTGGGTGCCTGGTGGGGGGGTGTTTGGGTTGGAGCTATCAGAGGGAGTCTGTTTTTGCCCAGGTGTTTGCCTGGTTGTGGCATGGAGATCTTTCTATTTGAGAGTGCAAGCTTCCAAATGATTAACAGTCTGCTGGAATCATCTCTTCTATTCATGCTGTCAGGTCTTTTTTCAATCTCTATGGCTTCTCTGATGATTCTGTGGCTGGGGTTTTCTATAGTGGCCAGGGTTTTAGTGCCATTGAAGTTGATGTTGTGACCTGTGGTTTTCATGTGTTGGACTAGTGAGGAGGTGTGTTCCAGCTTTTTTACTGAATCTTTGTGTTCATCTAGGCGGGTACTTATTCTTCTATTGGTCTGTCCAATGTATGTGGCGGGGCATGATGTACAGGGAATTTTGTATATGCCTTGGTTTTCCAGGTCAATTTTGTCTTTGGGGTTCCTCA
>BLBF01000006.1:56763518-56776096 GCA_015471245.1 Laticauda colubrina | reverse complement strand
ATATATATATATATATATGTTCAGCTTCCTTCGGGTATTATCCCACGTCATTGTAGTTGTGCTTTTAAAGTTGTAGCAACATTTCGGCAGAATCTCATCTTCCATCATCAGGCTTCTGTATTGAGTTCAACAAACTCAAACTCAAAGACTAGCCTCAAATTTAAAACCAACGGCTGTGATAGCCTGACCCACATACAAACTCAATGGCAGATGAGATTCTGCTGAAACGTTGCTACAACTTTAAAAGCACTACATATGTAGGTCTAGGTGTGTTCGGGTCTTCTCCCATGTAAGATTAAGAGGAATTTGGCAACATTTTGGTGAGGTCCCATTCACCATCCTCAGGCTGGTGCTTTCGACTTCATGCCAGTGCAAGCAGTGTGTGATTGGAGCTACTGTCTCTCTATAAATATTGGTGGTGGGGGCTGGTGTGCTGGGCTGGTTGGCTGTACTGCTGCCTCTTGATTGGTTGATGGAGTTGAAGTTGGTATAATGGGCTGTATGATGGCCTTGTGAGTTTTGTTATGGAAATATCCTGAATCTTGTGCTGTGATCTCCTTGTTTTGTAGTGAGCTTTTTTCCATGAGCCTCCTGTGTAGTAACGGCTTGGGTAATGGGTTGTGTGATGACCTTGTGAAATTTATTGCTGTGGTATCCTTGGTCTTGTGCTGTGATATCCTGGGTCATTTGCTGTGTTGCAACTTCTTGAGTTCTTGTGGTGTAATTTCCTGAGTTTTCTGATGTGATATCCTGAGAGGGTGGCTTTGATGTTGCATTCTGGGTTTTTGTCTGGCTTCGAGTTTGGGGTCTGGGTCTGTGTTCTTTGCATATGTCAGCTTGTTTGGTTTTGGGGTCGGGGTACAATAGCTGGCGCAGCAGCTGTGGTCTGTTTTCTGGATGGTGGTTGTCCTTTGTTTATAGGATGGGCTTGAGCCTGGGTCTGATGATGGGGATTGGCGGTGGTGTCCTGTGTTGTTTTGGGTCTGGTGTTGGTTTTCGTGGCTGGAACTTGTTTGTTGGTGAGGGCTAGCTTCCAGATGTCTTGTAGGCAGGAGGTATCGTCCCATCTATTCATATTATCTCGATGGCTTCTCTGATTATTTTCTTGCTGGAGTGTTCAGTGTTGGATATTAATTTGGTTCCTTCAAAATTAATTTCATGTCCTGTGGCTTTAAGGTGCTGGAAGAGGGAGGAAGTATTTTCTTCTCTTCTGACTGTGTTTTTGTGTTCTGCGATGTGTGCATTTATTCTCCTGTTGGTTTGTCCAATGTATGTGGCTAGGCAATTGTTGCATGGTATTTTTATAAACTCCTTGGTTTTCTAGCTGGATCTTGTCTTTGGGGTTTCTTAGGATGTTGGCTATTTTTGGTCAGTGCCGAAGACTGTCCTGACATTGTGTTTGTGGAGAATTTTGCTGATTTTTTCTGTGGTGCCTTTGATGTAGGGGAGGAGTGTGATACCGTTGTCTTGTACTGTTTTTTGGTTTTTTGGGGGTATCTCTTTTCAGATTAGATTGGTGGTAGTGTTTCTTTGGAATATGTTGGAAATTAATACGTTAGTGAGAGTGTGTAATTCTGTTCTCAGGTGGACTTTGTCAGCTAGGCGTTTGGTTCTGGAGATGAGGGTCTTGGCTACGGAGTTGATCTGTGCAGGGTGATGATGGGATTGTGTATTTAGGTAGTAGTTGGTGTGTGTTTTTTTCTGGTCGATGGTGTGTCCTAGGGAGCCATTGGGTTTTTTGTAAATTAGGACGTCCAGGAAGGGAAGTTGGTTGTTGGCTTGGAAACAGGAATTTCTCATAACAATATTCCATATTTATGAGCAATAGAAATTGAGTAGTTTTTGTAAGAAGCACTGAACACTGACATTTATCCAAGAGCTGTTTTTAAATAAAAATTTAATTTATGGAACAAGCATTTAGGGTAGTTTTTTAAGAAGATGTAATACCCATTACCAAATGTTTATCCTCAGATTATTCAGTATGACTGCCTTTATTAATTGAGCCACAAGTATTTGCTGCCATTCAAATTTGCTGCCATACGTTGAATACAATGCAGCATTGATCACTTGTCAAAATCTAACCATCTAAATGGGAGCTTGCAAAGTGAAAAAGCATGTTGAAAATCCAAAGAGCTTTCTTGAATATAAAATATTGAAATGGCATTCTTTGTTCCACATAAATACAACAGCTATATCTGAGAAGGAATCTCAACTCTCCTTGGTATTTGTGAGTTTTTCCCTCTTATTTTTTCTAAAATTATCTTATTGAATTGCTTTCTATTCTTTAAACTCCAGAATTTTGTTTTTTTTTATTTTGAGACAGGTAATAAGAAATTCAGTGCTCCAGAAGTTTGTTGAGAATGCAACTTTAATTTCACATTGTCCTGCTGAATTATGACACGACTGTCATATTATTAAAATGGTATTATTCTACTGGAATTATTAGAATTCCATCAAGGCGAAGATTTATATTCATACCTGTTTTGTCCCAATAGCATTTAAACATGAGATTATTTCAAATTGTGGCATAAGGCAAAAATGAAACTGTGAAATTTATATTTATATCAAAGTTACTCCTCATAGTATAGAGACAAAGTAAAAATACTATGTCCATTTTGAGACATTTTATTATTTGCTTTTATGATATATTTTCAAATTTCATTTCAGTGAGATTTGTTTTTTAGATGTCTGGATTCTAAATTAATCAGGATTTTGAAAAATAACTTATTAAATCTGCACATTTTTATTAAGGAAGGAGAATCTGTTCAGTGCTTGAGGTTAGTTGATTTGTTTTTTCCTTGTTTTATTTTCAGAGCATTTGGATGAACAAAATCCAAAATAGCAATGCTACCCCCCCCCCCCAAAAAAACACCCCACCCTGCAGTACTGAGAAAAGAAAAATCTTAGATTGGAATCAAAATCTTGATGGGAAATCCCTGTATGTTTCTATAATTTTTAATTTGTAAATCTCTAATAAAAAGGAATAAGGTTGTTCTAGTTTCTGTCTGCTTTTCAGCAGTCTCTGGACACTTAGAACAAAAATATAGATTATATTTTAAATCTGATTCTTTTATTATTATTATTTTGTATCCTAAGATGTTTTTAACTAATTAAATTATTATATTTTCACTAAATGCTTACCTATCTATTTCATCCTCAAAATAAACATGTAATTTTTCTACATGAGCTCAAGAAGCCATTGTAGCTTCTGTAAATGAGTCTGGTGTATTAATGAATTAGAATGATTTGACTACATTCCCTATTCAATCTCTGTACTTCAGGAATCCATAATTTCATTTATTTATAACCAACTGCCATGGCTACAATTTGCAATTAAACTAGGAAATGGTTATGATGGAATCTGATTCTATGTCTCACAATTTAACAGCTAACATAAGTAGTTTCAGGGAGAAAAATACAATATATTACCAGACTCTAGTCTTTTTTTTTTTTTTAAAGAAAGGTTATTTGTTATTTTCCTATTTCATAAAACCATGTTAAATTCTTATGAAGGAAAAGAAGGTAATGAGCAAAATTCAGATGGAGCTTACTACCATAAAGTCATATAAATCCCCAATGATGCTGAATGTGAAAGGGTGAAGTCAAAGCAATCTGTTTAACTTATTCCCCCTGCTAGTAGTTGCCTTTTGCAAATGTCTAAGGACAGGGAGAATACAGGGAGAATACTAAGATCAGACAGTTTATATACACAGGACCAACCTGAAATATATTATCATCCCTCTCTAGGCTTTGGGAGCAACAGCTTGTAATCATCATGAACATCAATCAGAACAAACATCAACCTACCAGCAATACAATAATGGGCAAGAAAGAACTGGGACAGTAAGTCAACCCTTGAATGAGTTATCTGAAGATGCTAAGCCCAAGGGTGAAATAACTTTAATTATATGTGTTCAAGCAGAGATTGGAAAGTTATCTGCTGTAAGTGATGCCTTGAATCTCTTCTAAATCTCTGTATAGAACAGGAAATAGTATCCAGTGGTCTAATAATGATGAGAGCCCGTGCAGTTTAGAGATTAAAGGCATTGGACAGACACTTGAAGTTTGCTGTGTGACTTTGACAAGTCACTGTTTGTAAAGCTTATCTTAGAGTTGTTACAGATAGAAATGGGAGGGAGCGCTCTAACATGACTAAGAGTGCTGTGGACAAGCAAATAACAAATTTCATCATGTATATGATTGTATAATTTTCATAAAACTCTTGAAATAGTTTAGTAAGTTCTGTAGTTTATTGGTTTATTCAAAATGGGTAGTTTATTGGTTTATTCAAATGTCCATGAATTATATTTCAGTTCTTAGATCCCCACAGAATACCACATTGAAAATAATATATCCAATGACTCCTTCACCTATCCCTTCTGTTGTCTCCATCCATAGATCTTTTCCAGATTTTGGATTTCCTGCTGCTTTCAGTAATGGAAAGTCGGCAATAGGTCTCCAATGGACCTTCAGGTTCAGTTCACTTCCCTGTAAAAAAGGGAAAGTACAGGTAGAAATTTTTAAAGCAGCTGAGTGCCTTACTATGGATAAAGTTGAAGATAACAACAGGAAGCCAGGAAAATACACAATTACTCTAAAGGATGCTAGATATGTACAATATTCACACTCTGAAATACATTTTTTGGAATCAAATCTAAATTGTTGCACTACCATATCCATTAACCATCTCATAATCAGTATGGGTTAATATTATTTTGTTTAACAGTATTCCATAACCTGTCACTTGCAGATGAGGAAAAGTTAGTAAGCTTAGTAGTCACCCAGCTAGCTTTCGTACCTAATGAAGGCTTTAAAAAATCACAATCTCCTGGTTTATAGGCCAGCACCTAAACTTCTAGACTCATTTCACTGAAAGAACATTATAATCTCAGGTCAAAGTTAGAGGTGGCACATCATGTTGAGTAAATTAAGATTAGAGTTTCACTTATTTCCATAACAAGATACCTAAATGGAACAGAAAATGAGATGCCAATTAAGTAACAAGAAACTAAGTTAATATAAGTAAAGCAACCTTGCTACAAATATTATAATATTTTTCTCCATTTTCTAGTGACATTCATTTGAAGATATATCCTCTTGACAAAATTTACGTATCCTTAAAAAATGTAAACTAGACACTCATTCACTTCTTTAAAGGACTTATTTTCTCATTATGAGTCAAACAGTCATCACATATTTTTTGACACCCATGGGAAGTTGATTGATGACTGATCATCTCTAAGTGGTGAATGATTGATGACTGCACCTCCCTATTATTATCATTCTGGAGAAACAGATTGCAATGTGCCGAAAAAATAAACATACACACCAAACACCACTAGAAATGGCAAAATAATTAGCTCAAGAACAACCAGTGAACAATGAAGCAAATGAATGGACAATTGGCTGCCTCATAATGAAGTTGATATAAGTCCATATATTCCTCTTAACCTATGACCTATGGTAATAGGAAGTTTCCAATATTGAATAAAATTTTCTGTAGGAATTTTTTCTGTATCCTATTCCAAGTCTGGAGACTTCTATAACTGTTCAAATTCAGTTCCTATAAAGTATTGTTATAATAACAATAGTGATTGAGTAACATCTAGAATACACTAGGCTTAGGAAGATTGCCTATGCAAAATAAACAATCCATGATTTTGAATATCACCAGAGTTAACTCTATTATTACCTAACTTTAAATGAGAACATGATCCATAGATATAAGAGAACATGGTACTTTATTTTTGTGAAGAAAGAAAATCAGAATTATTTATCTCTCCTTTTCATTTCATTATATGCTGCTGCAAAACAACTGGATGTCGGGAGGAGAAAGGACTCAGTTGTGAAGAAGAGTCTACAAAAGGATTTTTAATATCTTTCAGGAGACATTTGAAATGCCATTTTCTATGATATTTGGCTAGATACCATTCCAAATGCATCGTGACTGGCCTTTTTAATTCAAGCAAGACTGTTAAAAATGAAAGCGAGTTAATGGAATCCAGAGAAACTGAAAGCAAGTTAATGGAATGGTTTTCTACCATTTTAATGTTTTCTGCTGCTATCTGTTCAAAACTTTTTTAAAAAAATCCTACTTCAGAGCTTGTAATATTAAGATACAGCATTCTATAAAATCTTATATTGAAAAGTAAGCTCTCATTTAGCATTTTCTCATTGCAATAACAAAGCTGTGACTTTTAGAATAAGTTCGAGATGCAACCAAGGTCTGGTTTGCTTTTTCTATTTCTCCAGAACATACATTTCACATGTTTAATATTAAGAAAGTAATGATATTTTAAAATATTATAGTTTGACTAGCTGGTGTCTCAGTGCTTAAAAAAAGCCAAAGAATGTCTATATTCCAGCAGTCCACTGAATGATAGAATGAGCTCCCATCACTTGCCTGAGCTCCTGACAACCTAGCAGTTCAAAAGCATGTAAATGCAAGTAAATAAATAGGTAACACTGATGAGAAGGTAACAGCATTCTGTGGTTCACCTTATGCTTTATGCTGTGGTGTGATGTCATACTGGCCACATGACTGCAGAAATGTATTTGGACAGCCCTGGACAGTCGTCTCTGATTAGTGAGATAAAACCTGCAGGGACTCTTTTATAGTTTTATAGTTCAGGATAATTTCTTAAAGGTGTATGGATGTTTCCAATGTCTGCAGAAATATGTAAAATTTTGGAATTTGTTCACTCTCTTGCCCAAATGTAATTCTTAAAGGCTATTGATACAAATTACATTAAATTTAGACAAGAAATTAAATATCCAATGAGTTTCATATATTAATTTTATATAATTCAACAAATGAACGTTGTACAAATGCTGAATAAATGAACGTTAGTTAGATGAAATGAAGACTAATTATATAAATGTATAAGCTATGCTATTCATCTGTACTAGAATTTTGGATTAGCGGACTTTTCGGGTTATATCTACAGCATCATGTCACTTATAATCCAATCCTTTGACTTGTATAGATCCCACAAATTGAACATATGATCATTAGAATATACTGTGCTATTGAGCTATAATTACCTCCGTTATCACCTCTTTTTCTTTCCTCTATCTCACTGCAGGTATTCTAGAATTCCCAGAAATTGACACATGTGTTGAAACCAGGCTTTACTTCCATAAATAAATAATTCACAATACTTGAAATATGACGTAGTCCCTCAAACATAATTCTAGGTCAAAGTCAACAACTTTAATTTAGGAACTGATGAGTTGTCTCAAAGGTGCTAGTTTTCAAAAGGCAGCTGGGTTTTGTTTTTTCTTGAAGATGTTTTGCTTCTCATCCTAGAAGTGCTTGGATGAGAAGTTCTGAACAAGCTTCTTGGATAAGAAGTGAAACCTCTTCAAGAAAGAACAAAGTCCAATTGCCTTTTGAAAAAAAAAAAAAGGACATTTGGGACAATCATAACCTGGATGACTGAGAATCTCTGTAAGCATTGAACTGATGAGTTGTACTACAGGTGGCTATTTTATATAGTAGTAATGATAATCATATTCTGCTATAAAAGATATATAAATTACTGCTGAAATATCATCTTTTCATTTACTTTAAGAAATTATATTGTCAATATGTTATTACCTCAATGGAATTTCATTTAAAAATAATTCCAATTTCCTAGTCTCCATGGTGTAATTTTTGAATGAAATGAAGGGAAACCTCCTTCAACAGGTCAGGCACTGTGGCGGGAGAAGGCGGAGCTTCATCTTGGTGCTACAGCTGCGATCTCGGGGCTCTGAGATCGCAGCTGATATTTTCGCCCCTGGTCGGTCCTAACGGACCTAAACCGTCCTGTAGAGACGGGGATCGTGAAGGGCACAGTCCCAGGATCCCAGAGATATCGCAAAATCTCTGGTTTGATCCGGGAGAAGCCCTTTTGCTGGTGGTGGAAAGGCAGCCTCCAAAGCTGCTGAAGTCGGGACAGCTCCAAAAAGAAAGTGGCTGGAGTGAGTGTGTGTCGGCTGGGTGAGAAACCTCTTTTGTATTGTAAATTGGTTGAGACCTGAAAGGATATCCTGAACAAAGAAGAAACCTGTGACTTTATTTTTGTTTGACTGGAATTGTTTGAGCGGCGTTTTTTAAAGTGATGTCAAATTGAGGCTTGGATTCTTTCCTTACTACTTCTTTTTCTGAGGACTTTAATGTGACTTTGTAGGTAACCAGATTGAATTTTTTCTTATATATATTTTTATGCTTCTTTTGATTTTTTTAATTTTCTTTAGGATAGAGGCCCCCTTTGTTCTTTTTTTTCTTTTCCTCTGAGTTTTGTATACATTACTCTTTTTTCTGGCTGGGGGGGAAAAAAAGTATTAAGAGATCTTGCAACACTGCCAACTAGAGGCTTGAAAGTACTTTATTTGAATTGGGGAGAAATGTATAAACACTCCTTCTCAAGGACATTTTAATGTGATAAGATGAGGGAGAGCACAGAAAAATATTATTACAGGTGTTTTCCTGGACTCTTATCAATATTTCAACACTTGAGGCTTGGCTTTGAAGCTGCTGGAGAAGAGAGTCATAATAAGAGCCTTGGATAAATAAAGTGCAGTGTGCAGTCCATATATATATATATACTTGTGAAATCTCTACTCGCCAGCCTTTTTGTATATTTCAATTCTAGTAATATTTTTATTTTTGCTTTTTATTTCATCCTTTTTCTTCTTTGGTTTTGGGCCTTTTTATTATTGGATTTTTCCATTTTGGATCATAATTGGCTACTCTATCAGATGGACTGAAGGTTTAAAAGAATTTGAAGTTTTTTGAAGCATTAAAGTGAAAAAAAAAGAAAAAAAAAGAAGAAAGTGTTAAATGAAACAGACTGTGTGTATTTGGATTGTTTGGTGACTTTGGGGCTTTTGGAAACTCTTATTTGAATGATTAAAATCATTTGGGTCGTTTAATTTTTTTTTTTTTTTTACAATGGCATTACTTATGGATGAACTGAAAATGGAATTTATAAAATATAAACAAGAGAAACAAGAAGGGAAGGATTCTTTTGGCTCTATTTTTAATTTTTTAGAAATGGCAATTTCTACATATGAGAAACTACAAGAACAAGAAGATTGGGATGAAGAAGAAACCATCCTTAATGAACAAGCAACTTTATTTGGGAAGAAAGGGGAAAGGGGAGAAAGAGAATGGAGAATTTAAGACTTAAAAAAACAACCAAAAAAGGGAAAAACAAGGTGAAAAGTGGACACAACATCAGAAAGCAACAGAAAAGAGGAATACATAAGAGGGTGGAGATTAAGAGACAAGGGGGTAAAAAGGGTAGAGTGGAGAAGCAAGGGAGGAAAGAAGGGAAGAGAAGCTACAAAGGTTTGAAACAAGATGTAAAGAAACAGAATTTATTTAGAGATAATGGGTAAACATATAACTGAAAAAGAGATTCTGCAAAGGTACATAAGATTGTGTTGTTGTATTTGTATTTGAAATAATGTTAGAAAATTGGAATAATATATGATTATAAAATGGGACAAAATATTTAATGTAACAGCGAAAATTTTTTTAAAATAAAATAAATGAAATCAAATATGAGAGAATTGAATTAAAGAAAAATGGGAACATTGTCATTGTATAATATTTTAAAATATAAGTGAAATAGGGGGATACTTATTTAGAAAGGATTGTGTAAAATGTTTAAGACTTAAATGAATATTAATTTTAATGATATAATTTCAATTGCTATGGATTGTTGTTTTAATTATATTATATATTTAAAAAAAATTTTTTTTTCTTGTTTTAAAATATTGAGTCTATTTTTAGAATGTACTACGCAGAATCCGAATGAAAATTATGTGTTATGTTAAGCTTTAAAACTAGGGGGAGGATAAGTATGACAAGGCATTATACTCCAATTAGTCATTACAGAAGAAATTTTGTGTTAATGAGACAGGACAGACAAAGGATATAAGTATAATGATTTAAATTGAGATGAAATAAATATAATAGAATTAAGAGAGTGAAAAGAGGGGACAAGAAAATGTAATGTATATAGATGTATATTTTCTATATAAATGTATATAGAAAATGTAAAATAGTAAATAAGAAATGGAATGCTATATAAAAGTAAGCATGAACTTGAATTTATGTCTGTACAAAAAGATGTAACTCGGGATCAAACTGCCGTCCAAAAAGATATTTTATGTTTTTTATGTTTTGTGTTTTGTTTGTATATGTTTGTTTGTTAAAAATTAATAAAATTCTTTAAAAAAAAAAAAAAGAGGTCAGGCACTGTGGCAAAGAAAGCATGGTTCTTTGGTGCTGATATATGATATTATTTAACTGAAGGGATCCAGAATGTACCAACTGTAAGGCATCCAGAAACTATCCATGATATCAATCACTCCGAGACATTTTCTCTCCAATTGATTTATTTAGAAATATATCTGGCAAATGTCAAAGGCAATTTCCCAAAGTGAAATTATTTTTGTGCGTTACACAGAATCCACCTTCTCTCCTCCCTTCTCTCCTCCCACTTCTACACTTCATGAATCATGAGAACCAATTAACTGCAATTGAAATTTCTTAATATGATATACAGAATAACCCTGAACTTTTCAACTAGAAGAACTAGCACAAAAAATCAGAGGTACAAAACAGAACTATTCTGAAGATGCAAATAAACCAGGCATATGGTTAGCATATAAACTGAGAAAGGAGAAAGAATCAAGGAAAACATTGCAATTAATAGATGACCAAGGCCAAGCTTGCTATGGTAGTAAAGAGAAGAAGGAAATTATACGAGACTACTATGGGAAACTATCTGCACAAAAGAATATTGATGAGGAAAGAGTTAAACAGTACTTGCAGAATGCTAATTTACCCCAGATACCTAAAGAGATTGAAACAATGTTAGAAAGCAATATAATGATGATGGAGTTAACTGAAGCACTCAAGAAGCCAAACAATGGAAAGGCACCAGGCCCAGATGGACTTCCAGCAGAATTTTATAAAACACAATAGGAATCATTGAACCTTCCATTGCTAGAAGTTATGAATGAAGTTATGTTAAAGAAGAAGATACCCAAATCATGGTCAGAAGCTTATATTACTCTTGTCCCAAAAGAGGAGGCCGATCTATTACAAATCAAGAACTATAGACCTATTCCCTTACTAAACGCAGATAATAAAATTTTTGGTTCAATATTGGCGGAAAGACTTAAAAAATACCTAAACAATTTTATTCATTCTGATCAAAATGGATTTCTGCCAAAGAAACAAATTAAAGACAATATGAGAGTAATCTTGGACACTTTGGAATACTACGAGGCACACCCTGAAAAACAAATGGCTTTGATATTTTTAGATGCACAGAAGGCATTTGATAATGTGAATTGGTGATTCATGTTATTACTGCTGGAACAGATGGGCTTTGGTAAAAAAAATATTCAAGCAGTAGAAGCTACATATCATAACCAAATGGCAAAGGTAATGATAGAGGGAGAACTGACAGGCTCTATTGATATAAGAAAAGGAACAAGACAAGGGTGCCCACTATCACCTTTGTTATTTGTGTTCACCTTGGAAGTGTTAAACAGAAATATTAGAGAAGAAAAGTATATAAAAGGGATGAAAATTAAAAAGGAAGAATTTAAATTGCAAGCATTCGCAGATGATTTGGTTTTCATTTTAGAAGACCCACTAGAAACAGCATTAAAACTGATAGAAAAGATAGAGGTATATGGAAAGATAGCTGGTTTGAAATAAATAAAGACAAACAAAGATTTTGACAAAGAATATGTTATCAAGACAAAAGGAAGAACTGGTGGATGTATTAAAAATTCAGGTCACAAATAAGATCAAGTACATGGGAATACATTTGACAGCAAGCATATGGACAAATTGACAAAAAATAATATATTGTTTGAACATATAAAACTAAGATAAGATATCTCCTTCTGCTGTGATCACATTGTGACCACAAAGCACTTCCCAAGTAATGTGATAGATAGGGCCTACTCTCATTCCTTTAATTAAAGGTTGAAGCACCTGATATGATGAGCTAAGATTCCCCATCATCTGGAGCAGACAAGAAATAAGAACATTCTTATTTGGAATTGGAATTGGACATTCTAAGATAACAAGAGGTCAGATCCTAGCAGACCATTTTGCTTTAAAAATTGCATCAGTTTTAAAGTCAGAGCAAAGACAATAAGCTCAGGAAACAAGGATGGCTATGCCCGAGTATGCTCACAGCTGGGGCTAATTAGGAACAATGCTTGTTTTCTGTTTGAAAAATACTTTCCAACATTCGAGCTACATTCATAGTATTCTTACTGTGCAATTAGAATCTTACTTTAACAAACCACGCTAGTAGCAGAATTCTTTGGTGTTTAATCCCTTGGCTAATGTTTTGTTCGGAAAACACATGAGGTAGACCGGGTTCCAACAACAAATACTTTATTCTTCAACTAGTTAGTAAATAGGAACACTTGGCTGAGCTGAGGCCAGCCTTTTATACAGGCTGGCTTGCCTGCTTGCAGCCAATGGCAGTTGTTTAGATTTGCCGCCTTTTAGCAGCTCTTTGGATTGGTTCCTAGTGAACCAATCCAATGTT
>BLBF01000006.1:56744260-56758518 GCA_015471245.1 Laticauda colubrina | reverse complement strand
GGCCAGCCTTTTATACAGGCTGGCTTGCCTGCTTGCAGCCAATGGCAGTTGTTTAGATTTGCCGCCTTTTAGCAGCTCTTTGGATTGGTTCCTAGTGAACCAATCCAATGTTCATTTTATTGACCAATCAGGTTTGTAGATTTGGAGTCACCCACTTTACATATAGAACACCCCTCCCCCCTTAGTTCAGTCCTACGTGGTGATGTAGTCTCGCAGGTAGGCGGGGCTTTTCCGGACTCGACTTGACTTGCGCGGTTCATTCTTAGTGCAGACTTCGACCGGTTCGGATGGGGCTGTTGTGTCATCCGTCCTTCTCCCTGGAACCGTCTGGAAGGGTGAGTCAGCCATTTTACCGCCGCCTGAGTTTCTTAAGCTGACGGTTTTGCCGCTCCCTCCCGTTTCCTCTGGGCAGGTCGAGCTGGCTTGGCTGGCCCCTTCCGATGGGCTCTTCACGCAAGTCTCTCCAAACAGTGAGTCTTTTATTTGCTCTTTTTGTTCGTATGTTTCATTAGGTTTGGTTTTAAACAGTTCTTTATTTATTTCTCGCCTTTCCCCCCCCACCTTGGTTTGCAATTCGCCGGTTTTTTCGGTGAATGTTTGTAAGTCTGTGGTTCTCTCTATAATTCGAGATCGAAGCTGGTCTATGTGCCGCTTCCATTCCCTGCCATCGTCTAATTTTAATCGGTAGGATTTGGGGCCTGTAATTTGGATAATCTGTCCTGGTAGCCATACCGGGTCCCCGGTGAAGTTTTTAGCGTATACCAAATCGCCTATTTCGAATTGTCTGAACCGTGTAGAGGAGTCAGGGGGGTTTTCTGGGGTAAAATTTGGGTGTAACCTATCAAGGTGAGATCTTAATTTTCGCCCCATAAGTAATTCTGCTGGGGACTTATTGGTTATGGTACTGGGCGTTATGTGCTGGAGTGTGAGCAAACGGTTTACTTTCTGTTGGACATCTCCAGCGTCCATTCGTTCCAAACCTTCTTTAGTAAACCGGACCATTCTCTCAGCCCTGCCGTTCGCAGCCGGGTGAGCCGGCGCGGTTAGGGCATGTCTTATACCTAGGGAGGCTAGGTATTGCTCAAATGGTATGCTGGTTAGCTGTGGCCTGTTATCTGAGACAAGAACGTCCGGTATGCCATGGGTGGCAAAAAGGTTGTCCAGCTTTTTAATTACAGTTTCTGTTGTCGTTGATGGCATAACTTTTACTTCAAGCCAATTTGAATAGGCATCAACGACAATCAGAAAGGTATGCCCCTTGGTAGGACCCGCGAAATCAATGTGTATTCTTGACCAAGGTCCCCGAGGGTTTTCCCAGTCCTTAACGGGTGCTTTTGGTGGGGATGGTCTAATTGCCTGGCATTTGTGGCATGAGCTTACCCAATACTCTATGTCCTTATCAATACCCAGCCACCAAACATAACTTATGGCAAGGCTTTTCATCTTAACCATTCCCGGGTGCCCTTCATGTAACAACTTAAGTACCCTGGGCTGTAATTTGGCAGGGATTACTACCCTATCACCCCACAACAAACACCCCTTTTGGATTGAAAGTTCAGTCTGTCTGGACCGGAAAGGTTTAAAGTTTTCAGTTTTTTGATTCTCCGGCCAGCCTTTACCTACCCAGCTAAGAACGCGGGCAGTCAATGAGTCTTTCGCGGTGGCTCTGGCGACATCATACGCTGATATGGGTAGATCGGGGCAAGTCTCGATTTGTAGCATTGTCATCGCTGGTGCCGGGTCTTCGTCGGTTGCTGGTAAGGGTGCTCTACTCAAAGCGTCCGCATGGGAAATTTGTTTCCCTGGCCGATGTGTCAGAGTGTAGGAATAAGCTGCTAGGAACTCTGACCATCTCGTCATTCTTGGGGACAGTATTTTCGGTGTTGGCTTGTTTCCCGCCAAAATCCCCATTAGCGGTTTGTGGTCCGTTATGATTTGAAAAGTCCGCCCATATAAGTATTCGTGGAAGCGTTTTACTCTAGCGACAATTGCTAGAGCTTCCCTGTCCAATTGGCTGTAATTCCGCTCGGTTTTTGATAGATTCCTAGAGTAATATGCGACGGGTGCTTCTCTGCCATCAGGTAGTTGGTGGCTCAGGATGGCACCTACTCCATATGGTGAGGCGTCACAGGTCACTGTTAATGGCAGAGTGTTGCTAAATTGGATGAGAACGTTTGTTGATGTTAGCAAGCTTTTAATATTTTGGAAGGCTTTTTTTTCTTTGTAACCCCAAGTCCAAGTTGCCTTTTTGTCTAGCAGACGGTGTAACGGTTCTGCTATAGTGGCTTTGTTTGGCAGGAACACGTTATAAAAATTAATTAATCCTAAGAATGCTTGTAGTTCGGTTTTATTTCTTGGTTCAGGAGCGTCTTTGATTGCTTTAACTTTTTTGTCTGTGGGGTGGATACCCTCTCCATCTATTGAGTAGCCCAGGAATTCGACGCTGTTCTTAATTAAACAGCACTTTTCTCTATTTACCTTGAGGCCAGATTCCCTAAACTTAGTTAATACTTCTTTGAGTCTGTTCCTTAATTGAGTTTCATCTCTGGCCGAGATTAGGACATCGTCAAAATAGGGAACGACTCCTTGTATGCCATTTAGAAGGCGTTCCATCAGACTCTGGAAGACGCCAGGGGCCACGCTTACTCCAAATTGGAGCCGGTGACATTTGAATGCGCCCTTATGGGTGACTATAGTCTGTGCTTCTGCTGTTTCTGGGTCCACTGGGAGTTGTTGATAGGCTTATGCCAAGTCGAGTTTGGCGAAAACTTTGCCTTTTCCCAGGGAATGAAGCAAATGCTGGACTACTGGCACCGGGTATGCGCTTGGTTGTAATGCGTGGTTCAGGGTAGCCTTATAGTCACCACAGATTCTGATGGACCCGTCAGGTTTAATGGGTGTGACAATAGGCGTTTCCCACTTGGCATGGTCCACAGGTTCTAACACCCCTTGGGCTATTAATTTGTCCAGCTGTTCCTCTATTTTTGCCTTTAGTGCAAAAGGAACTCGCCTGGCTTTTATTCTTCGTGGGGCTATTTGGGGGTTTAGATTGAAAGAAATGGGATTTCCACGATACTTGCCAAGTGAGCCGTCAAAAACGTCCTGGAATTCTCGGATGAGGTCGTCTTCCCAGCCGGTTGTAGTCACTCGATCGACCCCGGTCATCCCGATGCCCAATGGCGCGAACCATTCGATGCCCAGGAGGCTTGGTCTGTCTTGGTCGACTATAGTCAGCGGAAGCACCTTGACGTGATGTTTGTAGGTGACTCGGAATTGTCCCATGCCTACCACAGGGATTTGGTTTCCCTGATAGTCCTTGAGGGTTAGGTGCTGCTTCTTCAATTCTTTGGGTTTGATACCTGGGACTAGCTGTTTTATTGTGTCCCACGATACCATGGAGAGGAAGGACCCCGAGTCCACTTCCATCTTGCAGTGTTTTCCTTAGATTTTCACGATGACTTTAATTTTTTTTCCACTTTCCGTCTGAGCGCTCTGTATAATGACAGTTTGGTGTGTATTGGCTCGCTTCTCTTGTTGCCACTTTCTCACGACTCGTTTAGGCTCAGCTCGTGTTGGGGAATTTCTGCGTCTCGTTGGGCTGTAGTATTTTTTGTTCCTGCAGACCTTCTCGATGTGCCCTCGTTTTTTGCAATGCCAGCAGATGGCATCGAGAAATCTGCATTCGGCTCGGGGATGGTTTCCTCCACAGCCAGAGCATTCCCGCCAATTTCTCCTTTCGCGCTCTTTTTTGTTCATGAGCAAACGGTGGACCTCGTCGTCCTCTTCGCTCGATTCAATTGTTTCGCCCGACTCTTCGTAGTGGGTTGTGGTGGCAGGGTGCTTTCTGTCTTTGGTTGGTGTTTCTTCACTGTGTGTGTTCATCTTTTTAATGGCTACGGCAGATTTTTTCGCGGCTTCAGCAGCTGTGGCTTCCGCGATGGCTTCGGTAACAGTGATGTTGGGTTTGTTGAGCAATTTACTCTGTGCGGTCGAGTCTCTCAGGCCCAGCACCACGCGATCCCTCATTGCCTCGTCTATGTTCAAAAATTCACACTCACCCCCTATTTGTCTGAGGGCAGCGATGAAATCGGCGACGGTCTCTCCCTCTCTCTGGTCTCTGCAGTAAAATTCGTGTCACTTTATTTAGTTAGACACCATCGGAGCGTAGTGTGCTTTGAGGAGTCTTTGCAATTCTGTCCACGTTAGTTGTTTAACGTCCCGGGGCTTCGCAAGGGCCTTTACATATTCACCCACTTTACATATAGAACAGCTAACATGAGCAATTCTTGTTTCTATGATTCTGTTATTCTCTGTTTGTTCACCACCTTCTAGCTCTTCCTCTTGCAACTCATTAGAACTCTGGACTGAGTTCTGTAGACTTTTGCCTCTAGTTCCCTGAATATTTTCTTTCAATCCTAATAGGCACATTCTCCTCTTGAATTTTCCCTGAATTTTGTATGACACTACATCAAAGCAATCCATCTGCTTTCTTAATTGTTTGAGTAATAGTGCCCTCATTTTTTTGATTCCCAGAATAGAGGAAAGGTTGGTACATTAATTTGTGTCTCTGTGACAAAAGAATTCTACCTCTTTCTCGGGATGTACCTTGGGGCATTCTGAGTGTCTGTAAATAACTGAAGTCATCAGGTAACACCAATTATTTTTCTCCCAATGTGAATCTTGGCATAATGTGCATATTTGAACTAAGCTAATGTTTTCTGCCATTAGTTTTCATACCTGTGATAAATAAACATGTTTATAATTGCACTAACATAGAACATTTAGATGGTCAAGTGTTTGCCTACCACAATGTAATATTTTAATAAATAAATGAGCAAATCCCATATATGTTCAAAGCAAAAAAATATGTATAACCATTATTTTAAATATATTAATTTAGTTCTTCAATCAAGGCTGTATAATATAAGTAGTATTAGAATAGCACTAGTTTGAATATAAATTTAATTCCCATGCATATCTGAGAATGCATCCTAAATTGTGCCTAGAATAGGATCATTAAAATAATTGGCTTAGTAGTCTGACAAATTCCACCCATCACTCTTTTTTTCTAACTGGTTTATGCTAAGAATAACTAAGCCTGAATCTAACTCACTGTATTTTGTCGGATAATGTTAGTTTTATGTTTAATAAATTCCTTGTGATATTTTTGATTGTATCTGATGTTTCATTAAACTGACATTTTACTGAAATATGATTTTTATAATAGTTTACCAGATGGTTAACTTTATAATAAATCAATTTTATACACATGCAGATTGGAAAATAAAAACAATTTTTGGGTGGCCTTCAAGCCCAATAGTCTATCTGAAATACTAGCATTAACAAACAAGGTTTACATTTGACAAAAATCCCAGACAAGTTAATTACAGAATGGGCTTGAATGGCAATAGAAGTCCTGAAGCAGTGGCTTGGTTCTTTATAATAACAATGTTCAAGTCCAACCATTTATTTGATTATAACATCATAGAGCTTGAATTTTAGACTGTGCAGTAGTCATGTTTTGTGGTTGTTGTGCATTAGAGGTGTTATTCAGCAGGTTCTGACCAGTTTTGGAGAACCAGTGGTGGAAATTTTGAGTAGTTCAGAGAACCAGCAAATATCATCTCTGACTGGCCCTGCCCCCATCTCTTCGCTGCCTCATGAGTCCCAGCTGATTGGCTGGGGCTTCCTTGGTTGCCCTGCGCAGGAAAATGGAGCTGAAAAGCAGGTTAGTGTGGTGAGGAGGGAATGGGATTTTGCAGTAACCTTCCCCTGCCTTGCCCACCAAGCCACACCATGCCGACCAAGCCACGCCCATAGAACTGATAGTAAAAAATTGAATCCTACCACTGTTGTGTATGGCTTTTTCAGTGAATGAAATGTAAGTATTTTATAATTACTGTAGTCTTGAATCTGTGCTTATAAGCTTTCTGATTCAGATATTATTCTGAGTGAAGCCATTCTTCATTTTTAAATATATGGTAATGTAAGACATTTACTGTTCTGTATGGAACTTGGTAGGTTCCAAGTACTTCATTCTGATTGGCCAAAAAGGCCACTTATGGATTGGTTTGCTAGGAACCAATCCCGGAAGCCGCCAAATGGCGGGAATAATTAAATAACTGTCATTGGCCACAAGCCGGCAGGCTAGCCACTATATAAAGGGCTGCCATGGCTTGGGCTATGTTCCGTTTCTTTACCTAGCAGTTTGAAATAAAGAGTTGTTGTTTGGAATCCAGTCTCATGCGCTTCTTTCTGGTGACAAAGGTGGGATCGTCATAGAAGCAGAGACCAAAGAACGTGGTGATCTGAACTGAGCAAAAAGAGATGGCTGGTAACAACGCACCGCCCACACCCTTCAATCCAGATGTAGAGGATTGGGAATAATATATCAATCACTTTCTTATGTTCTTAGAAAGCAACGAGATGGAAGAAATCTCAGATCAAAGGAAGATGTCTGTCTTCCTTACACACTGTGGACTGGCCATATTCAAAATGGCAAAGGCACTGGCGAAACCCAGAGATGTCAAGCAGATGACTTGGTCTGACCTGAACCGAATGCTCTGAACACACTATGCACCAGTGGTCTCCAATCTTATCAAAAGGCACGAATTTTACAAAAGGGACCAGAAGGAGGATGAAACCATAGCAGTCTTTGTGGCAGCCTTGAGGCACATTGGAGGAGCATGTGAGTTTCAAACATGGACGAGTCTTTGAGAGACCGCGTAGTCCTTGGCCTGAAAGACACTACCCTTCAGAGCAAACTACTCAACAGGCCGAACATAATCATGGCCGAGGCCATTGCTGAGGCAACTGCCGCTGAAGCAGTGAAAAAGTCAGCAGCCACCATGTGGCAAATGAATGCAGTTCCAGGCCTGCCTACCTAAACCAGGGAGAAGAAGGCAGAGGAGGAAAGAAACAGCCCACAGCGACAACACACCACGAGGACGTCGAAACCCAGAGTGACACTGAAGACGACAATGAAGATGTCCATAGACTCTATTCAGATAGAAAATGGCACGAAAAGAGGAAGAATCGGTGGGCATTTCAATGTGCGGGCTGCGGAGGCAATCACCTGTGGTCTGAATGCAGGTTCCTGAACGCAATATTCCAGGGTTGTAATAAAAGTGGGCACATCAAAAGGGTCTGCAGCAACAAAAAGAGCTATAGTCCAAAAAGATGTGGCAGCACCCCCCCCCCCGACACAATGACAGACAAGCTGGCAACTGATGGAACCGCAATAAAAGAACCGGTGATAGAGAAGAAATGCATCAGACAGTCACCATCGATAATGCCAGGGCAGAAAGCGGAAAGAAGTTTTGGATAGAGGTAAGCATCAAGGCGAGACCCTGTGAGATGAAGGTCGACTCAGGGTCGTTCCTATCGATGGTATCCTGGAATACCATCCGGTGCCTAATTCCGAACATCAAGCAAAAAGAACTAAAGAAACTAAAACTTGTGCTAAAAGACTATCAGGGAAATTGAATCCCAGTAGTTGGCCTTGGACATTTTTTAGTTGAATTTAAACAACACACCGAAGTCTTGCCTCTGATTATCGTCGACCGTGACTGTCCTAGTCTGCTAGGAATCGAATGGTTCGTGCCTCTGGGAATCAGGATGACTGGGATCAACTGCATCGCTACTACCAACCGGGAGGAGAAGCTACTCCACGAATTCCAAGATGTATTCGATGGGACTCTAGGCAAGTACCAGGGGACCCCAATTTCATTTAGCCTAGACCCGAAAATAGCCTCCATTCGTTTAAAGGCCAGATGTGTTCCATTCACATTAAAACCAAAAATTGATGAACAGCTGAATAAGTTGAAAGTGCAAGAGGTTTTAGAACCAATTGACCATGCCAAGTGGGAAACCCCTATCGTCACACCGGTGAAGCCAGATGGGTCAGTGCACATCTGTGGGGACTACCTTAAACCATGCGCTCCAACAAAGCACATACCCAGTGCCAGTAGTGCAACATTTATTGCACTCGCTAGGGGGAGGAAAAATATTCACAAAACTCGACCTAGCACAAGCTTATCAGCAGCTACCCATTGATCCAATAACAGCAGAGGCACAAACGATAATAACGCATAGAGGGGCATTCAAATGTAACCGCCTCCAATTTGGTGTTAGCGTTGCCCTAGGTGTTTTCCAAAGCCTCATGGAATGCCTACTAAATGGAATCAAAGGTGTCATCCGATACTTTGACGATGTACTGGTCTCAGCAAAAAACACCAGCCAGCTAGAGACCAGGTTAAGAGAAGTCTTAACTCATTTTAGAAAATCAGGCCTAAAAGTTAAGAAGGAAAAATGTGAACTGGCCACTAACCGGGTCGAATTTTGGGGTTATTTAATCGATGAGCAAGGCATTCACCCAACCGAAAAGAAGGTGAAGGCTATCAAAGACGCTCCCAGACCAAAAAACAAAACCGATCTCCAGGCGTTCCTAGGCCTCGTAAATTTTGACAATGTGTTCCTACCCCATAAGGCGACCATAGCAGAACCTCTACATCGACTGCTACATAAAAAAAACCACTTGGACATGGGGCCACCGGGAACAGAGAGCCTTCCAAGGTATTAAGGACCTATTAACGTCAGACACCGTTCTTATCCAGTTTAGCAACACCCTGCCTCTGATGGTCACCTTTTGGGGTCAGCGCCATCCTGAGTCACCAGCTTCCAGAGGGCAGAAAGGCACCGGTCGCCTTTTACTCAAAGACGCTCTCCAAGGTGGAACGCAATTACAGCCAACTTGATCACAAAGCCCTGGCAATCGTCACCAGGGTCAAACAATTCCATGAGTACCTTTATGGTAGACCCTTTTCTATCATAATCAACCACAAGCCTCTCCTTGGAATCCTAGTGGGAAACAAGCCAACCCCGAACATTCTGTCTGCTAGAATGATGAAGTGGTCTCAATTACTCGCTGCCTACTCCTACACACTATTCCACAGACCTGGCAAAGCCATCTCACACGCCGACGCCCTGAGCCATTCCACATTGCCCATCACAGAAGAACACCCTGCTCCAACTACCTCCACATTTCAACTTGAGACTTGCCAGGAGCTGCTGCTGACTGCAGTTGACATAGCAAGAGCCAGAGCCAAAGACCCTTTGACAGTGCACATACTGAACTGGGTTGGTAAAGGCTGGCCAGAGAAAAATAAAAAAACTGAGACTTTTAAACCTTTCCGTACAAGACAGACTGAGCTGTCTATCGAAAAGGGGTGCATCTTATGGGGTGACAGGGCGGTAATCCCAAGCAGCCTACAAGAAACCATCCTAGGCATGTTGCATGAGGGTTACCCGGGCATAGTTAAGATGAAAGCCCTGGCCAGGAGTTACGTCTGGTGGTCAGGGCTGGACAAAAACATTGAATGCTGGGTTGCAACATTCCACACCTGTCAGAAAGCGAGTCCTACCCCCCAACAGGCACCAATATGGGATTGGGAAACTCCCCGGGGTCTTTGGTCTAGGGTGCACATTGACTTCGCTGGGCCAACAAAGGGGAACACCTTTTTGATTGTGGTCAATGCATATTCGAACTGGTTGGAAGTCATCCTCATGGCTTCCACAACCACCGATGCTGTCATGAAAAAGCTCACAAACTGTTTGCGATGCATTGGCTACCAAATGTACTGGTTTCAGACAAAGGGCCTCAGTTTACCACCTTGCAGTTCAAACAATACCTGGCTGCCTAGGGTATCCGTCACGCCTTAACCACGTAGGCCCATCCAGCTGTGAATGGCAGGGCCGAAGGCATGGTTAGGTATACTAAGAAGGGCCTAGAGAGAATGGACAAGGGGGACGTGCAGGACAAACTCAACTGACTCCTAACCTTGCAACATATTACCCTAAGTAGCACTACAAATAAGAGCCCGGTTGAACTGTTAATGGGGTGGAAACTATGGTCCTACCTGGACAGGTTACACCCCACCTACACATGGAACAAGCCCCCCAACTCCTCCAGTAAATACCATACCTTTGAAATCAGTGATCTCGTCTATGCCAAGAACCTTACCGGGGACCCTCTATGGCTGCCAGCCACCATCACACAAGTCACAGGCTCCCGGTCCTACCGACTAACACTAGACGATGGGAGGGAATGGAAGAGGCACATAGACCAGCTTCGTTCCCGCAACCTCAAAAGAAAAACTGCCGCAGAACTGAAAATAATAAATTCCGACAAAAAAACAACCAAGGAGGAGGGGGAAGTACAAATGAATAAAAAAGGAAGAGACGAACCTCCCATAACAAGACAACAAACTCTGCAAAATGACAATCTAACCAAACAAAAAGAGCACTCACAGTTAGATGAACCCCAATAAAGAAGTCCAGGAGCAGGAGAGTGAAGTGAGGCCTCCCTGGACGGTGGCAGCCAGGCCAGCTCAACCAACCAGGCCAAACCAGGAGGGAGTGGCGGAGCCATCTCAACCAGCCCGAGAGACTCAGGTGGGAGTCTTTACGGCATGGCTGATTCACCTTCCAGGAGGTTCCATGGAGAAGGTCAAGAGAAGCAGCGATCCTGTCCGAACTGCTTGAAGACCAAAACAAGACTGAGCCATGCAAGTCAACTAGAACTAAGAAAAGCCCCACCTACCTGCGCGACTATGTCACCCACGTTGGACTGAACTAAAGGGGGAGGGGTGTTCTGTATGGAACTTGGTAGGTTCCAAGTACTTCATTCTGATTGGCCAAAAAGGCCACTTACGGATTGGTTTGCTAGGAACCAATCCGGGAAGCCACCAAATGGCGGGAAGAATTAAATAACTGTCATTGGCCACAAGCCAGCAGGCTAGCCGCTATATAAAGGGCTGCCGCGACTTGGGCTATGTTCCGTTTCTTTACCTAGCGGTTTGAAATAAAGAGTTGTTGTTTGGAACCTGGTCTCACACGCTTCTTTCCAGGCGGAACATTTATTTTGTCATTTAATAAAGGGACAGGACTTTTAGTAAAAATAACAATATAAAAAGATTGAAATAACAATGTTATCTGTTTCAGAATGAATGCAGCACTTGCAACATCTAAATATTCTCCTCAGTTCTTCAGTCTTTCAATCTGCTGGTTTTCACTACAGTCAAAAGTCGTGTCCAAATCCTATATGAAAGCTCCTGCTTTTGTCCCTCATAAAATATGTCCTTCTGTTTTAACCTGTAGCTTGTCCTTCCATAATTCTGAATGGGACAAAAGTATATCTTAAATAATCCTTTTTATGGCCCAAGAAACCTGGAATCACCCTAATATTTTGGACCAATTCATTTTTTAAAATTGTTATTATGGTTGTGGCTAATGAGAACTGTAGTCCAAAAAATTTGAAGGGCCTAAGGTTATCTGCCACAAATGTCTTTCTGAGTAAATGTCTCACTCTTGACGTTTATGAACCCAGTTTTATCATAGATGCTGATATCAATAAATAAGCAGCAGAGAAAATGGACATGAATAATGGTATTCTTAAAAAGTTCTATAAGTTTTATTTTGAGAAGACATTCACACAAATTCTTTTACAAATGAGATTTATTTCTACAATGTTAATGAATAAATTAAGTATATATTGTTTTATATAGTTTCCTTCTGTAGCTATCTTTCAAAATTATTATTCTAGTAGCAAATTTATAATTGTATTCAATATGAACCAACATATGTGGATAATGAATTTGACTGACTTTTAATTGTGTGCATTTAATTATAAATATTGCTTTTCCTATGTTGTGTCTGAATGTTTTAGAATTGAAATCAGAAAATCACCCTCTAATCTATTTCTGCAAATGTACCTGAACTGAGACATACCTATGATGGATGGAATATATCTATGCAGGATATATCTATGAGGCATATTTATGATGAAAATCTGGATATAAATCAATTCTGTGCCAAAATGTGCCTTTCAGTTTTGTGGAAAAAAAAAATTGTATTGAAAAAGAGGTTTCAGTTTTGCATTTGTTGTCAGAATGATTTCATATTCTTTTTGAATTTCTTTTGGCTATGTTTTGTTTTTACTTTGTTGTTGCATTAGAGTATATTTTTTTGAAAATACTTTATTCAGTTTTCAAAGTTTAAAAACATAAAATAAAACTTCATACATCATAGTATCAACATCAAGACATCTTTTACATTTCCTTATCATCTTTCTATATGTACTTTCTTATTCCATTACCGTTGCATATTTCTTTCCTTACTCTTGCTACAAATCAGTATATTTTCATTTTTAATTTTCTCCATAACAGAAATTTACATAATTCCTTATTCTTTACCTAATTGTCATTTTTATTTCTTTTTATTCTTAAACCATTCAGACGAGGCATCCCAGACTATATAATATATTGAATCTTCTTTATCTCTCAATTTCAACGTTAGCCTGTCCATCTCTGCACAGTCTGATATTTTCTTTATTACAACACCCTTTGGTGGTACATTTTCCTGCTTCCAAAATTGTGTATAAGAAATTCTAGCAGCTGTTAAAATATGCAGCATAATATAACTGTCTTTTTTGTTATATTTTTCTGTTGTTTTAACCTAATAAAAATAATTCTGGTTTGGGTTCAGTTTTCTGTATCATTATTTCTTCTAGCCACAGTCAAATTGTGTTCCAATATTTCTTGACTTCTGGGCAAATCCACCACATATGAAAATAAGTGCCTTTTTCCTTTCTTACAGTTCCAACAATTTGGGTTCAGGTTAAATATTTTTGCTAGCCTAGGAGGGGGTAGATGCCACCTATAAAACATTTTGTACAGGTTTTTCTCACATTAGAATATAATATTGTCACTTCCTGTAATACTTTTTAATTTTCCAATCTTTCTGACATCTAGATTTGAGAAAGCCCCATAGAAATTTCTTTAGGATACATTATTTTGTGCCATAAAGAAATCTGTACAGGCTATGGAGATGTTGATTACAAGTGGAAGTATATGATGTCTTTACTTGGTATTATATACAGTAATAGCACTTAGACTTATATTCCACTTCACAGTACTTTACAGCCTTCTCTAAATGGTTTACAAAGTCAGTACATCCTACCCAACAATCTGGGTCCTCATATGACCTCAGAAGGAGGGAAGTCTGAGTCAACCTTGAGCCAATGAGACTTAACTGCCAAACTGCTGGCAGCCAGCAGTCAGCAGAAGTACCCTGCAGTACTGCATTCTAACCATTGTGCCACCTTGGCTCTCTCTATATCTTCCACATGTGTTTCAAGGTATAATAAACTTTTGAAAAACAATGACATCATCCTAGTGTAAGCCTATATTACCTTTGGTAGAACAGGGGTCTGCAATCTTAAACACTTAAAGAGTCTCCCCCTTTCCCCCTCTCTCTATATGTCTCGTGCCCCCTCTGGCTGTGGCAGGCTGGAAGGATCACACGAGTGGGAGACCCTCCTTAAGCAAGCAGCTGGCCACCCCACATGTACCTTTGCTGTGCTTTGGCCAAGCCCAGCTGCTTGCTTGAGGAAGGTCTCCCTATGCATGTCCACCCTCCTGGCCCTGCCACAGCTGGCCAGGAGGTTGCGAAAGGAGAAGGAGGGGGAGGAGGAGGGAAGGGAAGCCATAGCTCTGCCATAGCTGGTACACAATCCTCAGCCAGCCCGGATTTCCAAAAAGAAAAAAAATAAAAGGAGTAGCAAAGAGCCCCAAGGAGAGCTTGCCGGCTTGGCTCAGGTTCAACTTTCCGAGATGCAGAGAAGAAACACAGACACACACACACAGTGAGAGAGAGGGAGAGAGGGAGAGAGAGAGAGAGAGAGAGAGACAGAGAGAGAGAGAAAGAGAGAGAGAGAGAGAGAGAGAGAGAGAGAGAAACATACACAACATACACACACACATGGATGGATGGATGGATGTACATACGTATGGATGTATGTAAAAGAAGAAACAGATATCCTGCAGTCTCCAGAACTTCAAATTACATTTAATGTACTTACTAAGCTTTTGTCAGCCTCTGCTGACATTATCAGAGGATTAAGCTACCATTACAATCTTTATATATTATCAATCAGTTTAGCCCTTGTGTAAGGGATAACATTGTTTACCCTAACTGGTTTAGGTGAAATAATAACTATGAATCATAGTTAGTGTATGCAGCTTTAACTGTGAAATAGCAATTGTGGGAGTGGTTATGAAAACCATATAAAAGTAGCAAGACTACAGCTTGCTCTCTCTCTCTCTGGCTTTGATGATCCCTGATTACTGCTTGGAATCAAGACTGCATTGCTCAAACGGGAGAGACAACAAAGGACTGATTTTGTAAGTGAACTGACATAG
>BLBF01000006.1:56716420-56734260 GCA_015471245.1 Laticauda colubrina | reverse complement strand
TAATGCCACCCACAAACCCAAACTATGGCTAAGATACATCGATGACACATTTGTGATTTGGCCCCATGGAAAAGAAAACCTAAACAATTTCCTAACACACCTAAACAACACACCCCCCAAAATCAAGTTCACCATGGAAACGAAAATAAACAAACTACCATTCCTAGATGTACTAATCTACAAAAGAACAGATGGCACACTGGGACACACCATATACCAAAAGAAAACACACACCAACCGCTACCTCAACGCCCAATCCCACCACCACCCAGCACAGATAAATTCCGTAGCGAAAACACTAATTACCAGAACCAAACGCCTGGCAGAATAGACACATATAAAGACTGAACTATGCACCCTGACTGAAGTATTGACAGCCAATGGCTTCCAAAAACACAAAATCCCCACACCACAAGCCAGGCAAACACCTGGGCAAAAACAGACTCCCTCTTATAGCTCCAACTCAAACACCCCCCCACCTGGCACCCAGGTGAAACCCAGCTTGCTAATGAAGAGCAGCTTGCTAATGAAGAGCAGCCATCCTTTCACACGAAGCCAAACTGCACTGAAAGCCTCCAACACAAGAACAGAGTGTTGCCAGCCAATCAAAGCCACAAAACAGACAGAAGAAACCAGAAACACCAATCAATCAAACTCCAAGTCCAATGAACACAGACCCAGGCTCCTAGCCAATCAGAATGGACCAGCCTCAAATTTGAAACTTGGAACTAACTCTATACAGAATACAGAAGCCTGAGGATGGCAGATGAGATTCTGCTGAAACGTTGCTACAACTTTAACAGAACTACAATGACGTGGGATAATATCCTATATAAACATACACACACACACACACACACACACACGCACACACACACACAGAGGGGTGGAGAGGAAACCGACTGACGGATGAGAGTCTTTGGTGAGGGTGCTTCAGCTTTCTCTGAGCCTGACCCCTGGAGTGGGTGTTTGAGGTTCAGTGGGGTCAGCCCACTTTTCCTACTACCCTCAGCTTCTTAAAACTATGGCTGGATACTGCAGGCCCATCCCCTTTTCCAATGTCCCCCTCTTCCTGGATCTCATTCCCATCCTGCCAGCCCTTGTGTTAGTAAGGCTGGTGTCAGTAATGGCCCGGTTGAACTAATGTCAGTGATGGGACAGGGAGATGCAGAAGAGAGTCCAAAGAGCCGTATGCAACTCAGGAGCCATGGGTTGCCAACACCTGGTTTAGAATGATCATCTGTTTAAATGAAACAGTTTCAGTCAAATTAATATTGTATCATTGACTTTTAAGATATTTTGTAAGAAAATTAAAAATAATAAAAGTATAGTACTCAGAATTGAACAATAACAAACATTTCACACATTATAAAATTCCAAGTGGATCACAAATCTAATTTACAATTCCAGCATCAGCCTTTTTATATGATTAAAGAACAATTTCTTTTTTCCAATAGTTTTAGTCCATAATTTATACTTTATTATTCCTTAAAAAGATATTAGTATCAAAAAAAAGGAAAAAATAGCAGATTTTTGCCCCAACAAGATTGTCAAGAATTTATCCCAACACAAGTCTAAAATGTTGCAAATATAAGAAGGTTGGTGGTACATTTTATCATATGTGGTGGCTATGCTCTGAGACGAGGATATTCTGGATTCAAATTAAAAACTGGCTTCAAGAGATTACTGATTATCAGATTGAGCTCAGACCAGTAACCTACCTTTTAGGAATTATTAAAAATAGAATACCAAAAGAAATAAAATATTTATTGCTACATATTACAACAGCCATCATAATAGCCTTTGCACAGGTATGGAAAACTCCCAATATTCTTAAAGAAGAACTGATATTACAAAAAGTAACTGAAAGTGCCAAAATTAATATGTTAACATTGAAATTGAAAGAAAGAGATGACTGATTATTACCTTATCTGGAATAAATGGTATGATTGGTTAGCAAATCGAACTAAAAAATAGGACAAGAAACTTAACTGTAAGAAACCTTAAGATTGTAAAATGTAGATTTGTAAATGATGTAAAAATATAGGAATAATTACAGTTAAAATTATTAATATTAGATAAATATAAATACAATGTGTTAAGATATTTATGCTAAGAGCGTGTATAGATGTCAAGAATGTTGTTGAAACTATGATGCTCTATGTTGAAAATTAAACTTGATAAAAACATATTTAAAAAATAGCAGATTTTGCTTTATGAGCAGTTTTCATGCTAACTGTTGAAGAAATGCGCACAAAATATACATACATAAGTGAAACATCTTATTTTTGCTGCAGTGATTTGAGACCTTAAGAACTAAAATGGGTTTTTCTATTAGGATCATGGGAATCATCAGAACAAAGAATACAGTGAGCATGGATTTTCTTTTGAAATATTATCCTCTTTCCAATTTCCACACCCTTGTCTTGAATTTCCATATAATTGCCAACTATTTTTTGTGTCTAGGGGCTCTAATGGAAGGAAGGTTTTTTGTTCCTTTGTCCCTGGACTGCCTACTCAGTGAAATTTATAATGGAGAAATCAAATACTCCTCATACTGAGTCTTCATTATTTATTACTCCCTGATTAGACAAGACAAGGATACTTATTGCCTTAGTCCTTTTTAGCATTTTTAAAAATTGCCAGTTATTATCAGATCAACTGCTAATGAAACACAATAAAGAACATTGAAAACCCTTGATTTTTCGAAAATCCTTTGGTTACAATCTTTGAAGATTTTCAAAATTTAAACACCTTGCAATATAGCAACTTATTTTACACACATAATTATAATAAATGCACCATGCAATGCTTTAAAAAATATTGGCAACTAGTTTACCTTTTTTTCCTTTGCCTGTTACTGTCATTGTTGGAGGTCAGATTCAGAAAACAGACTCTAAAATAACTTTAAAAAATATATTGTCAAAGCTTCCTAGGAATCTGTGGTTGCATGTGGTGGTCTATTTTCCAGCTATACTCTTTGCTGAAGTAATTGATAAGGAAGTGTTAATATTTTTACTTTAAAATAGCCTTACAGGTGCCACTGTAGAAGACTTTTATTTTATA
The DNA here is from genome assembly GCA_015471245.1 of Laticauda colubrina. Classification (NCBI taxonomy): domain Eukaryota; kingdom Metazoa; phylum Chordata; class Lepidosauria; order Squamata; family Elapidae; genus Laticauda; species Laticauda colubrina. Next base: position 56,731,194 of record BLBF01000006.1, on the reverse strand, counting down.
TATAAACTTAAGACAGCAAAGTTTTGCAGATGCAACAACTATCCACATTACATATAAAAAAGAAGTCTGCATCCATATTGCACTAAATTACGAACCAGAAATAATGCTTTTAGAAAGTACAACCCACCTTCCCCCTGCCATCTTTTTAATTATTAGTTAGGATATGAAATTTTTGGAAATAAGCCAGAAAATGACAAAAGAACAGACCAAATAAGGATGTGATGATATGGAACTTGATTAATGGGTTCCTCCTTACTTCTCCAATTGTTGACTTTCAGTGTGCAATGTACCATTACAACCTGAATCCCCCATTTGGCATCTGAGTGTGCGATTGCAAAATAGCAAGAAACAAGTCATGTTACACTGGAGAAGCAACAAAGGCAGACTTATCTGGCACATTTTTCTATATATTTATCACATCAAAGTACAAAATGCTTATATAAAAAGAATGAGTATTACATACCATTCATTTAATAGTGTTGAAAGGTGTCAAAATGCCTTTCTTTTGGGGATTCAATTTTCCTGCTGGGAGAGCTCCGGCGCAAGGATACGAACAACTGCTTGAAAGCTGGATCTTTTTATTTTTCAGGAAGGCAGAGAACAGCGAGAAGTCTGCGTTCCTGAGCTAGCGAGCTTCCCATGGTAAGTCCCTGGTTTTTTATACCCTTTTCTCACTTTGTAAGTTGATTTTGTTTGAGTATTTGTATTTGTGGCTTATGTTTCAAATTCTGTTTGAGTTTGTCTTTATTTCCGCCGGAGGGCAAACTCCACGGGATGGCCAGATTGTATTACTGGTTTTCTATAATCTCTTTTAGCTTTAAGATAGTTTTTCATATTTGTTCTGTGGCAATTTCCTGTCTGTCCCTTTTGTAATTTATATTTTGTGTCTTTTGTCTGTTTGTTTTGCTTGGTATGTCCTGTGTTTGTAAGGGTTTTCTAAATTATCTTTTGTTTCCATTTCCTATTTGTCTAGTTTTCTTAATTACTTAGGCTTTTGTCTATAGGGATTCTTTAATACTTTTTATTTGATTCCTTTTCCTGTGTAAATTTGTTTTCTGGCTGACCTGATGTTCCCCTTGGGCTTTTTCTGTTTTTTTGTGACACTACTTGATGCGTTGACATGGAGTTTTCCCTCTGGTCTGCGTTCCTGGCAGGAGAATGGACTACCCTGATTGGTTGATGCCATTTGACAGCCGGCTATATAAAGCGCTGTCAAACGGCATCAGCTGTTGCTGCTAGCCGACTGCTTGTTAGCCCAGCAGTCGCAGCAACCCTTTATTTCATTAAATAAAGATTCTGTCAGTTGTTCTGTGTCCACCTCGGTCATCCCCATCACTCCACAACACTGGTGACAAGGATGGGATTCAAATAAGAGGCGACTGGACAATGCAGCAGAGCGCAGTCACTGTTAAAGAGTCGGAGTCACTAAAAACAAAAGAGCCGAAGCCACGATGAGCTGACTATCACTAACCGCTGACACCATTCCGCGAGTGCAAAATTCAACTTCCTAGCCAAATAGACTGTCATCGCTGAGGAGAGATGTCTTCAACCCCTGCGTTCCTGCCATTTAGACCAATGGCAGAGACTTGGGAATCCTATAGGAACTGCTTTGACTGCTTCCTGGATTATATAGAACTCACTGAAGCTTCAGCCCATAGAAAAAAATCCTATTTCTTAAGCTTTTGTGGGGCTGCAGTGTTTGACACTGCCACAGCATTAGTCACCCTATGATCTGTCAAAGAAGTCCCTTGGGGGGAGCTACAAGAAATCCTCTCTAATCACTATTCACCCAAGCCCTCACAGATTGCAAGGAGACATGCCTTCAGGAGGCGAGTTCAGGGGGAAGGAGAGACTATCAGTGAATACATGGCTGCTCTGAGGTCTGCTGCCTTACATTGTGGATTCAGGGATTATCTAGAGGATATACTCCTAGACCAAATAGTGTGGGGTTAAAGACTTAAGGCTGCAAAGGCGGCTATTATCCAAAAGGGACATAACCCTAGCAATAGCCATTGAAGAGTCTCAGGCTGCTGAGCTTTCTGCTCAATCTGCAGCTGAAATCCAGGGAAACACAATCAAACAGAATAGCTCAACAGTCCATTTTGATGAGGTTTCTCCTGATGAGGACTCTGAGGATTCAGCTGTTGTAAATCATCTTAGACAACAGAGACCCCTTCCAGAAGACTAAAAGTCAAAGGCTAGTTTTTCTCCCTGGCAGCAACCCATCTGTTTAAGCTGTGGAGGAAATCACTTAAGAGCATCCTGTAGGTTCAGGAATGCCATCTGTTTAAGTTGCCAGAGGAAGGGTCACTTAGCAAGGGTCTGCCAAGCTGGGAAAACCTTTACTCAGAGACCTCAGCCAAACCCCATCTTTCAAAGGCAAGTGGAAGACTGCTATACCTGTTACCACTTCAACCAGTCCAACAACAGCTCTAACAAAATCAGTATTTTTGTCTCCTTAGAAAGTAAACCTTGCAAGTTGGAGGTGGATACAGGCTCTGCTCTATCCATTATTTCATGGAACACCCTTAAGAAGCTGCTACCCAGATTTCCAAAGAAGAAGCTCCTTGACTGCCACCTGACTCTGCGAGATTACCAAGGCAAGAACATTCCAGTCCTCAGGAAAGGCAAGTTCCTCATTCAATTCAAAACTTTTAAAGGCCACTTGCCTCTGGTTGTGGTGGACAGTGCTCTCCCCAGCTTACTGGGTTTAGATTGGTTCCCTGCCCTTGGCCTAAATAAAATAGGCATCCACTCTGTGTAAAATGCTGAAGTAGATTCCCTATTCAAAGACTGTGCTGATGTATTCAGCAAAGATTTGGGATGTTACTCAGGCACCCCCATATCATTTAGTGTAGACACTCAAGCAACTCCTGTACGTCTGAAACCTCATAGAGTGCCTTTTGCAATTTGTCCTAAGTTAGAAAAGGAACTTGACAAACTAATCAAACAAGGAGTATTAGAACCTGTAGATTTTGCTAAATGGGAGACCCCCATAGTGACCGCTCTTAAGAAAGATGGTACCTTTAGGATATGCGCTGATTACAAAATTTCCCTTAACAGATACCTCCAAATCAGTGCTTACCCAGTTCCCATCATTCAACACCTTTTACATTCTTTTGAACCTGAGTCTATTTTTGCAAAGCTGGATATGTCCCAGGCATACCAGCAATTCCCTGTAGATGACCACACAGCAGAATTGCAGACAATAGTAACTCACAGGGGAGCTTTTAGATGTAGACGCCTTCAGTTTGGCATGAGTGCAGCCCCTGGGATATTTCAATCCCTGATGGAGAGGCTACTTCAAGATCTCCCAGGAGTAGTCCCCTATTTCGATGATATTTTAATTTCAGCCACAGACAAACCTCAGTTGTTACAAAGAGTAAGGGCCCTGTCACACTGCCCAACGGATGCAAAACGTTAGTAAAAAGGACACAACGGACGAGAAAAATGTTACATCCGTTGTTATCCGCTCTCAAAAGGGGTAAAAAATTTGCATAACCAGAGTGGATAACATGGAAAGGAACGGATGTGGGGAGGACACAGAGCAGATGGAAAGCGGATGCAGAATGGAAGCCCAGCGGATGGAAGCGGATGAGAGCGGATGGCACACCCGCAAGGCTTCTGGGGGACCTCAGCAAAGTGGATGCGGAATGGATGAAGCGGATGCACAGCGGATGCACAGTGGATGAAGCGGATGCAGAGCGGAAGCCTAGTGGATGCACAGCGGAAGCCTAACAGATGCCGAGCGTTAATTGCGTATGCAGGGGGGATGCATTGCATAAGCCCCATGGATATAAAGGGAAGAAGCTCAGAAGCAGGTCACCATTCGGAGGAAAGACCTGCTACTGGACACATTGACTGCCTTGCCTGCCCTGCCTGCATGCCTGCCTGCAAGCCTTGCTGCAAGCCTTGCTGACAGCCTTCCTGCCAGCCTGCCTCCCAGCCTGCCTCCCAGCCTCCTGGCCAGCCTCCCTGCCAGCCTTGCTGTCTGCCTGCCTGCCAGCCTTACTGCCAGCCTGCCTTCCAGCCTCCCTGCCAGCCAGTCTGCCTGCCAGCCTTGGTGCCTGCCTTCCTGCCAGCCTTGGTGCCTGCCTTCCTGCCAGCCTTCCTGCCAGCCTTGGTGCCTGGCTGCCTGCCAGCCTTCCTGCCAGCCTTGGTGCCAGCCTTTCTGCCCGCCTTGGTGCCTTCCAGCCTCCCTGCCAGCCTCCCTGCCACCCAGCAACCCCACAACCATGGGGAAGAAGAGAAAGCCTCAGCAACCTGCCGCCATCCCTGGCAAGAGGGACAGGTCCACCGTCCTGCCCCCTGTCCCTGACTCTGCTTCTGCTGGGGCTTCTGCTGGGGCTTCTGATGCTTCTGCTTCTGGAGGAGCTGATGATGATGCTTCTGGCTGTGGTGCTTCTGCTTGTGCTTACTCTGCTGAGGCTGCTCCTGGCGGTGGTGCTTCTGCTCGTACTTACTCTGCTGAAGCTGCTCCTGGCGGTGGTGCTTTTGCTGGTGCGTACCCTGCTGAAGCTGCTCCTCATCCTGCTGGTCCTACTCATCCTGCTCATACTCCTGGACTTCCTCGTCCTGTTCGTGCTCCTGGTCTTGCTCGTCCTGCTCGTCCTGCTCGTGCTCCTGGTCCTGCTCGTGCTCCTGGTCTTGCTGGCGCTGCTGGTGCTTACTCTGCTGCTGTTGATCCTGGTCCTGCTAGTCCTGCTGCTGCTGCTGCTGCTGCTGATGATGATGATGATGATGATCCTGTTGGTGCTGCTGCTGCTGCTGCTGCTGATGATGATTATGATCCTGCTGGTGATGATGATGATTATGATGATGATGATGATCCTGCTGGTGCTGCTGCTGCTGGTAGTGTGGAGGAGCAGCCCCTACTACCTGTGGCCCCTCTGATGAGGGCCCATCTGGTCCTGTCAAAGGGAGGAAGAGGCATATGCAGAGACGGGAGAGGAGGCAATACTCCATTGAGGAGGAACACGAGGATGAGGTTCTGGAGGACTGAGAGAGAATGACTATCTGTGGCAGAAGGGACACCGTCTCTACAGGGACACCAAGAGGAAGCATGCTGCTTGGAGAGAGAAGGCAGAGAGTCTGGGCTACACTTCGGAGGTGCTCCTTGGCTGGTGGAAGCACATGCACACCTGGTATGGGAAGCTGCACCTGAAGAAATCTGGCCAGGCCACGGTTAAGCTGACGGACAGAGAGACCTACGTCATGGCCAGGTGCAGCTCCCTGGAGGGTGAGGTCCACCACTGAGGAGCACCAGCAGCCCATCTCACGACCCTCTCTCTCCGGCAGCCTGCTGAGAGCCAGTCCTCTTCTGGCCAAGAGTCATCTCCTGTCTCCAGGCAGGTTTCTGTTGAGCGTGCCACGGCAGAGAACACCCCCACAGCTGTACTAACCATGGTTCAGCATGTGGAGGACTCCCTGGTGCGGTGGGAGAAAGGAGGCGGCATGTCCACCACAGCCCTAACTGCATCCACCCCCAGCTCCACCTCCACAGAGAGGCACAGAGGAAGACCAGAGGGGCAGAGCCACACTGTCCAGCTGGAGATCAGGGACACCATCCGGAGCAGCATAGATCTCCTCTCTCAGCTGGTCCACACCGACTCCTCATCCTCCAACTGCAAGCCATTCCTCACCTATGTGAACCAGACCCTCACGGACATGACGGAACCCCAGTACCAACAGGTGAAGGACCGGATCACCGAGCTGCTTCACAACCCTCCAGGCCCAGCTGAACCTGCTTCCACCCAGTCCAGGTCTGCTCCTCCACCCCAGGTGATGTCCCTCCCATTCCAAGACTTTCCACAGGCCCTCACCTACCAGGGCTACGGCTACCAGGAGGTCCAGCAGCATAGGCAGCAGCCCTTCCCAGTCCAGGCACAGAGTCATCGGACAACACCGTTGCCACCGGTTCCACTGATGCCACCGATGCCACCGATGCCACCCACGACACTGATGCCACCGATGCCACCGATGCCACCCACGACACTGATGCCAACAATGCCACCGATGCCACCCAAGACACTGATGCCACCCATGCCACTCCTCACACAGCTGCAGACCAGACAGCCCCACTACACTGCTCCTTCCTCCACCCCACAGCCAAGCCCAGCCTCAGTACATCTGTCGTCGGTATTGGGGCTGACACCCCATGGCATGGAGGAAGGAGCTCTCAACATCATGGGGCTGAGCAAGCTGTCTGGGAGCTTCCTCAATACACCGTCACCTGTTGTCCTCTCGGGGCCAGGCACCCCAGTGGGGCTTCAGACCAGCACTCCAGCACCAGCCACCTCAACAGCACCTGGACCCTTCACCCCTGAGACTGGGCACACCTCCAAGTGACCAAGAAGAGTGCCAGAGACTAGGTGGCTGGCTACCTGTGGACTTTATTTGGACACTTGACTTGGGTCATTTTTCTTTCACAGCTTGTTGTTAATAAAGTCTATCTTTGATTCACACACTTGGTTCAGTTCTTTTAGTAAATAAAGTCTTGGCGGAAACTTTTAGAAATGGTTTAAGCCTTTACATGCTTGTGGGATGGATAAGGATAGCAGTAGGGTGGTCAGGAATACCTTTGGGATGGGTGATAGCTGTGGGATGGGCAGGGATACCTGTCAGATGGGCAGGGATACCTTTGGGATGGGTAAGGATATCTGTGGGATGGGTTCAGTTGGCAATGGGATGGGCAGGGATACCTGTGGAATGAGCAGGGATACCTTTGGGATGGGTAATAGCTGTGAGATAGATAAACCTCCAGTGCAAGCATAGTAGGACTGTATGGTTCACCCTCCCAGGTGCCACACCTATGGCCCTTTATTATCAATAATAATGTAATAATCATCTACACATGTCAACATAAACACAACTCTTTATTAAACACCCTGTTCATTGTAGGCCCACCCAATATACATGGCCCAATCTCATCAGTGTGATGAGACAGGCTGAAGGAAGCATCCATTAAGCATCTATCATCCTGTCTTACCACTCCACCGCTCCAGCTGGGGAGTTGCACCAGTGTTTCAGGAGGTTGTGCTGCTTCTTCGCTTCACGTGAGGCTCTGTTGGGGCCTTGCACATTCTCAGTGTCTATCAGGTTTTGCCCTTGCCTCCATTCCCCTGGCTCCATGTCCCCATTGCCTTGTTGGCAGTCCACGAGCCTGTTCTGCAAGACTGGGTAGCGGGTGCGCATGAGATTGTGCAGGATGCAGCAAGCTTCCACGATCCTCCTCACGGTCTCTGGGCAATGCTGCATGGTGGAGAGAAGTACCTGGAACCTGTTGGCCAGGATGCCAAAGGCATTCTCCACCACCTGCCTTGCCCTGGACAGCCTGTAGTTGAAGATCCTCTCTTCACGGGTGAGGCATCTGGAGGTGTAGGGCTTCATGAGGTAGGTTCTGAGGGAGAAGGCGTCATCCCCCACGATGAAGTAGGGCACATCTTGCGTGTCGTTGGGCAGTGGGTCTGCATCTGGGAAGCCCACGATGAGGTTGCATTCAAGCCCCTCCTTGAGGTCACTGGAGTTGTATACCTGGGCATCTGAAGCTGACCCATTGCCTGAAGCATCGATGTACATGAACTTGTAGTCAGCATCGACCATGGCGAAGAGGATGATGCTGAAGAAGCCCTTGTAGTGGAAATAAGTGGACCCCAACTTGGCTGGAGCTTTGCAAGCCACGTGCTTGCCATCTATGGCTCCAACGGTGTGGGGGAAGTTCCACCTCTGATACCACTGCTCTGAAACTTTCTTCCAGCCTTCTTCAGTGGAGGGGCACTGGAGGAGCTCCTCCATGTATTCTTCGATGATGGCCTGCACCACTTCTCTGACCACAATGCTGATGGTGTTGTATGGCACCCTCCAGCCGTACTGCATGATCCTGTAGGTGGTCCCTGAGGCCAGGTGGCGCAGAGTGAGTGCTACCTTGAGCCCACTTTCCAGGCTGGGCCGGAAGTTGGTGTTTGCCTTGGTCAACCTGGGTGTCAGCTGCTGCACAACTTCTTCAAACATGGCTGGAGGCATCCTCATGAAGTTTTGGAATGCACGAGTGTCTTCGTTCCTGAGCTCCACCATCAGCTTGTTGTACAGTCCGTACTCTGCTCTTCTCCCGATCCATCTTCGGATCCAGACGCTTCTTGGCCACCTCTTTTTCTTCCCGTAGTAGAGTTCACAGAGCCTGTAGATGGCTTCGCACTGTTGCAGAACGATGGTGGCTGCCAAAAGGACTTTGTTACGATCCATGGTGGACATCACTGGATGCTGTGGAAGAGGAAGAGCCAGATGAAGGCTGCAGAGATCTGCACAGCTGGGCTGCTGGTCTGAAAGTGAGATCCAGGTGAGTTCCTCCCCCTTCTTATAGGCAGTATAGGTTTTCCACTATGTGTCCCTTTGCATCCTCATGGCATCCTCTAGACATCCTTAATATCCGAGATAGGTCCCCTCTGTGAACATTTTTTCCATTTTAAATGCGTTCTTTGCGAGCTGCATCTGCTTTCATCCTTTCTCCATCCATTCTGCATCTGTTCTGAGTCCGTTCCATGTCCGTTCCGCTTCCTCCATGCTTCTGTTTACCGCTGGAGTGGATCGAGTTGCGTGGATGCGTAGCGGATGCCTAGCAGATATAGTGGATGCGGAACGGATGTAGAATGGATGCCGAGCGAATGCCTAGCGGATGCAGAACAGACACATTGGATACATTTTCCACGCAAAAGTTTTGAGCAGCTCAAAACCCTCTGAGCGGATGAAACATCAATAGATGGATGCTGGACGGATAGAGAGGAAGCAAAACGGAGGCAGTGAGTACAGAATGGAAGCATCGCGTTAATCAACGGATGGTAAGTGTTTTTCTCAGTTTTACATCCTCTTTCCATCTGTTGGTGCAGTGTGACAGGGGCTTAAGGTCAGTTCGAGATCGATTCAGGCAAAATGGCCTCAAACTTAAAAAGGACATATGCACCATTGCCACTAAGCAAGTAGATTTTCTGGGCTATAGAATTGGTGCCTCTGGCATACACCTTATAGAATCTAAAGTCAGGGCCATACACGAGGCACCCAGTCCTACCAACAAAACTAAACTCCGGGCCTTCTTAGGGCTTCTCAATTTCTATGCTGCATTCCTCCCTCACAAAGCTTCAATCACAGAGCCTTGACATAGAATTTTGGACAAAAAGTCCCCCTGGCATTGGGGACCTAGCGAAGCCCATGCCTTCCACTCTTTCAAATTCTTGATCACCTCTTAAGCAGTTTTAATTCAGTTCAACCAACATCTTCCATTAGTTCTTGCTGCAGACGCTTCCCCTTTTGGCATAGGGGCTGTTCTTAGTCACAGACTGCCAAATGGCTCTGAGGCACCCATTGCCTTTTTCTCCAGAACCTTTTCTTCAGCTGAATGCAACTACAGCCAGATAGACAAAGAGGCTTTGGCTGCAGTTGCCTCTGTAAAGAAATTTCATGAATTCCTCTATGGCCACCATTTTGAACTAATCACAGATCACAAGCCTCTGCTAGGTCTTTTGTCTGCTGATAAACAAACACCTCAGATTCTATCCACAAGGATGACCAGATGGACTTTGTTTTTCGCTGCTTATTCATACAAACTGATCCATAGACCTGGAAAAAACCTCGCACACACTGATGCTCTCAGCCGCTGCCCATTGCCAGTTCTAGTTGAAGACCCTGCACCAATCCATGCTGTGTTCGAATTCAGCGAACTCAATCTGCCCATTACAGCTTCTGATATTGCTTACCATTCCTCAAGGGACAAGGTAATCGCCCAAGTCCTTGACTGGGTGGGAAGGGGGTGGCCAGATGTTCCTTATTCCCCTGAGTTCCTGCCCTTCAAGGCATGCCAGCTGGAACTATCATCCCTCCAGGGTTGTTTATTGTGGGGAACAAGGGTGGTCATTCCTTCCTCATTGCAAGCTTCAATTCTGAAGCTCCTGCATGAAGGTCACCCGGGCATTGTTAGAATGAAGGCCCTGGCCCGTAAATATGTCTGGTGGCCTGGCATGGATATCCGGATCCCCAGCTGGGTAAGCACTTGCCAGCCTTGTCAGGCAACCAGACCTGCCCCACCAACTGCATCCCCTGGGAAGTGGGAGGACACTGGAGCCCCTTGGTCCAGGCAGCATATTGACCTGGCTGGCCCAATGCAGGGGCGTACATTTCTAGTAGTAGTAGACTCCTTCTTAAAATGGATTGATGTGGCCTTGCTGCCCACAACAACCACCCTTGTAGTTACCAGGGCCCTAACCAGGCTATTTGTGACACATGGCATCCCTGACACAGTAGTGTCAGATAATGGGCCCCAATTTACCTCCTGCGAATTTGAACTATACTTAGCCAATCTGGGGGTCAGGCATGCCCTCACAGCTCCTTTTCACCCTGATAGCAACGGAATGGCTGAAAGAGCAGTTAGGTCAGTAAAAGAAGCCCTAGGGAGATTTGGCCAAAGTGACTGACACTCTAAGTTGTCCATATTTTTGCTATATCAGCATACAACCCCTTGTGCCACTACCAATCGGTCCCCAGCTGAACTCCTTATGGGCAGACGTTTGAGGATTCCCCTGGACAGGCTGCACCCCCACTATGCCCCATTAACTCCTCTTGGGTCTGACAGCCAGCCTAGGAAGTTTGCCTTAAATGACCTGGTTTATGCCCGCAATTATGCAGGTCACCCCTTATGGGTGCCAGGACAGGTCATAGCTGTGACAGGGCCTAAGTCATATAGAGTGCTGCTGGGGGATAGTCGTACCTGGTGCAGACATATCGACCAGCTGAGGAGGCATTGGACAGTGGCCACTGATGGACCCGGTCTACCACCCACCGATCTGAGTCTACCACCAGCCGATGAAAACCTGCCACTGCTGACCGATGACACCCGGGAGAACCATGGACAAAGGGACCTACCTGTTCCAGTGCCTGGCGACTCATCTGCAGCTCCAGAGGACGAGGCTCCTGTGGTAACCGGCTCCGAAGGGCTCCCTGAAGCAGAGGACTTCGATCGACAGACAGAGGCCCCTGTTCGACGGCGTTCCAACCGCCTGAGAAGATGACTGGCCTACTTGCAGAACTACGCATGCTCCTTGCCAGGAGAAAGGAGTGTTGCGTTGACGTGGAATTTTCCCTCTGGTCCGCATTCCTGGTGGGAGCGCGGACTACCCTGATTGGTTGATGCCATTTGACAGCAGGCTATATAAAGTGCTGTCAAATGGCATCAGCTGTTGCCGCTAGCCGACTGCTTGTTAGCCCAGCAGTCGCGGCAACCCTTTATTTCATTAAATAAAGATTCTGTCAGTTGTTCCATGTCCGCCTCGGTCATTCCCATTGCTCCACAACACTACTGCTTTCATGAAATTCCCTTTCCACAATAGTTTCCAGTAATTTAAGATATTTCAATCACTACTCTAATTAGTGTTTTGGACAGTGAAAGCTGTACTGTTCTTTTTTATTTCCCCTTGCACACCTACACCAAAATATATAGGTCCATATTCGTGGCTATTTTTACTTTTCAGATGTTTAATGAACTGACAAGTTATTTTTCCACAAGCAATACTGGATTGGACATGTTCTGATCCTCTGAAGGTATAAGAATATAAAGGTGAAGTGTGTAAATGGTATATATTATATAAAGGTAGAATTTCCTAATACTTTTTTAAAACAAAGCAAAACAACTTTTTTATGCTTTTGTACCCAATGATAGATAGAAATGGCGACCTCTACCTATGAGAAATTACAAGAAAAGACTACACAACAAGAAGATTGGGACAAAGAAGAAGCCATTTTAAATGGACAAGTAACTCTCCTTGGGGAAGAAAGGGGAAAGAGGGGAAAGAGAATGGAGAATTTGAGACCTAAAAAAACAACCAAAAACGGGAAAACTAAGGTGAAAAGTGGATATAATGTGAGAAAGCAACAGAAAAAGAGAATATAGAAAAAGGGAAATCGAGGTGGAGAGACAAGGGAGTAAAAAGGGCAGAGAGAAGAAGCAAAGGAGGAGGGAAGGAAAGAAAAGCTACAAGGGTATGAAGCAAGATGTAAAGAAACAGGATTTATTTAGAGATAATGGGTAAAAATTGAAAAGATTTTGCAAAGGTACATATGATTGTATTGTTATATTTGTATTTAGAAATAATGTTAGAAAATTGGAAACAATGTATGATTTAGTGAAACATTTGTGAATAAAATAAATGGAATGAATTAAATGAGAGAATTAATTTAGAAAGGAATGGGAACATTTTAATGACATAATGTTTTAAAATGCAAGTGAAGTGGGGGGGAAGTAATTATGGAAAGTTTATAAGCGTTCCCATAGAAACATGATACCTACTTGAAAAGTAATGTGTTAAATATTTAAAATTTAAATGAATATTAACATTAATGATAGAATTGAATTGGTATAGATCATTGTTTTAATTATATATTTATATTTTTCTTTTCTTTTTCTTTTTAAAATGTAGCGTGTAGCTTTAATGTACTACGCAGAATCCGAATGGAAGTTATGTTCTATATTAAGTGTTATAATTTTAGGAGAAAGATATAAAGGCATCATACTCCAATCAGTGACCACAGGAAGAATTTTGTTTAATGAGAAAAGATAATAGACAGTTGAAATAGGACAGACAAAGAATATAAATATAATGATCTGATTTGAGATGAAACAAATAAAAATAAAATTAAGAAAGTTAAAAAGAGGGGAGAAGCTATATAGAAAATGTAGAATGGTAATAAGATATGGAATGGTATATAAAAATGAGCATGAATTTGAATTGGTGTCTGTACAAAGAGATGTAACCCGGGATCAGGCTGCTTTCAGAAAAGAGGTTTTATGTTTTTCATGTTTTGTGTTCTGTTTGTTTATGTTTGTTTCTAAAAATCAATAACATTTTCTTAAAAAAAAAAAGAGAGAAAAGCATATAGGAGCAACAGATATAGCACATAGTTTATGTCTTAGAAGCAACAGTGGGGAAAAAGAGATTGCATCTGTGTTCAAAATCTTCACATTTGCTGTAGAGCAAGTGGATTAAAATGAAGAAAAAACAAAAATAATATTTGCGAAAGCTAATTGCATATATTTTAAATAGGCATGAAATAGTCGTGAAAAAGAACTTTAATAATCTCGTCATTTGCAAGATACATTTTAGAAAGCATAGTCGTTCCATAAATTGTATTATTTTGTTGAACAATTCTCCTTCAGAGAATAGCAAAATACACAAAAATCTCAGTGATTCTTGACTTGATAGTACTTAATACTGAAGATTTAGCAAAGAAAGTAGAAATAGCAAGAACATTAATAATTTACAGACTAGAGATAAAAAGTTTATTTTTAAACCAAAATAAGCCAACAAACAATGATATTATATCAATTAAGCATTGAGAAAAGGAAAAAGCCAACAGACAACAAAGAAAAGGGAGAGCCACCAATGCTCTCATCAATATTGAGAGCCATCAATACTATTATTAGCAGAGTTGAATGGCATATACAGAAGCCATTCTTTGAGAGATTAGTCAGTGCAGCTGTCTTTATGAGGCTTTTTTCTAGCTATACACTTGAAAATATATTTCTGCAAGTTGTACAGTACAGTAAAAGCCTTCACAATACTCTGCATACCTGTCCAGGAGAAAAGTTTCTATTCACATGTTCCATTTCTTTAATCATTGTAAACACTTGAAGAAGCCTTTGAATCCCTTCCACATATGTGAGAAATTGCATCAAAGTAGGAAAGAGAGAAAACAGAAAAATATTTTAAATTGCCAATGATTCATTCTTTATTCATTTAAGTTATTTATCTATATAAAGACCCTGTCAATGTTAGCAATATTGTTAAAATGCTATCGAATCTGCATTTTAAAAATAGGTGAAAGTGTTTCTTTCAGATCATTTTTTCTCCTGAAATCTGTTTTGTCAAGCAGAAATGTAATATAGTGACTGTAAGGAGGAACATGACCTAAGTGATTTCTCTCTACTCCATTAAACGAAAGGGGCAGATGGGAGAATAATAACTAATGTACATTTTAAACATTAAAAGTGCTAGAGGACATTTCATTTTTAATACTCTTTCTTTCATTTCAAATATTCTTTTTCATTTTGTCATTTTTCAACTTCCTACTTCTCTATGAAATAAATGTACTGTAAGGTGTTTTGGATTTTTTCCCCTGGAATAAAAATTCCCTCCTCTCTGGTCAAATGGCTTACATCTTCAACAATGATGATTCCCCCTTTCATCTTTTCAAAAATCAATCTAGAAAAAAAATGTCTCCCTAGAGCTCTTTCTGTGGTCTGTGAACCCTTGTACTATATAACTGTTCTTCTGCGGTATGTATGAGAAAAAAAACCTAAACGATTGTGTGCTGGATTGTACTGGATAACATATTCTGAATAGCAAGACTATTCTTATCAATTCAATAAGTTATACGTTTATAGCAATAATTAATTGTGGTGAAACATCGGTGTGTACATGTGAATGGACATTCCAATATAATTTTGAAATCCTGAGTCTTATTACTGTTTCAAAATGTTCACTCAATTTCCTTATGACATAATTTGTTCTCTTAACAAATTATTAATTCATGAATAAATTTGTTTCTGTTATGTATAGTGGTTAATAACTGAAAAAGACCCCCAACGAATGATATGTACAGTCTATTCATTTTTCAGAATACAGTCCTAGCTTAACAATTAAACATCGATGTCAGCTACTAAAATTTTTATGTATCCTTCTCTAAACCCTTTCTTTCTTTCTTTCTTTCTTTCTTTCTTTCTTTCTTTCTTTCTT
>BLBF01000006.1:56654506-56716410 GCA_015471245.1 Laticauda colubrina | reverse complement strand
CTTTCTTTCTTTCTTTCTTTCTTTCTTTCTTTCTTTCTTTCTTTCTTTCTTTCTTTCTTTCTCTTTCTTTCTTTCTTTCTTTCTTAAATTCTTCATTTCTTAATTTCTTTGTTTCTTCATTAAAGACAATAGAATAAATTGTATTAAGATACAGTACAGATTTAATATCTAACTAAAATTATAAACATGAATGAACTATATGGCTATGAATATGCAGAAGGAACTAGGGCAGCAAAGATCATTAAAAGGCTGCTTGATTTAAATAAAGGTATAGTACAAGCAAAGCACCTCTTCGTTCTGCTATGCCCTGCTTCGCAAAAATCCTCCAGCAGAAAGCTTTGTTGAATGCTGCAAGATAATACACCTCTTTATTGATGTTAAGCTACATTGCCTTCTTTAGGTTTAGAAACAATTCAGTGTGTTTTGAGGCCTGAATAATCAGCCAAAGTAAAAGTAAAAATATTAAATTGCCCAAAATGGGTTTCAGAAGAACTGCTTTTTGTAGAAATACTACAGTATGAAGAGTTAAATTCTGAGATACAAGAACAAAAAATAAAATTCTTGAAGACAAGGGAGATAGCATGTTTGCTGGAATAAGTAAAAATATTAATAGCTGCTCCCTAAATATAGATTAGGCCAGCATTGCAAATGAAATAGATTTTAACATTTATTGGCTTGAAGGCCACAAACTTAACATAAGACTAGAACTCATATTTGGAAGGTGTTTCAGAGTTTTTAGGAACATCAAACACCCCAAGGGACTTAATTTACTTTATTATCTTCCACCCACCAAAGCAGTCAAAAATACAGAAAGTAGATCCAAAACTTTGGATCAATCTATTTTGAGCTCTGAAGGAAATGGATATTATAGCCTTTGGGCTGTCTTTCTAGAACACAGGTGTCAAACTTGATCGCATCACATGATGTCATGTGATGTATCGAAACATTTTTTGCCTTTGTGGAGCTGTAGTGAGCATGCATCTGGTCTGTGGATTGCCACTTTGACATCCATTTTATAAAATCAGACTCAGAACATAATAACTTAATATCAATTAACTCAATGCCACCAAAATTTTAAAATAGTATCAAGTTATCCTTCTTTGACTCAGGATCTTATACTGGATTACATGTACCACTTTGATGAAGGCATCTGTGGGTTCTTTGTTCATAGAAAAGAGGGCCGTTTAAATTATGTTATTTAGGGTTAAAATCAGAGGTGTGCCTATTTTCTCTTCATGTTACGGAGAAACTAGATGATGCCTATTAAATAGGAAGAAAAGGGTCTAAAAATTTGAATAATGAATATAAATATGAAAAACAGACATCGACGTAGAGTGACAAAAGAAATAATATAGAAGAGAGTTTTCGAACAATCATTTATAAAAAGATCACTAATTTACCCCCCCCCCCCAAAAAATGTTTCTTTATCCCAGGAATGAATTATCATGTGGAAACATTATCAAATAATATGCTCTATTTTCAAATATGACTGACATTGGGACACAACATTTCTCACCTAATTAGTTGGTGTTGTCATTGTTTTTTATTTTTCATTTTATTATTATTATTTTTTTTTTACATACAATAAATCCATTCAGTTCAATTGTGTGTTGATTTGGTACATATTTCATGTGCTTAACAATTACTAATAATATTCTTATCAATATAACAATATAACTATAATCACATTCCCATATATATAAATAATATCTAGTATACCTATTACGCAAGTTTCTCTTATTACTTTATAAATCCATCTAATCTCTTCCAATTTATTTTATTTTCTAACTATTGATAAAAGAAATCCCATACCATGTAATATCTTCTTTTTCTTTGATTTCTAATATTGATCAAGCAGTAATTCTGAGACAAGCATAATCTCAAAAGTACCTTTATTAGAATAGCACCTGGAACATCTGTGGAATCTGAAAACTAAAAGTTTCCTGGACTTCCCACAATGTCCCTAGGTACAATCCATCCCCTTTTCCCCCATCATTACATTACATGGACCAGTCACGATCTGTTCCAGTATTAGATCCTTTTTCCATCCTGTGACACATTTAATAACCTTGAACTAAGTAAAGAATTTTATTTTGTCTCCTTAGAACAATTCAATTGAATTGTCCCTCTCCCACTCTTTCAGGCTATGTGGCAGCATGAAATATGGCTTCCAAAGCTGACAGGCATCCCCCTTTGAGAAATTCACCTTCTAAAAGAGATAATACACAAAACACAACCAAAGGTTAATGCGATGCACTTAACCCCCACTCCCCAACCCAAAGTGGACCCTTTGGTTTGCCAGGGAATTCATTGTGGAGTTGGTTAACCAATCTATGTGCATATACATACAAACTTTTTAGCCAAGTAGCCTCTGACAAAGGGTAACCTTTCCATAATACCAAATATTGTAATCTCCCTGGGTGCAATCTAGAATCGAGGATTTTCTTAATTTCATAATTTGTCTCACCCTGTACGATCAAAGGTTTGGGGGGAGCTATTGGGATTGGTCTTACATTTGATCCTACAGCTAGTTTCAATAGACTACTATGGAATACTGGGTGTATTTCCTCAACAGCCGGTGGAAACTTAATTGGACTGTGACTGGATTATTTTTGATATAGGGAATGGATCTAAGAATTTAGACCCCAACTTCCTACTGGGAAGTTTCAATCTGAGATATTTAGTTGACAAAAACACTTTGTCCCCTACTTCAGTCAAAGCTTTTTTGTATCTTCCCAACCTATTTTTAATGAGTCCATCCATTCCGTTAAAGATATGGATGTGGGGGATTCCCTAGGTAATTCCAGCATAGGGACAAATTCCATGCCGGTGTTTATTTGGAATCAAGCCTGTGCTGCTATGTACTGTATTATTGTAAGCAACTTCTGCAAATGGCAACAGCTCTGCCCAGTTTTCCTGTTGATAATTGACATAGCATCTAATATATTGTTCCACCATGGCATTTGTTGTCTCTGCTGCTCCGTTGCATGCAAGATGGAATGCTGAGAATAGCCCTTGGGATGACCCAATGGACTTTAAAAACTCCCTCCAGAACTTAGCAGTAAATATCTGAGATTATTCTACAAGGTACTCCATGGAGCCTATAGATATGCTTCACGAACAGTTTTGCAAGCTTTTTAACTGAAGATAGTCCTTTACAAGCTGTAAAGTGGGCTTGCTTAGTGAATAAGTCAATAACAGTCAAAATCAGAGTATTCATTGTGATTTCTTCCCACGGCTTCATTGGTTCAGCTACTTGTTGAAGGAGCCCAGGGAGTTTCCCAGTTCTGTGTTTCATTGTGGCACAAATTGAGCAGCTTTTCACATAGTCTTCAACATCAAGTTTCATTTTTGGCCCCCAGAACTGTCTCTAACTAAATGCATGGTTTTTAAGAACCCAAAGTATCCCCCCAACCACAAGTCATGGCTATGCTTCAGTACCATTAGTCTTAGATTATTGGGTACATAAAGTTTTGTCCCTTTCCAAGCCAATACCTCATTCATTGTCAAATCGGTTTGATGCTCTGCAAACCAGGGATCAGTCAAAAGGGCTGCTTTGAACTCAGTTGTCAGTTTGTCTTCTAGGCTTCTTGGCTGGTTTGGCCCTGGGTGGTTACTTTGCCTGCTGGTTGGGCTTCTGATATCATAGTCTCATTATTTCCTCTTGGCAACTGTCAAACTGGGGTTTTCTTGACAGGGTGTCCACCAGCATGTTTTTCCCTCCTGGGATATATTTCATGTTAAAGTTGAACCACTTGATGTATTGAGCCCAGCAGATTTGTTTAGGTGATAGTTTTTGAGGTGTCTTTAGAGCCTTGAGGTTCTTGTGATCAGTGCACACCTCAAACGGCTCTTACATCCTTCCAGGAATTGACTCTAAGACAGCAAAGCCCATCACATTGCAAACACTTCTTTTTCCCAAACCGCCCTCCTATACTATGTGTCTGATACTTTTCAGACACATAAGCATGAGGCATTAGCTGGTTCTGAGAATCCTTTTGGAGAAGAATGGCCGTGACAGCCACATCACTAGCATAAGCTTGGACTATGAAAGGTCTGGTTGGGTTCAGGTGCTGGAGAATGGGCTCAGCGGCAAATAGGCATTTTAAAATTTCAAAAGTTTTCTGACCGTCCATTGTCCAAACAAGGGGTAGACTGGGCTTCGGTTTGGTGGGGGAAGGCCAAGTTTTCAATAACTCTGTTAAAGGAAAGATGACCTCAGAAAAAGAAGGGAAAAATTTTCTATAGAAATTGGCAAAACCCCAAAAGCTTTGAAGTTGCTTACATGTTTTTTGGGGGTTGCCAGTCTAGCACCACTCTCACTTTTCCAGGGTCCATCTCAATTCCCTGGTTGAATATTTGGTAGCCTACATAATCCAGTGACTCTTTGTGGAATTCACATTTTGACAGTTTTACATATAACTTGGCAGCTAAAAAATTTTTCAGCACTTGTCTGACCAATTTGACATGTTCTTCAATGGTTTTGCTGAATATAAGAATGTCATTCATATAGATGAGGACCCCTTGGTATAGGTGTGGTTGTAGCACTTCATCGATGAGTTGCATAAATACTGTGGGAAGGCCCTGGAGCCCAAAATGACTCAGAATTGGAAACTACACAAAGGACAGTTGAAGGCAGTTTTCCATTTGTCTCCCTCCTATATGCAAACTCAGTAGTAAGCTTCTCTCAGATCTAGTTTGGTGAAGACCTTGCCTTTTTACAGGTGATTTAATAAGTCCTTCATGAAGGGGAGGTGGTACATGTTTTTTAGGCATATGGCATTCATGCCCCTAAAATCAACACATAAATCAAGGCACCATCTTTCTTTTCTTTGAACAGCACTGGGGAGGCCAACCTAGATTTGGTAAATTCAGTGAAACCTCTGTCCAAATTGTTATCAATGTATTTTCTCAACTCAGTCATTTCAGCTGGTATCATGGAATACATCTTTGGTTTTGGCAGTTTTGCCCTGGGTTCTAACTCTATGGCACAATCAGTGGCTTGAGGGAAAGGTAAAACATTGCATTCCTTGAACTTCTGGAGGTGAGCGGTCTCCATCCCCGGATCCTGTTTTTTCACTTTTGGGGACCTTTCAGGGCATGAGGAGCCTGGAGAGTCAAGTGGAGAAGAAGGGAAGCCCGGAAGACAGTGAGGCGAAATGTGATCGCCTGCCAGCAAGAAGGGAAAACCCTGAAAACCCAAAGTGAAAGTGTCTCTCATTTTATTATGGCAGACCTGAGGCCATGGCTGAACCGTGAATGAGGAGGAAGTGAGAAGATTATCAACAGAAAGTGTCCTTGAAGTTAAAATCTCAAAGTTGCAATGGTAATGATTTGCCAAAAGTAAGTTTGAACTTGTTTCTGAGGAAAAGAGCTCTGGTGAGGGGGGGTAACCCCATAGTACAGGCAGCGAGACAGTAAGAAAGAGCTGTGATTCAGCACTTTTTACAAATGGAAAGAGACTGAAGGAGAGGGTTTATAAGTTGGAAGTGAATAGTTCTAGGTAGTTGAAAGATGGAGAGAGAAATAAGACAAGAACTGGTGGGAGAATAAGAAAATCCAGGGAAGCCAGTGGAGGAGGTGGTGAAAAGAAGGTGATAAGGGAGAGACAATTGACTTCTCTCTGCTTCTTGGATGGAGGGCGATTACGAGACCAACGTAGTGAGTGGAGAAGGAGAAAGTGAAATCCAATTGGGATGTGAGAGCGATACGAAGGAAAGAAAAGAAAGTCTTGGAAGGAAGGAGGAGGTGAAGTGGAAGTTGAGAGACATTGAAAGGATCAGAAGAAAAGTCAGGACGATGGAGGTGAGAAAGGTGAGACACAGAGAAAGGAGTGACTGAGCAATTTTCAAGCAGAAAGAGATGGCAGGACATTAATGGGGGTGGAGAAGAAGAAAATTTGGCAGAGAGTGGGCTGAAAGAGACAACGAAGGAGGATTAATCTGTTTGTGATTTAAATCTTTAGGAATTCGTGAGATATTCGCTTCTCTCCATAAATTACTAATTTAGAAAAATCTTAATACCTCATTGTACACATCTAACATCACTGGTTCAAGACATTCATAAATACATTTATACAGTTCTGCTGGAAGACCATCCGGCCCTGGCATCTTATTATCTTTCTGCCTTTCAACCACCCTTTTAAATTCCATCACTGTTATTTCTTTATTTAATATCACTTTCTGTTCCTCTCTAATTTCTGGAAAACCTTTCCTTTTCAAATATTGTTCTATATTCTCAGGGTTTATTCCATCCTCCCTATATGGTTGTTCAAAATATTTTTGTATTATTTGGAGAAGGCGGAGCCTCGTCTCGGTGCTACAGCTGCAATCTCGGGGCTCTGAGATCGCAGCTGATATTTTCACCCCTGGTCGGTCCTAACGGACCTAAACCGTCCCGTAGAGACGGGGATTGTGAAGGGCACAGTCCCAGGATCCCAGAGATATCGCAAAATCTCTGGTTTGATCTGGGAGAAGGCCTTTTGCTGGCGGTGAAAAGGCAGCCTCCAAAGCTGCTGAAGTCAGGACAGCTCCGAAAAGAAAGAGGCTGGAGAGAGGGTGTGTCGGCTGGGTGAGAAACTTCCTTTTGTATTGCAAATTGGCTGAGACCTGAAAGGATATCCTGAACAAAGAAGAAACCTTTATTTTTCTTTGACTGGAATCTCCTTGAGCGGCGTTTTTTAAAGTGATGTCAAATTGAGGCTTGGATTCTTTCCTTACTATTTTTTTCTCTGAGGAATTTAATGTGATTTTGTAGCTAATCAGATTGAATTTTTTCTTATATATATTTTTATGCTTCTTTTGATTTTTTAATTTTCTTTAGGATAGAGGCCCCCTTTGTTTTGTTTTTTTCCCTCTGAGTTTTGTATACATTACTTTTCTTTCTGGCTGAGGGGGGAAAAAAGTATTAAGAGACTGTGCAACACTGCCAACTAGAGGCTTGAAAATATTTTATTTGAGCACAGAAAAATATTATTACAGGTGTTTTCCTGGACTCTTATCAATGTTTCAACACTTGAGGCTTGGCTTTGAAGCTGCTGGAGAAGAGAGTCATAATAAGGGCCTTGGATAAATAAACAAGTGAAATCTCTACTCGCCAGCCTTTTTGTATATTTCAATTCTAGTAATATTTTTATTTTTTTTATTTTATCCTTCTTCTTCTTTGGCTTTGGGCCATTTTTTTTATTGGATTTTTCCATTTTGGATCATAATTGGCTACTCTATCAGATGGACTGAAGGTTTAAAAGAATTTGAAGTTTTTTGAAGCATTAAAGTGGAAAAAAGGGAAAAAAAGAAGAAGAAAGTGTGAAATGAAATAGACTGTGTGTATTTGGATTGTTTGCTGACTTTGGGACTTCTGGAAACTCTTATTTGAATGATTAAAATCATTTGGATCGCTTGAATTTTTTTTTCTTTTTTTCTTTTACAATGGCATTACTTATGGATGAACTGAAAATGGAATTTATAAAATATAAACAAGAGAAACAAGAAGGGAAGGATTCTTTTGGCTCTATTTTTAATTTTTTAGAAATGGCAATTTCTACATATGAGAAACTACAAGAACAAGAAGATTGGGATGAAGAAGAAACCATCCTTAATGAACAAGCAACTTTATTTGGGGAAGAAAGGGGAAAGGGGAGAAAGAGAATGGAGAATTTAAGACTTAAAAAAACAACCAAAAAAGGGAAAAACAAGGTGAAAAGTGGACACAACATCAGAAAGCAACAGAAAAGAGGAATACACAAGAAGGTGGAGATTAAGAGACAAGGGGGTAAAAATGGTAGAATGGAGAAGCAAGGGAGGAAAGAAGGGAAGAGAAGTTACAAAGGTTTGAAACAAGATGTAAAGAAACAGAATTTATTTAGGGATAACGGGTAAACATATAACTGAAAAAGAGATTCTGCAAAGATACATAAGATTGTGTTGTTGTATTTGTATTTGAAATAATGTTAGAAAATTGGAATAATATATGATTATAAAATGGGACAAAATATTTAATGTAACTTAGCGAATTTTTTTCTTTTTAAATAAAAATAAATGAAATCAAATATGAGAGAATTGAATTAAAGAAAAATGGGAACATTGTTATTGTTTAATATTTTAAAATATCAGTGAAATAGGGGGAAGTAATTAAGTAAAATCTATAAGTGTTCCCATAGAAGCATGATACTTATTTAGAAAGGATTGTGTAAAATGTTTAAGACTTAAATGAATATTAATTTGAATGATATAACTTTAATTGCTATGGATTGTTGTTTTAATTATATTATATTTTTTAAATATAGTTTCAAAATATTGAGTTTATCTTTAGAATGTACTACGCAGAATCCAAATGAAAATTATGTGTCATGTTAAGCTTTAAAACTAGGGGAAGGATAAGTATGACAAGGTATTATACTCCAATCAGTCATTACAGAAGAAACTTTGTGTTAATGAGAAAAGATAAATAGCTAGCTGAAATAGAACAAAGGATATAAATATAATGATTTAAATTGAGATGAAATAAATATAATAGAATTAAGAGAGTGAAAAGAGAGGAGAAGCTAAATAGAAAATGCAAAATAATAAATAAGAAATGGAATGTTATTTAAAAGTAAGCATGAACTTGAATTTATCTCTGTACAAAAAGATGTAACTCGGGATCAAACTGCCATCCAAAAAGATATTTTATGTTTTTTATGTTTTGTGTTTGTTTGTACATGTTTGTTTGTTAAAAATTAATAAAATTCTTTATAAAAATATATATATATATATATATTTGTATTATTTTCTTTTTCTCAGTCATTCGATATTCTAATTTTCCATCCTCCTCCTCCAATTCTTGTATCAACCTTCTTTCTCTTTCTAATCTTAATTTATGGGCTAACCACTTCCCTGGTTGCATGTTCAAAAAAATTCTGTTTGACCCTTTTCACCTTTTTAAGTCTCTCTTCCTGATTTATAATGTTCAATTTATGCCTAGTAAGAATCATCTCTCTCCTCAATTTTTCATCTTGTGGTTTTTTTATAATCTACTTTCTAGGTCTTTGATCTCCTCCAATTATTTTTTCTGATTTTGCCATCTTTCCTTATTCCTTTTCGCTGTATATGCTATTACCAACCCCCTCAAGACTGCCTTTGCTGTATTCCATAAATTCTGTAATGATGCTCCACTGTAATGATGTTTGCTCCACTTTATCCATCCACCATTACATCTACTGTAGTGATGTTTGCTCCATTTTTTTTTTCTGTAATCTACTTTCTAGATCTTTAATCTCCTCCTGTAATTATTCTGATTTTGCCATCTTTCCTTATTCCTTTTCACTGTGTGTGCTGTTTCCAGCCCCCTCAAGACTGCCTTTGCTGTATTTCATAAATTCTGTAATGATGTTTGCTCCACTGTATTTTCCTAAAAAAAAAAAAGTTCAATTTCTTTCTTAATTTTCTCTACAAAATCTTTCCCCTTTAAAATTTGGGGATTAAGTATCTACCTTCTGCTCTTCCTTTTCCTTCCTTTCCAAGTTATTTTTAATGGGTTATGATCAGCCCATACATTTGTCATAATTTCTATCAAATCTAGTTGGTTTCCTAGTTCTGTTCTAAATTTCCTAGTTCTAAATCTAGTTAGTTTCCTAGTTCATCCATGCCATGTCTAATCTAGACCATGATTTGTGTGGGTTAGAGTAGAATGTGAATTCTTTTTTCCTCAAATTTATTCTCCTCCATTGATCTAATCAATTTAGTTCCTGTGTCATACTGAAAAAGGATCTGGGCAAAATTTTCCTTTTCTTTTTGTTCTTTGCATTACTAAAATAATCCTTCCTCATATCTACTACTGCATTAAGATCTCCCACAATGCATACATTACCTTGTCCCATCTCAATGATTCTCAAATGTAAATCCTTAGAGAATTGACTTTGGTTGTCATTCAGTGCATAAACTGTTGGATTCCCAAAATAGGAAACATATTATCAAGCAGCAATTTTTCTATGGATTAAGGAGTGGATAAACTTAAAAAATAAAAGAATTTTGGCGATAGAAGGTCATGACCTCCAAGTTGGGTGGCATGCCTTTCTATGGGATAAAAAGAATAAGATCCACTCCTATTTCCATAGACATTTGATAAGGGACTCATTTTTACAAACACGGAAGAAAATTAAAAAAAAAAGCATTGTTTGAAAAGACCAAATTGGATCTCACCTATGGAAGCTATATTATATCCAAATACAAGGGACACTAAAAAAATGATAAGATATAAAGAATTGATAGATGAACAAAGGGAGTTAAAAACACTGGATAAACTAAAAGAACAAAAGATAATATTAGACTGGTGGGTATATTTGCAAATTCAAACTAAATTTAAGAAAGATGTAAAGGAGCTAGGGATAGATAAAGATTTACAAAAGTGGGCCAACTCTTGACAGGCAAGGATATAAAATTTATAACATGAACATATAATTATTTACTGGAGGTAGAACTAGAGGAGGAAATTGCTAAGGGACCAATGATTGCCTGGGCAAGAAATGTGGATCGTAATATAAATTTGGATAAGTGGGAAAATACTTGGACCGAGAACTGGAAGCTGACTTTGTCGACGGTATTCAAAGAAAATCAGTATAAAGTGTTTTGTAGATGGCACTTAGCACTGGCACGACTGGCAAAAATGTATCCAACCATGAAACCAGAATGCTGGAAGTGCAAACAAGAAAGGAACGTTTTTCCATATGTGGTGGCTATGTATAGAAGTCAAAAAATACTGGAAGAAAATACAGAGATGGCTTTTTGAGATTATAAAATATAAATTGAATTTGGAACCTCAAACATTTTTATTTGGTACGATCAAAGGGAATTTGAGATAAACACAAAATTGGAAGAATGATAAAATACCACCAGATGAAGTTTTGATTCAAAAAATAATGGACTGTGCTGAACTAGATAAATTCACTGTGGAACTGAAAGGCAAAGAGGATCGAGAATACTATGCAACATGGGAGAGGTGGTATGAATGGGTGAAGGATAAGGATTAAAATAATGTATAGTCACAAAATAAGAAACATGTATATACAATGACACAATAACTGTTAATGGAAATGAGATTTTTGTATTTTTTGTTTTTAAAGAATAAAAATTTAAAAAAAATTGCATTCCCCTTCACTGAATATTTCAGCCAAGTCTCTGTATTGTTTGGGGACTTGGGACACACCTGGAGGAGAGTCCGAGGCAGTGGCTGCTGCTTCAGTTTGGGGATCTCTGTTGGGTGGCAGTTTCTTTGTGGGAGGAAGAGGGCAGTGGGCCAACCCCAATTATGATTTTTCAGTATTCATCCTCCCACTTGATAGTAGGGGCCCATTTATCTAGTCAAGCAAGTCCCAATATGACGGATTCTGACATTTTTGGAGACACTACAAAACATATAAGTTCACGGTGATTGCCCATCTCTAGTTTGATTAACTCTGTCATTTGGGGTGGCCGGGATTCCCCCAATTAAAGTCCCATCTACTTGTTCAAACCTAATTGGGCATTTTTGTTTTTATTCCCATTTGTTCAATGATGGGGAGGCCAATAAGGCATCTAGAACACTCAGTATCTATTATGGCTTCTATTTCCCCTGCCTTCCCTGTGTCAGGTACCACCAACTTCACTTTGACTGTAAAAGGTGTGATGGAAGCACTCACCATAGGGTAATTTTTTTCATCGGCTTCTCTGGGGAGAATTTCTTGGGTTAGAAGTTCATTGCTCCCTTCTGCAGGGTGGGGACCTTTTACAGTGTGCCTAGCAAGCTGGCTGGTGTCTGGAGGCTTCCATTGATTTTTTTTGATCCCTAGCAGCTATACTTGGTTGTGGAGCTTGTGGAACAGGTGCAGTAGCAAAAAAGTCAGCTGCTCTATGGCCATCCTGGACACAACAATAGCACTTTATCATTCTTGTGGGTCATGTAGGAACAGCTTCAGCAGGTATGGTCAGAGGCCACCTGGCTACAGCTCTCCTGGATGGGGGCTTCAGATAAGGTTTTTTCTGTGGATTGATTTTCCTGTCTAACCTGAGGGACATTGCATACCAATTTTGGAAGGTCTCTAATATTATAGGCTTTTTTTACTTCTGGGTCAATAGTGTTCTTGAAATAACGTCACAGTATTTTCTCAGGCCAGTCCATGAGATGGCTTGCAACCCTTCTAAAGTTCCATACAAACTCTCTTAAGGGTTGCTTTCCTTGTTTCATTTCCATCAATTTGTCTTCATTCTCCCCAATCCTATCAGGATCCTCAAATCTAGACTTGTTCATAGTGTAATTGGCCTACCCAATCAGAAGCATCCCCCTCATTCATTCCATTGGTGATTGCCACTACCAGATTGCGATCTGTTGCATATTGGACTCCAAACCAATCTATGTGGGACCAGATCCAAATGAGAAAATAAACAAAATGTTCGCATTTTCAATCAAATGTTGTTTTAAGAGCCATTTGGTCTGGCCTGAGGGGGTGGGTGGGGTTGCCATAACAACTGCAGACTGGACTGGAATGTACAGAGCCTGCCAAGGACTGTGGGAACCTGGCAGGTTGCTCCAAGGGGAGGGGTTGAATTGACACTTGCTGTGAAGAGGCTGTTTGTTACATTCTTCTCTGCACTTCAAGGGGGTGGGGTGGCTGCCATCTGCTGCCTGTGCAGATCCCTTTGCTGATAAGGGATCAATTTCTCTCTTTGGGTCCAGGGTGCTCCTGAACCTGGTGGTGTAACGGGAGCTGGCATCCACTGGCATTGGATGCCAGTCTTTTATCCTGGCCACCCTTGACCAGGATAAAATCCCCACCCTGGAGGAATATTCTCTGCAGGGGATAATCTCATTTCGGGTTGTGGAGGGGAAGGGCTTGGAGTTTGTAACATACCCAATGTCAGCTGCATCTGCCGTCTCTCCCTTGAAACTTGATCCTGCTGGGCTGGGATGCTTTGCAGGCCATTTCCAACTGATGCCACAGTGAGGCCCCCTCCTCCTCTTGGACTAGGAAAAGTAAAGTTGGGCTTGTTAGGATCCAGCCTGCCTGGTGAGGTTGTGGCTGTGAAGAATAATTTTCCACCTTAAGTTGCTGGAGTTGTCCTGGAAATACTGCCAACAATTGGCTTTGGGATAGAGGCCACCAGTTGCAATCTTTGGTGGTGTCTGATCCCAATGTCCCCCTACTTTTCCATTCTGTCTCTTGGGCAGTCTGTAGTGGACTTTAGAAAGAGAGGCATTCAGGCAGCTTCTCCTCTAGTCTCATTCTTAGACCTTCACTGAGTCTTTGCACTGCTCCAGATTGGAATCAGTTCAGGGGCTCAGCACCCCTGACACCCCCCTTTTTGGTGTTCTGGAGCTGGTTAGAGTTTTGAGATAGTGTCAACATTCCAGAAAACCTCCATTCCAATCATAAACTCCAAGATAAGCATAATCTCTAAGGTATCTTTATTAGAATAGTACCTGGCACATCTGTGGAATCTCATAACTAAAAGTTTCCTGGACTTCCCACAATGTTCCAAACTACAATTTGTTTGGAATATAAGTCACCTACCAGGTATTTGGGTTAGAAATATATAAACCAGGATAAACATTTTAAAACTGTATCTTTAAGAAAATGCAAAACTGTAATTGGGTGTGGTTTCTCAAATGGCCATAAGATGGAGCCAGAAACCTGGGTTGTTTAGCCTTCATCTCAGAAGAGAGTGTGAGTGTATCTCTGTTTCCTTCTGTTGGAGAGTATTTCCATGTTTCCTCATTGACTGCTATTTCTGGATTTGACATAAGTCTGATACTGAACTGTTTTTGACACTGGACTTTGTTACTGGATTATCCCTGGATTGAAAACTGATTAAAAACTGACTGATTTAACCTGTGAATGACTTTGGACTGCCTATTTTGAACTTTGCTTAAACCTTTATTGAAAGTAAAGTCCTACATTTACTGTACAGTGTATCTATATGCTGTGTGTGTATTATTCAAACACTATTCTCTATACATCTCCCTGTTTATATTCATTCTCCTAATGGGGAATTACCTCAACACAATCCATCCCCCTTTTCCCCATCATCACATCACATGGGCCATTCACGATCAGTTCCAGTATAAGATCCTTTTTCCATCCTGCGCCACACTTAATAACCTTGGACGAAGTAAAGAAGTTTATTTTGGCTACTTAGAATTACTCAATTGAATCACCCACCCCCCATTCTTTCAGGTTATGTGGCAGCATGGAATATGGCTTCTAAAGCTGACAAATCTATTCATTTCTGCACATTCAAATATTTTTTTCAATTACTTTTTCCTCTATCAGTATCTTATAACTTTTCCAATTTTGAGCAAATACAATTCTAGCTTCTGTTAATACATGTATAATTAAGTATATTTTTTTCTTTACTCTAACCTTAAGATAACATCAAGGTGACTTCTTGCAGTGACGTTGCAGCGATCCGGGGAAGAGAGTCTCTTGGACTTGATCTTTTGCATTAGGAACCCAATCAGAGAGTCTTGTTTTCTTGGAGGGAGATGTGATAAAGAGAGGAAGCTCGGGGGACAGTGTGGTGGTAATCAATCACCCACTAGAATGAAGGGAAACCTTGCCAATCTTAAACAAAAGTGTCATTCATATAAATATGGCTGACCAGAAGCTGTGGCAGCCACCAGACTATGAAGGAGAAGATCGGCAAAGCATGACATTGGACAAGAGTTTGGTAGCTCTAAATGCAGTAGCATGGAAGGAGAAAAAGTCCTAAGATCAGCTGGCAACTGAAGAGGCTCAGATGAAAAGAGATGGAAGATCTCAAAGGACTGTGGCTAAAAGGCAGTAAGAGCAGTATCGCAAGGGAAGAAGAGTATAGCCGGAAAGGTTTGGACTGAGAATAAGGACGTGCAGAGGGAGAGAGTAAGTGAAAGTATAAGTGAACAGAGATGTGGAAAGAATGGTTGGATAAAGAAGGACAGGGGAGTTGGAGTTGGAGGGGAGTTGGAGTTGGAGGAAGAAAAGAGACCAAGTGATGAGGTAACCTAGCAATTTGAAGGGAGGAATTCAGCACAATGGCTAGAAGGAAAAGGAAAGTGAAGAAGAAGAGTGAAGGTGCAGAGAGCTTTTTGTGAAGACAGGATCAATTGGAAGAAATAGCACAACTAAAAGTTTGTTTAAAACAACTGAAAAGAACTATCTGAACAATATTTAACAACTGAAACAAAGAAGGAAGGAACTCTTGTGCTATGAGACTGAATGACTGATGCAACAGATGACAGGAGACCTTAACAGGAAAGGAGACAGCAATATTTACATTTAATAAAGAACTGGAAAATAAGGTGATAAAAGAACTTGGTGTAAAGCAAAATATCTGACTCACTATCTATGTTTATATTGCTTATTTGATAGTGCTTAAGGTTGTAACATTTATTTCGAATACAAAACTTGAAAGTATATGATAGAGTGAAATAGGAATTGTTGTTTTTGATAACAGGACTTTTTTGAATATATTTAGTTTAAAGGGCCTGTCACATTGGCTGATGGATGCAAAACATTTGTAAAAAGGACACAGCAGACGAGAAAATGTTTCATCCGTTGTTATCCACTCTCAAAAGTGCCCCAAATTTGCATGACCAGAGCGGACAACAACGGAAAGGAACGGACGGGGGGAGGACGTAGCCAGGATGGAAAGCGGATGCTTCACAGAAGCCTAGTGGATGGAAGCGGATGGGAGTGGATGGCACATCCGCAGGGCTTCCGGGGGAGCACAACGAAGTGGACGCGCAGAGGAAAGAGCAGATGCAGAGCGGATGCCAAGCGGATGAAGCGGATGCAGAGCGGACGCCGAGCGGAAGCCTAGCAGATGCCTAGCGGATGCACAGCGTTCACTGCGCATGCGGGGAGGATGCATTGCGTCAGCCCCGTGGATATAAAGGGAAGCAGCTCGCAAGCAGGTCACCATTCAGAGGAAAGACCTGCTGCCAGATACATCTTCAGCCAACAACCATGAGGAAGAAGAGGAAGCCTGTGCCATCTTCTGCCAGTCCTGGCAAGAGGGACAGGGCCACCATCCCACCCCCTGGCCCTGACTCTGCTTCTGCTGGGGCTTCTGCTGCTGGGGCTGACTCTTCTGGTGCTGGAGATTCTGCTGGCACTGCTCCTGGTGCTAGTGCTTCTGCTGGTGCTTACTCTGCTGGCGCTGCTCCTGGTGCTGGTGCTTCTGCTGGTGCTTACTCTACTGGTGCTGCTCCTGGTGCTGGTGCTTCTGCTGGTGCTTACTCTGCTGGCGCTGCTCCTGGTCCTGCTGGTGCTGCTGGTGCTCCTGGTGCTGCTGGTGCTGCTGGTGCTCCTGGTGCTGCTGGTGCTTACTCTGCTACTGCTGATCCTGGTGCTGCTGGTGCTGCTGGCGCTGTTGGTGCTTACTGTGCTGCTGCTGCTGATCCTGGTGCTGCTGTTGCTGCTGGTGCTGGTGCTGGTGCTGCTGGTGCTGGTGCTGCTGGTGGTGGTGGTCCTGCTGGTCCTGCTTTTGTTGCTACTGTTGTTGTTGCTGCTGCTGGTGCTGGTGGTTTGGAGGAGCAGCCACTAGAACCTTGAAGCCCCTCTGATGAGGGCCCAGATGGCCCTGCCAGAGGGAGGAATAGGCATACATGAGAATGAGAATGAAAAAGGAGGCAGTACTCCATCGAAGAGGAACATGAGGATGAGGTGCTGGAATGGCTGAGGGAGAATGAGTATCTTTGGCGGAAGGACACAGGCTGTACCGAGACACCAAGAGGAAGCAGGCTGCTTGGAGAGAGAAGGCAGAGAGCCTGGGCTACACTTTGGAGGTGCTCCTCGGCTGGTGGAAGCACATGCACACCTGTTATGGGAAGCTGCACCTCAAGAAATCTGGCCAGGCCACGGTCAAGCTGACGGGTCCGAGAGACCTACATGATGGCCAAGTGCAGCTTCTTGGAGGGTGAGATCCGCCACTGAGGAGCAGCCCCTCTGTCTACCCTCTCTCTCAGGCAGCCCGCAGAGAGCCAGTCCTCTTCTGGCCAAGAGTCAGCTCCTGTGTCCAGGCAGGTATCTGTGGAGCGTGCCACGACAGAGACCCCCCCAACAGCTGCACTCCCCTTGGCGGAGCACGTGGAGGACCCCCTGACACAGTGGGAGCAAGGAGAGGGCACTTTCACGAGAGACCAATCCACATCCACCCCCAGCTCCACTTCCACAGAAAGCAGGCAGAGAGGCAGACCGGAGGGGCAGAGCCACACTGTCCTGCTAGAGATCAGGGACACCATCAGAAGCAGCATAGATCTCCTCTCTCAGCTGGTACACACCGACGTCCCATCCTCCACCCGCAAGCCCTTCCTCACCTCTGTCAAACAGACCCTCATGAACATGTCAGAATCACAGTACCAGGTGATCAAGGACAGGATCACCGGTCTTCTTCACAACCCTCCAGACCCAGCTGAACCTGCTCCCACCCAGTCCAGGCCTGCTCCTCCACCCCAGGTGATGTCACTGCCCTTCCAAGGCTTTCCACAGGCCCTCCCCTACCAAGGCTACGGCTACCAGGAGGTCCAGCAGCACAGGCAGCCCTTCCAGTCCAGGCACAGGTACATTATATGCCACCAGTGCCACCGATGCCACTGATGCCACCCACGCCACCCATGCCACCGATGCCACCCACGCCACCCATGCCACCGATGCCACCCATGCCACCCATGCCACAGATGCCATCCATGCCACAGATACCACCTATGCCACAGATGCCACCCACGCCTCACCTTGCTCAGCTGCAGACCAGACATCCCCACTACACTGCTCCTTCCTCCATCCCACAGCCAAGCCTGGCCTCATAACATCTGTCATCGGTATTGGGGCTGACACCCCATGTCCTGGAGGAAGGGGCTCTCAACATCATAGGACTGAGCCAGCTCTCTGAGACCTTCCTCCACACATCGTCCCCTGTTGTCCTCTCAGGGCCAGGCACCCCAATGACCCCTCAGACCAGCACTCCAGCAGCAGCCACCTCCACAGCACCTGGACCCTTCACCCCTGAGACTCGGCATGCCTCAGAGTGACTGAGAAGAGTGCCAGAGACTGGGTTGCTACCTGTTGACTTTATCTTTGCTTAAGACACTTGGATCATTTTTCTTTTACAGCTTGTTATTAATAAAGATTATCTCTGCTTCACACACTTGCTTCATTTATTTTAGTAAATAAAGTCTTGGTGGAAACTTTTAGAAATGGTTTAAGCCTTTGCATACTTGTGGGATGGGTAAGGATACCTTTGGAATGGGTAATAGCTGTGGGATGGGCAGGGATACCTGTGGGATGGGAAGGGATACCTGTGGGATGTTAATAGCTGTGGGATAGATAAACCTCCAGTGCAAGCATAGTGGGACTGTATGGTCCACCCTCCCAGGTGCCACCCCATGGCCCTTTATTATCAATAACAATGTAATAATTGATCCACACATTTCAACATAAACACAACTCTTTATTAAATGCCCTGTTCATTGTAGGACCACTTAACATACATGGCACAATCTCATCAGAGTTATCCAACAGGCTCAAGGAAGCATCCATTAATTATCTATCAACCTGTCTTGCCACTCCACTGCTCCAGCTGGGGAGTTGCACCAGTGTTTCAGGAGGTTGTGCTGCTTCTTCCCTTCATGTGAAGCTCTGTTGGGGCTTTGCACATTCATAGTGTCTATCAGGTTTCGCCCTTGCCTCCATTTACCAGGCTCCATGTCCCCATTGCCTTGTTGGAGGTCCACAAGCCTGTTCTGCAACACTGGGTAGCGGGTGCACATGAGATTGTGCAGGATGCAGCAAGCTTCCACGATCCTCCTCACGGTCTCTGGGCGATGCTGCATGGTGGTGAGAAGTACCTGGAAACTGTTGGCCAGGATGCCAAAGGCATTTTCCACCACCCGCATTGCCCTGGACAGCCTGTAGTTGAAGATCCTCTGTTCACGGGTGAGGCATCTGGAGGTGTAGGGCTTCATGAGGTAGGTTGTGAGAGAGAAGGCATCATCCCCCACGATGAAGTAGGGCACATCTTGTGTGTCGTTGGGCAGGGGTTCTGGATCTGGGGAGCCCATGATGAGGTTGTATTCCAGCCCCTCCTTGAGGTCACTGGCATTGTATACCTGAGCGTCTGAAGCTGACCCCTTGCCTGAAGCATCGATGTCCATGAACTTGTAGTCAGCATCGACCATGGTGAAGAGGATGATGCTGAAGAAGCCCTTGTAGCTCAAATAAGTGGACCCTGACTTGGCTGTAGTTTTGCAGGCCACATGCTTCCCATCTATGGCTCCAACGGTGTGGAGGAAGTTCCACCTCTGATACCACTGCTCTGCAACTTTCTTCCAGCCTTCTTCAGTGGAGGGACACTAGAGGAGCTCCTCTAGGTATTCTTCGATGATGGCCTGCACCACTTCTCTGACCACAATGCTGATGGTGTTGTGTGGCACCCTCCAACCGTACTGCATGCTCCTGTACATGGTCTCTGAGGCCAGGTGGCGCAGAGTCAGTGCCACCTTGAGCCCAGGGTCCAGGCTGGGCCGGAAGTTGTTGCTCTGCTTGGTCAACCTGTGTCTCAGATGCTCCACAACTTCGTCAAACATGCCTGGAGGCATCCTCATGAAGTTCTAGAATGCACGAGGGTCTTCGTTCCTCAGCTCCACCATCAGCTTGTTATACAGTCCGTACTGTGCTCTTTTCCCGATCCATCTTCAGACCCAGACACTTCTTGGCCACCTCCTTTTCTTCCCGTAGAACAGGTGAAAGAACCTGTAGATGGCTTTGCACTATTGTAGAACGATGGTGGCTACCAAAAGGAGTGTGTGATGATACATGGTGGAGATGACTGGATGCTGTGGAAGAGCAAGATCAAGAGCAAGGCTGAAGAGGTCTGCACAGCAGGGCTACTGGACTGAAAGTGAGATCCAGGTGTGTTCCTCCCCTTTTTTATAGGAAATATAGGTTTTCCACGAGGTGTCCTTTTGCATCCTCTCGGCATCCTGCAGACATCCTAAATATCCGAGATACGTCCCCTCTGCGAACGTTTTTTTCCTTTTTAATGCTTTGTATGTGAGCTGTATTTGCTTTTATCCTTTCTCCGTCTGTGCTACTAACGTTTTGTGTCCGTTCCGCGTCCGTTTCACTTCCTCCCTGTGTCCGTTTTCTGCTGGAGCGGATGCAAGTTGCACGGATGCGCAGCGGATGCCTAGTGGATATAGCGGATGCGTAACGTATGACGACGGATGTAGAACGGATGTTCCCCGTATGCATTGCGGATGCAGAACGGACGCATTGGATACATTTTCCACGCAAAATGTTTTGAGCAGCTCAAAACTTTTTGAGTGGATGGAATCTTAGTTGACGGATGCTGGACGGATAGAGAGTATGAAAAACGGACGCAGTGAGTACAGAATGGAAGCATCACGTTAACCAACAGATGGCAAGTGTTTATCTCCGTTTTACATCCTCTTTCCATCCATTGGTGCTGTGTGACAGGGGCTTTAAGAGAGTAAAATATATTTAGTGTATAAATTAAAGTGAGGATTAAATTTATTTCTACTCTTAGACTATATAGAGGATTGTTTAGCTTAATTAATTATCAATTACCAAATAATATAAAGTGTTAAATAATATTGTAATTAACTACAAAGTAATGATATTATATTATTTAAAGTGGGTATAAGATTATGATATAATTTAATCATATCATATTACTTAAATGGATATAAAATTGTGACATAAACAAATGATACATTGAACAGTTTGATTGTAATATTGAATATTAAAAGAAGGGAATAATTGAAAGGTTGGAAAGTGAATCATAAAATATTACTGAGAAGCTGGTGCAACTAGGTGAAAATTAAATGGATGGTACAGTGAAAAAACTATATAAATTAATAAAAATGACAACTACCAGAACAGTTACATGCATGGGAAACAAAACATCTTCAAACCCCTCTTTGGCGTCAGCATTACCTTCGGGACAGAGAGCAACTGACACAATGTTAAGAGCAGAAAAAGCAAGCAACCCAACCAATACACAGATGATGCAGACAATACTTCTGATGATTCAAGAAACAATGCTTAAGATGCAAGAGACTAAAAATCATGAAGAAATGACAAACAATATGCACAAATTAGAAAATAAATTAGGTGAAGTCCAACAAATAATGGGAAAAAATGAACAAAGGATTATAGTGGTTGAAACTAGACTGGAACAGACCGAAAAAAAATTGGAAGTAGTAGATAAAAAATTAGTAGCTATAAATAAAGATCTAGAGGAATCCATTATAAACCTAGAAATGTAATGTACTGCCTTTTATCTACACTTTCAAAATGTGCCCAAAGATAAAGATGAAGACCTGAAAATGATCATGGCGGACACAATAGCAGAAGCTATTGGAGATTGGGAGATTGGGGAGATCCGAAATGACATAGACAAAATCTATAGAGTATACACTAATTACACCAGGCATCATAAATTGCTAAGGGAAATACACATAAGGTTTATGAAAAAAAACAGTAAGAGACAAAGTATACAAAGCAATGAGAGATGAAGTCATGACTTATAAAGGTAAAAAAATATAGACACTAAAACAGATCCCCAGAAGAATTAGAGAACAATGGAGAGACCATCATTTTCTTACAACACATCTAATAAAACATAATATAACATTCAGATGGCTTATCCCAGAAGGCATGCTAATAACCGGGCAAGCAAAGAAACTCAGAATAAATGGTCTAAGGAAAATGTAAGACTTTTATGACAAACTGATGATAATAGAAAAGGAACTGGGTAGTAAGGAAGAGTTAGAACCAGAAGCCAGGAGGAACAACAATTGGATGAAAAGGACTCAGAACAAGAAGAAAGAAACAAGGATGAAAAAGAACAGAGTGAAGGAGAGGGGATCAGAATGAGAGCACAAAATGAAAATAGAACAAATAGAAGACCAAGACTACAAAATAGATAATAAGATGGAAGCAGAAGTAAAGTTGTTATCCATAAATATAATTTTATATAAATTTTTATTGGTTTTTAAAACAAACATAAACAAACAAAACATAAAAACATCAAGTCATCTTCTATATATGTACATATAGTGTGCTGGTTGGTTTACAAATTGTTTTGGGCTTCCACTTCATAGTCTTCAATTATAATTACATTGTACATAATGTATTTTCAATCAAATATTAAATACATTAATATCATTATTAATCAATCATTTGACTATACTTTTATTCATTCATGTTTTACAAAATGATCATATGTTACTGAATTTGTTTTATGACAATTAATATTATCATCCCAGATCTATCCTAGAATCATTGTGTGCATATAATAAGAAAAGAATACATCTTTATATATTTATTATTTTCTAAAAGTCTACATATTTCATTACTATATTGTATTGTCTAACCATTGACAGAACAGATCCCAAATTTTATAAAATTGTTTGTCATCTTGTTCTCTGATTTCAAATGTCAATCTACTCAATTCAGCACATTCCAATATTTTTTTTAATAATTTCCTCCTGTGATGGTATTTTCTCATTTTTCCAGTTTTTAGCAAATACAATCCTGGCCACTTTTAATACATTCACAATCAGGTATTTCAAGTCTTTACCATATATTTCAGGCAAAATTCCCAATAAAAATATCTCTGGTTTCAAATCCATGGGTTTTTTGGTTATTTTTTTCCAACCACGTGTGAATTTTAGTCCAGTATTTTTTAGTGTCCACACAAGTCCACCACATATGGTGAAGCACATATGAGCCAAGTGTCTGATGACATTTCCAACATTTTAGGGATTTATTCTTGAATATTCCTGCTATTCTTGTCGGAGGAAAATGCCACCTGTAAAACATTTTATATAAATTTTCTTTATATGCTGTTGATATTGTCATTTTATAATTTTGAGACCACAATTTTTGCCATTTCTCTAAGTCAATCCCATATCCAAAATTCTTCCCCCAAGTAATCATAGTTTCTTTAACTTGTTCTTCTTCTAGTTTAATTTCTAATAAATATCCATACAGTTTTTTAATCACCTTTTCATCAGTACCTATCAGTACCTATCATCTAAATCAGTCAATTTATTGTAGAAACTTTCTGTTTTAAAGTCTTTATCATACCTTGAATGTATTTGCACATATGAAAACCAATTCATCATTATACCTTGTTCCTCCAATTTTTGTATAGATTTAAGTTCTCCCTTTTCATTCAATATTTCACCCTATCTAACTGTTTGTTCCTTTTTGTATATTATAGGATAAGAAAATGCCTCAATAGTCGATAGCCAGACCGGAATTTTCAGACAACATTGTCTTTTAATCTTCTCCCAATTTAACCACAGAGACTCCTGTATATAATGTCTTCTAAAGTACCCCTGTGTTTTAGTTCCTTTATACCATAAAAAAGCATGCCACCCCAACAACAGATCATGTCCTTCTAATGCCAACAATCTAGTATTTCTTAATGTTATCCATTCCTTTAGCCACATCAATTTCGTAGCTTGGTTGTACAACTCCCAATTAGGCAAGCCAAATCCTCCTCTTATTCCAGCATCTTGCAAAAGTTTTAACTTTAAAAAAGAGGTGAATTATAGATGGCTGATTCCAGAAGGTTTAATGTTTACATGGCAAGAACAGAGACATAGAATTGATTCAGGTGAGAAAGCCGAATCATTTTACACAAAATTTTTCAGAGGGAGGAAGAGGCAGAAAAAGAAATTACACCAATTGAATTACAAGAGGACTACCAAATGATGACTGAAAAAGAAGAAGGTGCAATAGGTGGAAAGGAGGAAGCCAAAGAACAACGTGAACCAAGATCTACAAGAGCTGTCAAACCTAACTACAAAATATAACCATGGAAGAGAAAAAAATGATTACAATTAATATAAATGGATGTAACTCAGCCATTAAAAGAAGGAAAACCTTTCATAAATTAGAGAAATTAAAATTTGACAT
The DNA here is from genome assembly GCA_015471245.1 of Laticauda colubrina. Lineage (NCBI taxonomy): Eukaryota > Metazoa > Chordata > Lepidosauria > Squamata > Elapidae > Laticauda > Laticauda colubrina. The sequence goes on along the minus strand of BLBF01000006.1, from coordinate 56,692,472 downwards.
GATCTGCATACAAGAAGTACATATTAAAAAACAATATGAACAATTGTTGATACAGCCAAAATTAGGGAAAATATTTACTTCCTTGACACAATGTAAGAAAAGAGGAGTGGTTTTATATATTAAAGAGACTATCCCAGTGAAATTGATTTATACTGATGACGACAGAAGAATATTAATGGTGGAAATAATGGACAATAATACGAAAACACTCCTGATTGCAATCTATGCCCCGAATGACAATCAAGAAGAATTCCATAAAAAATTACATATGAAAATAATTGAACTGGACTATGTTAATGTAGTTATGATGGGAGATTTTAATGCAATTATAGACAATAAACTGGACTATTCAGCACAGAAAACAATAAAGCAAAAAAGAAAGACTCTTCCTAAATCTTTTTTTAAAATGGTAGATGAAATAAACTTAAAAGATACATGGAGAGAAAGAAATGCTCAAACTAAACAATACACTTTCTATTCAAACAGACACTTATCATTGTCCAGATTAGATATGATATGGATGTCAACAGAGCTGTTAACTAATATTCAAGAAATAAATAAACAAGTACTCGGGCAGATCACAATCCAATAACAATTAAATGGAAAGGACAAAGAAGAAGATCTAGATGGGTGTTAAATAATACTATTTTAAAGGAAAAAGACTTCACACAGTGGAAGGAGAAAGAACTGGCCTTTTTCTTTAGAGAAAACAAAAAGAAGATACATCAATCCAGAATGTATGGGATACAATGAAAGCATATGCCAGAAGCTTGATAATAGTCTATACAAGGAAAAGAAATACCACAAAAAGATTAGCCTCTAAGGCATTAGAGGATGAGTATGAAGGACTTGAAAAAAAGTTACAGAAAATGCCACAGAAAAAGGATACCAAGTTTAAAATGGATATACTTAAACATAAAATGGGTTTAATGGAAAAAGAAGAGCTAGCACAAAAAATTAGAGGTGCTAAACAGAATTACTTTGAAGATGCAAATAAACCAGGTAGATGGTTAGCATATAAATTGAGAAAGGAGAAAGAATCAAGGAAAATATTGCAACATATAGATGACCAAGGCCAAGTTTGCTATGGTAGCAGAGAAAAGAAGGAAATCATATGAGACTATTATGAGAAATGATACACACACGATAATATTGATGAGGAAAGAGTCAAACAGTATTTACAGGATGCTAATCTACCCCAGATACCTAAAGAGATTGAAACAATGTTAGGAAGCAATATAATGATGATGGAGTTAACTGAAGCACTCAAGAAGCAAAACAATGGAAAGGCACCAGGTGAAGATGGACTTCTGGCAGAATTTCACAAAACACTATAGGAATCATTGAATCTTTCATTCTTAGAAGTTATGAATGAAGTTATGTTAAAGTAAAGGATACCTAAAACATGGTTAGAAGCTTATATTACGCTTATTCCAAAAGAGGAGGCTGATCCATTACAAATAAAGAACTATAGACCTATTTCTTTACTAAATGCAGATTATAAAATTTTTGCTTCAATGTTGGCAGAAAGACTTTAAAAATATTTAAACAGTTTTATTCATCCTGATCAAAATGGATTTCTGCCAAAGAAACAAATTAAAGACAATATGAGAGTAATTTTGGACACTTTGGAATATTATGAGGCTCATCCTGAAAAGCAAATGGCTTTGATATTTCTAGATTCACAGAAGGCATTTGAAAATGTGAACTGTCGATTCATGTTGTTACTGCTGGAACAGATGGGCTTCAGTAAAAAATTTACTCAAGCAATAGAAACTATATATGATAAACAAACAGCAAAAGTAATGATAGAGGGAGAATTGACAGACTCTATTGATAGAAGAAAAGGAACAAGACAAGGATGCCCACTGTCACCTTTGTTGTTTGTGTTAACCTTGGAAGTGTAAAACAGAAATATTAGAGAAGAAAAAGACATAAAAGGGATGAAAATTAAAAAAGAAGAATTTAAATTGCAAGCATTTGCAGATGATTTGGTTTTCATCTTAGAAGATCCATTAGAAACAGCACCAAAATTGATGGGAAAGATAGAGACATATGGAAAGGTGGCTGGCTTGAAAATAAATAAAGACAAGACAAAGATTCTGATATTAAGACAAAAGGAAGAATTAGTAGACCTATTGAAAATCCAGGTCACAAATAAGATTAAATACTTGGGAATATACTTGACAGCAAGATGCAGTACATTAAAAGAGAATAACTACATTAAACTTAAGCAGCAGATAGTGCTAGATTTGGCAAAATGGGAAAATTTACAACTGTCACTAATAGGGAGAATATCAACAATCAAGATGAATATATTAACCAGAATTTTTTATTTGTTTCAAACAATTTCAAACAGGCTTGGAAAAGATTATTTTGAAGATTTAAATAAAATCATGTAGAAATATATATGGCAAGGTAAGAAGGCGAGAATAAAGTTAAAACGTTTGCAAGATGCTGGAATAAGAGGAGGATTTGGCTTGCATAATTGGGAGTTGTACTACAAAGCTACGAAATTGATGTGGCTAAAGAAATGGATAACATTAAGAAATACTAGATTGTTGGCATTAGAAGGACATGATCTGTTGTTGGGGTGGCATGCCTTTTTATGGTATAAAGGAACTAAAACACAGGGGTACTTTAGAAGACATTATATACGGGAGACTCTGTGGTTAAACTGGGAAAAGATTAAAAGACAATGTTGTTTGAAAATTCCAGTCTGGTTATCAACTATTGAGGCATTTTCTTATCCTATAATATACAAAAAGGAACAAACAGTTAGATGTGGTGAAATATTTAATGAAAAGGGTGAACTTAAATCTATACAAAAATTGGAGGAAAAAGGTATAATGATGAATTGGTTTTCATATGCGCAAATACATTCAAAGTATGATAAAGATATTAAAACAGAAGGTTTTTCTAATAAATTGACCGATTTAGATAAGATTTTGACAGGTGCCGATGAAAAGGTGATGAAAAAATTATGTGGATATTTATTAGAAATTAAACTAGAAGAAGAACAAGTTAAAGAAACTATGACTGCTTGGGGGAAGAATTTTGGATATGGGATTGACTTAGAGAAATGACAAAAATTGTGGTTTCAAAATTATAAAATGACAATGTCAACAGCATATAAAGAAAATTTGTACAAGATGTTTTACAGGTGGCACTTTCCCCCGACAAGAATAGCAAGGATGTTCAAGAATAAGTCTGAAAAGTGTTGGAAATGTCATGAGACACCTGGCTCATATTACCATATGTGGTGGACATGCCCGGACACTAAAAAATATTGGACTAAAATCCACATGTGGCTGGAAAAAATAACGCATAAGCATATAGACTTGAAACCAGATATTTTTAAATTGGGAATTTTGCCTGAAATATATTGTAAAGATTTGAAATATCTGATTGTAAATGTATTAACAGCAGCTGGGATTGTCTGCTAAAAACTGGAAAAATGAGAAGACACCATTACAGGAAGAGATCATTAAGAAAATATTGGAATGTGCTGAAATGAGTAGATTGACATTTGAAATTCGATAACAAGATAATAAATAATTTTACAAAGTTTGGGATATACTCTATCAGTGGTTAGATAATAAAATATAGTCATGGAATATGTAGATTTTTAGAAAATAATAAACATATAAAGATGTATTTTTTTCTTTTTTAATTATATTTACAAAATGTTTCTAGGATAGATCTGGGAGGACAATATGAATTGTTATAAAATAAACTAAGTAAAATATGATTATTTTATAAAACATGAATGAATAAAAGTATAGTGAACAATTGATTAATAAAGATATTGATGTATTTGATATTTGATTGAAAGTATGAGAGGATACATAAGGTAATTGTAATAGAAGACTACAAAATGGTTGCACAAAATAATATGTAAATCAACCGGCACACTGTATGTATATATATGGAAGATGGTTTATGTTTTTATGTTATGTTTGTTTATATTTGTTTTAAAATCAATATTTTTTTTTAAAAAAGAATTCTTTATTGGCCAAGTATGATTTGACACACAAGGAATTTGTCTTGGTGCATATGCTCACAGTGTACATAAAAGAAAAGATACATTCATCAAGAGTCAAGAATCATAAGGTGCAACACTTAATAATAGTCATAGGGTATCATAAGTAATCAAATCATAACTAGGAAACAGTCAATAAAAATAATTAGAATACAAGCAACAAGGTTGCAGCCGTAAAGTCACAAGTGGGATCAGATGGGTGAAAGGAAGGATGGAAAGATTAATAGTAATAGTAATGCAGACTTAGTAAATAGTTTGACAGTGTTGAGGGGATTATTTATTTCGTAGAGTGATGGCATTTGGGGAAAAACTGTTCTTGTGTCTGGTTGTTCTGGTGTGCAATGCTCGATAGCATCGTTTTGAGGAGAGGAGTTGAAACAGTTTATGACCAAGATGTGAGAGGACTGTAAATATTTTCACAGCCCTCTTTTTGACTCATGCAGTATACAGGTCCTCAATGGAAGCCAGGTTGATAGTAATTGTTTTTTCTGCAGTCCTAATTAAGGCTAGGTCCCACTGGCCGACGTACACAAAACGTATGCAGAAAGGACACAGCGGACGAGCAAAATTTCGGGGGTGGCTCCATCTGTTGTCATCCACTTCCAAAACTGGCAAAAATTTGCATAAACAGAATGGAAAAGAACAGAAAAGAACGGACGGGTGTAGTATGTAGCGGGGATGTTAAACGGATGTTCATCGGAAGCCTAGCAGATAAAAACAGATGGAAGCGGATGACACATCTGAAGGGCTTCCGGGGGAGAATTGTGAAGCAGACGCATAGCAGAAGGGGCAGATGTATAGTGGATGACACGGCTGCATCACGGACGCATAGAGGAAACAAAGCGAATGCCTAGTGGATGTATATTGGATGCAAAGCATTCACTGCACATGCGGGGAGTATGAATTGCATCAGCTCTGCGGATATAAAAAGATGCAGCTCGCACGCAGTCAGCATTCAGAGGAAAGACGTGCTGCCACATACATCTTGAAAGAATACCATGGTTCGTCAGTCAGGGAAGAAGAGGCCTACTCGTGCCAGCTCTGGCAAGAAGCAGAGAACTAGCATCCCACCCCCTGGCACTGACTCTGAAGCTTCTGGTGCTGCTGGAGGTGCTGGTGCTGGTGCTGGTGCTGGTGCTGGTGCTGCTGGTGCTGCTGGTGCTGCTGGTGCTGGTGCTGCTGGTGCTGCTGGTGCTGCTGGTGCTGCTGCTGTTGCCGCCACTGCTACTGCTGCTGGTGCTGCTGGTGCTGCTGGTGCTGCTGGTGCTGCTGCTGTGGTGGACCAGCCCCAAGGCTCTCAAAGCCCTGCTGCTGAAGGCCCTGCTGCTCAAGCCCCTGAAGGCCCTGCTGAAGCCCCTGCCAGAGGGAGGAAGAGGCAAGGGAAGGAGAAGGGAGAGAGGAAACAGTACATTGTTTCCAAGGAGCATGAGGAGGAGGTGCTGGAATGGCTGAGGGAAAATGAGTACCTGTGGAGAAAAGGCCACAGACTCTATCGCGACACCAAGAAGAAACAGACAGCTTGGAGAGACAAGGCAGAAAGCCTGGGCTACACTGCAGATATACTCCTGGGATGGTGGAAGCACATGCACACCTGGTATGGCAAGCTACACCTCAAAAAATCTGGGCAGGCCGCTGTCAAGCTCACTGACCAGGAGATGTACATTATGGCCAAGTACAGTTTCCTGGAGGGTGAGATCCACCACCAAGGAGCAACCCCTCTGACACCCCTTTCCCTCAGACAGCCCACAGACAGCCTGTCTTCTTGCAGCCAGGAGCCAGCAAGCCTGTCCAGGCAGGTGTCTTCAGAGGGCTCCATGGCAGAGACCCCCCCCCCGCAGCTGCACTCCCCATGCCGGTGGACTTGGAGGATCCCCTGTCACAAATGGAGGAAGAAGCAGCAACCACCAGAGGCAAACCCACACCCACACCCAGCTTCAGAGGATGCAGGCAGAGAGGCAGACTGGAGGGCCAGAGTGTCCTGTTGGAGATCAGGGACACAATGAAGACCAGCACAGAACCTCTCTCTCAGCTGGTCCACTTGGACAGAGGATCCTCAGGCCGCCACACCTTCATCACCTATGTGAGCCACACCCTCAGGGACCTGCCCGAGGCCCAGTACCAGGTGATGAAGCAGAAGATCACAGCACTTCTGCACAACCCTCAAGGCCCAGCTAAAGCTGCTCCTACCCAGTCCAGGTCTGCTCCTCCACCCCAGGCGATGTCACAGCCCTTCCACAGCTTTCAACATCCCTCACCTACCAAGACTTCCCACAGCAGAAGCAGACCTTCCCAGTCCAGGCCCAGGTTCATTGCATGCCACAAATGCCATACCTCGCCCAGATGCAGACCAGACAGCCCCACTACACTCCTTCTTCCTCCACCCCACAGCAAAGCCCGTCAATGGACAATCTGTCATCAGTCTTGTGCCTGACATCCCAGGTACTTGATGAAGGGCCTGTCAACCTCACGGGACTGAATCAGCTCTCTGAGAGCTTCCTGAACACACCATCCCCTGTTGTACTCTCAGGGCCAGGCACTCCAATGGTGCCTCAGACCAGCACTCAAGCCACAGCTACCTCCAAAGTCCCTGGCCGCTTAACAGCTGAGACCATGGACATGACTCAGAGTGACTGAGAATAGTGCCAGAGACTGAGTTGTTACTTGTTCACTTTATCTTTGCTGAAGACACTTTACTTGGGTCATTTTGCTTTTTTAATAACATCATACAGTTTACTGAAGAAAGTTAGTAAAGGTTATCTTTGCTTAACACACTTAATTCAGTTCACTTGGTTCATTTTGCTTATTTAATAAAGTCATATAGGTTACCTAAGATAGTTCATAAAGGTTATCTTTGCTTAAGACACTTAGTTCATTTTTTTTACTTAATAAAGTGTTGGTGAAAACTTTTAACAAATGGTTAAGCCTTTGCATGCTTGTGGGATAGATAAGGATAGTTGTGGGATAGATAAGGATAGTTGTAGGATAGATATGGATAGTTTTGGGATAGATAAACCTCCAGTGTAAGCATAATGGGACTGTATGGTCCACCATCCCAGCTGCCACACATATGGACCTTTATTATCAATAGCAATTTATTCATTTTATCAACACATTTCAAAATAAACAAAGCTCTTTATTCATGCCCTATTCATTGTAGGACCACTCAACAGACATGGCACAATCTCATCAGTGTTATCCAACAGGCACAAGGAAGCATCCATTAATTATCTATCAACCTGTCTTGCCACTCCACTGCTCCAGCTGGGGAGTTGCACCAGTGTCTCAGTAGGTTGCGCTGCTTCTTCCCTTCACGTGAAGCTCTGCTGGGGCCTTGTACATCCACAGTGTCTATCAGGTTTAGTCCTTGCCTCCATTCACCAGGCTCCATGTCCCCATTCCGTTGTTGACGGTCCACAAGCCTGTTCTGCAACACTGGGTAGTGGGTGCGCATGAGATTGTGCAGGATGCTGCAAGCTTCCACGATGCTCCTCACAGTCTGTGGCTCATGCTGCATGGTGGTGAGAAGTATCTGGAACCTGTTGGCCAGGATGCCAAAGGCGTTCACCACCCGTCTTGCCCTGGACAGCCTGTAGTTGAAGATCCTCTCTTCACAGGTGAGGTATCTTGAAGTGTATGGATTCATGAGGTAGGTTCTGAGGGAGAAGGCGGCATCACCAATGATGAAGTTGTGCACATCTTGTGTGTCATTGGGTAGGGGTTCTGGATCTGGAAAACCTACGATGAGGTTGCATTCCAGCCCATCCTTGAGGTCACTAGCGTTGTATACCTGGGCATCTGAAGCTGACCCGTTGCCTGAAGCATCGATGTACATGAAATTGTAGGCAGCACCAAACATTGCAAAGAGGATGATACTGAAGAAGCCGTTGTAGTTGAAATAAGTGGACCCTGAGTTGGCTGGAGCTTTGCAGGTCACGTGCTTGCCATCTATAGCTCCAACGATGTGGGGAAAGTTCCACCTCTAATATCACTCTTCTGCAAGTTTCCTCCAGCCTTCTTCAGTGGTGGGGCACTAGAGGAGCTCCTCCTCGTATTGTTCGATGATGGCCTGCACCACTTCTCTGACCACTTTGCTGATGGTGTTGTGTGGCACCCTCCACACATACTGCATGTTGCTGTAAGTGGTTCCAGAGGCCAGGTGGCGCAGAGTCAGTGCCACCTTCAGTCCAGGGTCCAGGTTGGCACGGAAATTGGTGCTCGGCTTGGTCAACCTGGGTCTCAGACGCTCTACAACTTCGTCAAACTTGGCTGGTGACATCCTCATGAAGTGATGGAATGCATGAGAGTCTTCCTTCCTCAGCTCTACCATCAACAGAAAACTCCAGTCTTCTCACGATCCATCCTCGGACCCACACAGCTCTTCGACGTCTCCTTCTTCTCCTTGTGTATAAAAGGTGAAACAGTCTGAACAGGGTTTGGTTCTGGTGATGAATGATCGCAGCTACCATACGGACTGTGTCATGATCCATGGTGGAGGACAATTGATGATGTGGAAGACCAAGACCAAGGGTAAAGATGTCTGTACACCACAGCTGCTGGACTCATATTGAGATACAGATGATTTCCTCCTCCTTTTTACAGAAAATATCAGTAGTCCGCTAGGTGTCCTTCTACATACTCTAGACATACTGCAGACATCCTAAATATCTGAGATACATTCTATATACAAACGTTTTGTCCCTTTTAATCATTTATATACAAGATGCATATGCTACATCCTTTCTATTTCCATGCTACTAACACTGTGTGGACCTTCCGTGAACCTTTCATTTCCTCCCTCTTTCCGTTTTCAGCTGCAGCGGATGTGAGTTGAGGGGATGGCCAGAGGATGCAGAGAGGATACAGTGGACGTTTATTGGATGATAATGGACATAGAACGTTTGTTGCCTGTATATGTCGCGGATGTACATCGTACGCGGCAGAAAGTTCATCCGTTCAAAAAGTTTTGTGCAGCTCAAAACTTCTTGCATGGATGAAATCTCAGTGGATGGATGCTCGAGGGATAGAGCGTATGAAACACGTATGCAGTGAGTACACAACAGATGCATCGTGTTTTCCAATGGATGGCAAGCTTTTTTTAACATTTTACATTCTCTTTGCATCCGTTGGTGCAGTGGGACAGGGGCTTTACTCTCTGAAGTCTATGTCTGCCTTGCTGGGTTGCAAAACCAAACCAGACAGTTATAGAGGTGCAGATGACAGACTCAATAATTCCTCTGTAGAAGGAATTATTAACATTTTTTAAAAAAATAAGATTAATTTAATTTTAAACTAATTTGGAGAATGAAGGATTACAATTAAAAAAATTATTTCCATTTGTTAAGCTACAGTTGTTAAGTACCTACACATTAATGTGGTGTACTTTAATGAAAGGTTCCTGCTTATCTGATTCAAAACCCTCCATTTTCCTGAAGGTTAGACTATGTTTATTTTGTAGAACTTTTTTTCCCAAATGTGGGATCCTGTTTATCAACGCTGTGTCCAAAGCCCATATATCTTCTCTATATTAGTTATCTTCTTGTATTAATAATATGCATAGTGATCACTTATTTGATGATCATCATAGGATTTGCCAGCCATCAACAGCTGCTAATGATGATCAAAGTCATTCTAAATCAAGGTCATTCTCAAGAAGTCATTGTATAGCCACAATTATCCATGCTTCATTAACATTCAAATGGCACCTTTTCAGGTTTTATACATGGGATCACCTTTAAAGACCAACTGGAATTTAAAGTTAATTAAAAGTATGTTTACTATATTCCAGATCAAAATTAGGTATGTTGAATGTAATAATATTCCAGCTCTGGAATATCTTGAATGTGTTCTGCATAGCCAGATCTTTTAACCTGAATTTTTCAAAACAATTTTTGAAGTTTACTTTTAACTTAAACTAGATTATTTATTTGTGGCTACTTGTATGTTTGACTATGCTTTGTCATCCTTTATATTTATTTGATTCCACCTTATATTTTTGGTAGAGAAAACATTATTTAATAATGTTTTGAGTTTTTAATTATTAAGCTATTTTGAGGATAGAATAATAAATAAGGCATATTTAAAATTCTAAAACAGAATTTTCATCTTTACAAATTTCAACAATTGGGCCTTTTTAAAGTAGTAATATCAGATTTGACTTTCAATGTGATATTTTCAATATGCCTATTTTTTATTCATGTTCCCGAGAAACTAGATTATGCCTTTTAAATAGGAAGAAAAGAGCCTAAGAATCTGAATAATGAATATAAATAAGAAAAACAGACATTGATTTAGAGTGACAAAAGAAATAATATATAAGATTTTTCAAACAACCATTCATAAATAGATCACTAACTCCCCCCCCCCCAAAAAAAAAAAGTGTGTCTGTATCCCAGGAACAAATTATCATGTGGAAACAGTACCATATCATAGTATGCTCTATTTTCAAATATGTGTGCCATTGGGATGCAACATTTCTCACCTAATTAGTTGGTGTTGTCATTGTTTTTTATTTTTCATTTTATTTTATTTTATATATTTTTTATTTTTTACATACAATAAATCCATTCCATTTTAATCATGTGTCAACTAGGTACATATTTCATGTGCTTAACAATTACTAATAATATTCTTCTTATCAATATAACAATAATCACATTTCCATATATATCATATAAATAATATCCAGTATATCTATTACACAGGTTTCTCCTATTACTTTATAAATCCATGTAATCCCTTCTAATTTATTTTATTTTCTAACCATGGATAAAACAAATCTCATACATTATAATATTCAGATTCTTCTTTTTCTTTGATTTCTAATGTTAATTTATTCATTTCTGCACATTCCAATATTTTTTCAGTTACTTTTTCCTCTATTAGTATCTGATAACTTTTCCAATTTTGAGCAAATACAATTCTAGCTGCTGTTAATACCTGTATAATTAAGTATATTTTTCTTTATTATCACCTTCACATGTCATTCCTAATAAAAATATTTCAGGCTTCAATCTATATGTTGTTTAATCATTTTTCCAACCATGTGTGTATTTTAGTCCAGTATCTTTTAGCTTCTCTATAGTCCACCACATAGGGTAATATGTTCCTGGTATTTGATGACATTTCCAACATTTAGTTGATTTATCTTTGAACATTTTCGCTAGTTTTGTTGCTGCTAAGTGCCATCTATAAAACATCTTATGCAAGTTTTCTTTATATGCTGTTCATATTGTCAATTTATAATTCCTGTCCCATAACTTCTGCCATTTATCTAATTCTATAGCATATCTAAAGTTTTTTGCCCTTGCTATCATTGTTTCTTTAACTTGTTCATCTTCCAACTTAACACCTAATAAATAACAATATAATCTTTTAATCAGTTTATCATCTGTTCCTGTTAATATTTTATCCAGTTCTGACAACTCTTTATTACTCCCTTCATCTTTAATGTCTTTTTCATACCTTGACTGTATTTGTGTATATGAATACCAATGTATCTCTAATCCTTGTTCATTCAATTCTTGTTTTGAGCTCAGGATTCTGCCATATCACTGCAACATCAGCTCCACACTCCATTTTTTGTATTGTTTACACTTGTAATTTATATTTCTTCCAGTTGAAGAATATTGTGGGATCAAAATCAGAGGCAATATTCAGCAGGCTCTGATCAGTTCTAGAGAACTGGTAGTGAAAATTTTGAGTAGTTCGGAGAACCGGTAGTGGAAATTTTGAGTAATTCAGAATACCATTTCTGACTGAACCTGTTCCCATCTATTCTCTGCCTCCCGAATCCCAGCTGATCAGCTGCATCTTCTTTTATTGTCCTGCACAGAAGAATGGAGCTGGAAAGTAGGTTAGTGGGGTGGGGAGGGAATAGAGAATGGGTATCCTTCCCCTGCCATGCCCACCAAACCACGTCCACCAAGCCATGCCCACCAAGCCATGCCATGCCCACCAAGCCACGCACACAGAACCAGTAGAAAAAAGTATCTCACCACTGGTCAAAATGTTCCAGGAGAATATTTTGATTCCACACTATATTATATAATGTCAATTATATAAATGGAATTAGAAAAAGATGGACTATTTTGAGAGAAATTGCAGAAAAATGGGAAAGGCACGTCTCTCATATAACTTCTGGAAATATTTTTTACAAAATATGCCAATTTATCATTGCTACATTTTTAAAACTTATATCAAATCAGAATGTGTATTAAACCAATTGTGTCAGCTCTGTAATTCAGCTGCCATGTATTTTTAAAGAGAGTTTATAGTACATTTTACAGAGGAAATAGAACAAGCCTTAATTTCAGATGCTCAATTGGCCAGCCAAGTAACCACTAGAACCCAAGCTAACTGCAACCCCAAATGCCTGGAAGATAAGCTGACTGCCGAATTGAAAACGGCCCTATTGACCGATCCTTGGTTCCTGGACCATCAAACCGAGCTGACAATGAATGATGGACTAGCTTGGAAAGGGACTAAGCTTTATGTACCCACAATCCTAAGACTACTGGTACTAAAGCGTAGCCATGACTCATGGCTAGGAGGCCATTTCAGATTCCTAAAAACCCTACATTTATTAAGAAGACAATTCTGGTGGCCAAAAATGAAACCAGATGTCAAGGACTATGTAAAAAGTTTTTCAATTTGTGCCACAATGAAACACAGAACTGGAAAGCCCCCTGGCCTCCTGTAACAAGTTGCTGAACCAACCCAACCTTGGGAAAAAAAATCACAACGGACTTTATTGTTGAATTACCTTAGAGTGAAGGGAATATGGTCATTTGAACTATAATTGATTTATTCTCTAAACAGCCCCATTTTATAGCCTGCAAAGGATTTCCATATGTGGAAAAACTTGCAAAGCTATTAGTGAAAGATATCTATAAACTACATAGTGTACCTTGCAGAGTAATATCAGACAGAGGAGTAAAATTTACCACAAAATTTTGGAGGGAATTTCTGAAATCCATTGGCTCCTCTCAAGGGTTATCCATAGCTTTTCATCCTGCTTGTAACGGAGCAGCAGAGAGAGTTAATGCCATGATTGAACAATATATTAGATGCTATGTAAATTATCAACAAGAAAAGTGGGCTGAGTTATTACCTTTTGCAGAGGTTGCTTACAACAATGCAGTACATTGCAGCACGGGATTGACTCCATTCCAAATCAACACTGGAATGGATTTTGTCCCAATACCAGAGTTACCTCAACAACCTCCCTCATCTATGTCACTAACAGAATGGATGAACTCATTAAAGAAAGAGTGGAAAGATACAAAAAAGGTTTGAACAAAGCTGCAAAAATTTACAAAAAATAAGTGCATAAACATAGATCCCTTCAATTGCCTTTTAAAGTAGGGGACAAAGTATATTTGTCAACCAAGTATCTTAGGTTGAAACTTTCCAGTAAGAAGCTGGGTCCAAAATTCTTGGGTCTGTTCCCAATTTCAAAGATAATCAATCTGGTCACTGTCCAATTACGTCTTCCTCGACTATTGGTGAAAATTCATCCAGTGTTCCATTGTAGTTTGCTAAAACCAGATTCTACATTGATGATAAGACCACTACCACTCATTCCCCCTAAACTGTTGACAGTACATGGGGAAACACATTATGAGATTCAAAAAATTCTTGATTCTTGATAATACCATGGACGATTACAATATTTGGTCAAATGGAAAGGATACCCCTTCTCAGATGCTTGTTGGTAAAGAGTTGGGAAGTTCATGTTGATCAGTTGGTGAACCAGTTCCATGAGGATTTTCCCCACAAACCAAATGATCCTCGTGGGGTGGGAGAGGGGGTGAAGGACAATGTATTAACCCCTATTTGTGTATTTTTTTTCTTTTCTTTTAGGAGGAGGAGTTTTCAATGGGGGTCTCCTGTTAGCTTTGAAATTCATTTTTTAGGGAGTTAGAGTACATTTTTTAGGGAGTTAGAGATGTTGAAAAGTTATTCTGTATGTCGTATTAAAAATTTGCAGTTGCAATTAATTGGTTCTCATGATTTATGAAGTGTAGAAGTGGGAGGAGAGAAGGTGGATTCTGTGTAACGTGCGAAAAAGCTTTCAATTGGGAAATTGCTTTTGAATGTGCCAGATCTGTTCCTAATAAATCAATCGGAGAGATAACATCTCAGAGTGATTGATATCATGGATACTGTCTGGATGCTTGACAAATTGCTCATAGAGGATTTCTATGATTTCTATGAGCAATTAATTTAATACCAATACCATTCGTCACAGCAATAGACACCATTAGCAGAGGAGAATTCTTTTCCAAATGGGTTCAGCGATTTTTCTTCACTTCAGCCTTAAAATGCTTGGGTCTCATGCACAGGCTAGTTGGGAATGATAGAAATTAAAAGTTCACATTCTTAATTTCTACCTGTTTGTCCTCTTTGGCCATAGTGATTTCTCAAGACTAGGACAATGAATCCTTCTCCAACTTTATCCTTTCCAACTCTTTTGGAAAAATAAACACAAGCCTTCCTATCTGTGATGAGTTTGAGGTCATGTGATTTCCACTTACAAACCTTTTGTATGGTTCTCCTAATACATAATATCTTTCACATGTGCAAATAAAAAGAAACATCACTCCCCACCCCAAATATAATTTCCAATTCTTTCTGCCACTTCAGAAGGAAAAAAGAAAAGGAGAAGAGGAGGAGGGGGCGGAGAGAGAAAAGGAGAGAAACATTCACAACTTCATGAGGGAATTTTAAATGAATAAAAACAGTGAACTGATAAAACAAAGAAATAGAAAACTAGACTTACTCAAGATCCTTTGAAAAGTGATCAGTAACCCAAGTGGAGAAGATATTCTAATCATAATGAACAGCAGCTAATAGGTGGGGTATTTTTATTTTTATTTATTTTTGTCAATTGCTTACAACATAAAAGGTATGAGTAAAAACATAGTTATGAATACATGGATACATATGAGAAAAATAAAAAATAAAGGAAACAATAGGACAGGGACAGTAGGCACATTGGTGTACTTTTGCATGCCTCCTACAGACCTCTTAGGAAAGGGTGAGGTCAATAGTAGACAGTCTAACGTTAAATTTTTTGGGGTTTGGGGAAGAAACCACAGAGTCAGGTAGAGTATTCCAGACATTGACCACTCTATTGCTTAATTCGTATTTCCTGCAATCAAGTTTGGTGCAATTAAGCTTGAGTTTGTATCTATTGTGTGCTCTTGTGTTGTTATGGTTGAAGCTGAAGTTTCCAGGTAGGACATTGCAATGTATGATTTTATTTACTATATTTAGATCGGACCGAAGGCAGCATAATTCTAGGTTTTCTAGATCTAGAATTTCAAGTCTGGTGGCATAAGATATTCTGCAACGAGTAGAGGAGTGGAGAACTCTTCTTGGGAAATATTTCTGGACTTTCTCAGCTGTGTTAATATCAGATATGTAATGTGGGTTCCAGATGATGAGCTGTATTCAAGTATTGGTCTAGCAAATGTTTTGTAATGCTCTAGTTATTAGTGTAATATTACATAAAAAAAGCTATGTAAGATTAGGTTAACAACTCTTAACGCCTTTTTGATTATGTAGTTACAGTGGGTGTAAGCACTTAGATCATTAGAGATGAGTACTCCAAGATCTTTGACAGAGTTTGGATCATCAACAAGGTCTTGACTATTCAGCCTGTATTTTATTTTCTGATCTTTTTGCCAATATGAAGGACAGAGCATTTATTGATTGAGATTTGAAGTTGCCATTTGTTTGACCATGCTGATACATAGTCAAGATCTTTTTGAAGGGTAGCAATATTGTCTAGTAGTATTGAATAGCTTTACAACATCAGCGAAGAGAACGCAGTTGCTCTTAACATGATCACAGATGTCATTTATGTAGAGTATGAAAAGAGTTGGTCCGAGAACACTGCCTTTGGAGACACCACTGTTGACAGGTACAGAATTTGATAGGATGCTCCCAATTTTAACCATTTGTTGTCTGTTTGACAGGAATGCTTCTATCCAGTTATGCAGGTGTCCAGGGATACTGTAAGATTTTAGTTTTAGGAGTAGTTTGTCATGTACCACTGAATCAAAGGCTTTACAGAAGTCTGTGTAGATTGTGTCTGTTGCTTTGCCCTGATCGAGTTATATAGTCCATATGTTTTTGCAATGTAAGAGTTGCAGATTGCAGGATAGTTTTTTTCTGAAACCAAATTGTTTATTAGAGAATAGATTGTTTGTTTCTAAGTGGAGGATGATGGATTGGTTAATAATTGATTCCATGACTTTACAGGTGATGCAGCATAAAGAGATTGGTCTGTAATTTTCAACTAGGCTGAGGTCTCACTTTTTAAAGATGGGGATGACCGTGGCTTGTGACTATAGTGTTGGCAAGAAGCTGGTCCTGAGAGATATTTCAAAGATTTGCTTAGAAGTTCAGCTATGGCAGTGGATAGCTTTTTTAAGAAGTAGGCACATATTCCGTCTGGTCCAATAGATAGTGATAGTTTTAGATTGGGCAGTGTTTTTTCAACATTGTCTTCTGTAAAATCAATATGTATTAGATCATTGTAGTTGTGGTTCAACTAGGAAATACTGGGCATGATCCATTGCTGTTTACAATACTGAGCCAAAGAATGTGTTAAAGAGGTTGGCTTTAATAGTGTTGTCATTGCAGTCTTTACCATTCGGTCCTTTCAGGAGTGGGATGGACCTTGAGTCTTTTAGTTTGTTGTTCACAAAATTATAGAAAGTGCAGGTGGAATTGGTGCGTGGAAGGTTTTCTTCTTGTTCAATGTGATAATTGGTGCATTCAGACTGATTGGTGCATTTGTCTATGGTACAGTGAAGCAGAACAAGCAACCTGGTACACTTGTGCCAGCTAAGCCAACATTTGATACAAACAGGACAAGACAGGCAAAGATTGCCTTTCCAATAGGCTAGGACATGCTGCAGATAAATTGTTCCTTAGATAGCCTGGACTCATGTCATGAGGAGTTTTAAAGCTGATAATAAACACTTTGAATTTAATCAATTAAATCCAGAAGCAAAGAGAAGTGACATGGTGATTTTAAAAAGAAACACTGCTCCCACCCCTTTTGTTGCTGCAATCTGCTTTTTCCTATATTGCAATGGGTTAGATTATAGATTGGTTACTTTATAATCTATGCAACACTAATATACATCTCTTGCTCTTTAGTTCTGAACTATCATTTTGCCTTTGCATTCTGTAAGATTTCCCTGCTTGGTTTAATTTTAATTGAATGACTAAAAATATCAATTGTATATATGTTGAAAACTAAAATGACATCGAACTCACTGGCTCAAAAAAGGAAAAAAGGGAATTACAGTTTGAACAAGGTAAGGCACAATGACAAAAAGGTGTCTGGGGTATCCTATAGCCTGATCTTTTATATCCGCAAGCAGATATAAAAGCAAAGCAAACATCTTACCTTTGCTTTGCAATAGTTGCCTTAACCTAAACATAAAGATTGGATGCAGGTCATGAACTGCTCTAGCAGCAAATTACAAACCTTAAAATAACATTGATTCAATAATGCAATATTATATAGCAGAATAGAAAAGAAAGAACTGGAGAAGATAACAAAATGCAAAGACCTGCAAATAGAAATAGAATGACTGTGGCAAAAGAAAGAAAAGCACCAATAGTAATAGGTGAAATCCCAAAACAACTGGAACACCACTTGAACACTATCAACGCTGACAAGTTCACCATCAGTCAATTGCAAAAGGCAGCCTTACTTACAGTTTATATCCTGCAACAATACCTCAAATACCATTAAACAGTAACATATGCCTGTCCTTTGGAGATATTTGATAGGTAGACAACAATGCCAAATCTTGTCTGAACATCTGGATGATTACACAACAATCTATCTGCTAGCAAGAGGAAAACCTTCTATGCACACAATCCACCCACACCTTCTATAATTTTGTAAACACCAAACATAAAGACTCAGAAACCATCCCACCCTTAAAAGGACCAAATGGGAAAGACTATAGCGATGAAGCTGCTAAGGCAAACCTCTTCAACACATTCTTCAGTTTCGTCTTTTTATAAAGTGATGGCTCATGCCCCACATTTCCTAATTATACCACAACGAACTGCAATGATATTAACTTTACTGAAGATAATGTAGAAAATGCACTACATCACCTAAAACCATTCTTATCTATTGGCCCTGATGGCTTACATGCATACTTCTTAAAAAGCTCTGCACTGCCATAGCAGAACCCCTAAGTATAATATATGAGATATCATTGAGAGCCAGCTCCTTACCAAACTATGGTCTTTAATAATGGTCATCCCTATATTCAAAAAAGGTGACCCCTGCCTGGTTGAAAACTACAGACCAATCTCATTGTGTTATGTCACGTGCAAAGTTATGGTATCAATTATTAATCAATGCATTACCTTCCACCTAGAGTCAAAAAACCTATTCTCCAACAAACAATTTGGTTTCAGAAAAAAAATTGTCCTGCAATTTGCAACTTCTACACTGCAAAAACATATGGACTATGTTACTTGACCAGGGCAAAGCAATAGATGTATTTTACATAGACTTCTGCAAAGCCTTTGACTCAGTGGTACATGACAAACTACTACTAAAACTAAAATCTTATAGCATTTCTGGATCCCTTCATAAGTGGATTACTGACTTCCTGTCAAACAGGCAATAAATAGTAAAAATAGGAAATGCCCTATTAAACCTTGCACCAGTTAACAGCGGTGTCCCCCCAAGGGAGCATTCTAGAACCCACACTCTTTACACTCTATATAAATGACCTTTGTGATCACCTTATAAATAACTGCGTCCTCTTTGCTGATGATGTAAAACTATTCAACACCACTGACAATGCTACCATCCTTCAAAGTGACCTTGATTATGTGTCTGAGTGGTCAAACAGTTGGCAACTCCAAATCTCAACCAACAAATGTTCTGTCCTACACATTGTTAAAAAAAAATCAATACATAAAATACAAGCTAGGTGGATATGATCTTGTTGACGACTCTCACTCTGTCAAAGACCTTGGAGTTCTCATACTGAATGACCTAAGCACCAGAGCTCACTGCAATAACATTGCAAAAAAGGCTTTAAGAGTTGTAAATCTGATTTTACAAAGCTTCTCCTCGGGTAATACTGATTTGCAAACTAGGGCATATATCAGTCGTGGGATTCATTTTTTTTCCTACCAGTTCTGTGGGCGTGGCTTAGTTGGTGGGCATGGCTTAGGGTCACGTGACTGGGTGGGTGTGGATTGGTGGTCATGTGACTGGGGTAATCATGTGACTGGGTGGTCATGGCTTGGTGGTCACATGACTGGCTGCGTGGCTTGGTGATCATGTCACTGGGTGGTTCTGGCCAACTCAATGTCACGCACATCAAGGAGTGCCTCACCTGGCCCCTCCCCTCCCAGCCATTCCTTGTCACACCCAGCCTCAACATATTTATAGTTCTGTAAAAATGTTGTTCACCTTTTTTTTGACTTTATTATCTATGTACTAGAGGCGTACTTCATGGACCACTGAAAGGAGGAAATGGTTCCTCCATGCTTTGCCCAAGATGGTGATAGGCAACAGGCTTTTAGGGGGATGCCAGAAAGAGGGAGGGCAATGTATTTTCCAAAGCACCAGAAGGCAAACAATGTATTTTCCAAAGCACCAGAAGAAGGAAAGTAATCAAGGAGAGAAGCAACCTAAAAGTAAGGAGAAACTTCCTGACAGTAAGAACAGTTAACCAGTGGAATTGTTTGCCACCAGAAGTTCTGGGTGCTCCAACACTGGAAGATTTTAACAAAAGACTGGACAGTCATTTCTCTGAAATGGTATAGAGTTTTCCCCAAGGTCCCTTCTAAGTATTATTCGATTATTCTGACACTTTTCCCAGGACTTCTATTCAGATTTTGGCATCCTCAGAGTTTTCCTGCCTGAGCAGGGGGTTGGACTAGAAGACCTCCATAGTCCCTTTCAACTCTGTTAAATGCACCTGTATTTATGCTCTGGACTATTGACATGTAACCCCTGAAAAATACCTTGGCAAAAGAAAGGCAGTAAAATCACTCTAGGTGTAGGGACAGTGCAAAATATTATTATATGATAAATAATGGAACAATTAAAAATAATAGCACAGAATTTTCTCTCCCCCCTCCTTCTTTTCTTTCTTTCTTTCTCTCCTTCCTCTTTCTTTCTTTCTCTCTCTCTCCCTTCCTCTTTCTTTCCTGCTCTCTTTCTTTCTTTGTTTCTCTCCCTCCATTCCTTCCTTCCTTTCTTTATTTCTCTCTCTCTCTTCCTTTCTCTCCCTTCCTCTTTCTTGCTCTGTCTTTCTTTCTCTTTTTCTCTCCCTTCCTCTTTCTCCTTTCCTCTTTCTTCCTTTCTTCCTCTTTCCTTCTTGCCCTTCCTCCCTTTCCTTCCTTATCTCTATCTCATATACACACCTTTTCTGGGAAGAACTTACTGGATGAACTCCGAAGCAGTAAGAGGTGGGACAATGAAGAAAGCAGCAGTCCCAGAACATCCCTTTTAAAGCACATGGGCAGTGGCAACAGGCCGATGGGCATGCAGGCTCAGCGCGGCTATAGGAAGCAGCCCCAGATTATGGCCTCCCTTTCAGGTCACAACAACAGCAGCGGTGGCAGCATGGAGGCAGCTGCAGCATGAGGGGTAGTGGCAGCAGTGTGTCTATGGGAGAGAGGTGTGGAAGAGCCCCGAAAGGGAGAAATCTGAAGGCATTCCATTCATTTTCTCTCCTCTGTGTGGATAGGGACATGGAAGAGCCCTGAAAGGGAGGGAGAAAGCCAACGGAAAGCCGTTCATTTTCTCCCCTCTGCTGGGGCTGAGAGGGGCATGGAGGCACCCCAAAAGGGAGGATGGGAACTCCTGGGCCTGTTTCTCATAGCTGCGCTGCTGCCACCGCTGTCCCATCTCTGCCCTCTCGATTGCCAGAAAATGGCACCCCACCTTGGCCTCCTCTCATCAGGAAAGGTCACGAGTGGAGGGGTGGAGGCACGGAAAGACCCTGGGGGATGAGCAAAGGTGGATTAATACAATTAATACAATTGAGTGAGTCCAGAAGTATTTTACCAGAAGAGTATTATATTCCTTTGTTCACAACAGAATACCCTACACCACCAGACTTCAGTTTCTAGACTGAGACAACCTTGAACTATGCCGACTAAGATTGGACTTAAACATAGTACATAAAATCATATGTTACAATGTCTTACCAGTTAATGAATATTTCAGCTTCAACCACAACAACACAAGAGCACACAACAGATATAAACTAAATGTAAACTACTCCAAACTTGATTGCAGGATGTACGATTTCAGCAACAGAGTGGTCAATGTCTGGAATTCACTAACTGATCCTGTTGTCACATGCTCAAACCCCCACTCCTTTACTCTCAAACTAACCTCTATCAACCTCACCCCCTTCCTAAGAGATCTGGAAGGGGTGTGAATCAGCACACAATCGTGCCTACCATCCCTGTCGTATTGTCTACAATTATTAGTTCCAATTTCATATATTTCAACTTCTGTTTATTCTTATTTCTGTTATATTGTAGGTACCCACAGTTATCACAATAATAGACTTTCACTGTCCCCATTGTGCTTGACTCTGTATTTCCAGACAGGGATGATAGAGTCATCGCTGTGTCCACAAATGAATTGCAAAATATCATGTCTTCTTCAAATCCAAATGGCTACATTTTATATAAACATAACATGAATTTAATGTCTACATTTTATACACTTTACCTAATATTTTCTAAAATATGTATTTTAGAATGTTTTCACATAATCATGTACAATTTCCTACAGTCTTGAGGTACGTTATGAAAGGTGATATAGTATTTTGGGCATTTTAAAATCAGTATATTGTTTAATATTCTCCTGTGATTAATTGCAATTTGACTTCTTCAAAAATCAAATAAAAATATGTTACAGTCTTAAAAGGTGGCCACATAAGTGCCTTTGTTGTTTGATTTTTTTTGAAAAGAACTCTTAAATAACATGGGAAAATAAGGAATGACTCTCTTGAGTTTTATGTGACCAAGATTTCCATTATTGATTATCTATCATACTACTCACCTTCGCCTTTCCAAGTTAGCCATGAAGATGAGTGAGAAGCTTCATACATTTATTTTGCCATTTATATCTCTCCCAAATTTGCAGCCGTTCTTTCTCTGGTTTGAAAAAGGTAACATTAAAAGCATGGTTCCAAGCAACATTCATCATACATAACATTGTGAAATAGTGTTTGAAAACACTGAAGATTGACATTTTGAAAAGATGAACATTTATTAGAGTTGGAAGAAATATTTAAAAATTAAAGTTACATTTTCACATTTTTTTTTCTCTACAAAAATAGTTTACATTTTTCCACCTAACACTTAGGTTGCTCAGTTATTAAGTAAGTTATTAACAGTTATTAACACTTAGTTATTCCTCCTCCTCATCTTTCTCTTTCTTGTTAATATTTTTAAGTTTATTTTATTATTGGAAGTACTGCTTTTGGTATTTCCTGCAGCAGTTCCTTCCATCAATAGCAAGAAAAAAAAATGAAGGAAAGAGTCAGTCCACTAACGAGAGAAGATGGCAAGGAAGTAACAGGAAACAGAGAGAAAGCAGAACTGCTTAACTCATTCTTTGTATCCGTCTTCACACAAAAAGAAACTATAGTTCAACCCACCAAAAACATAACTGTAAAAGACAGACCAGAAATAAAAGTTAAAATAAGCAAAAAAAAAAAAAAAAATAGGAGGAGAACACCTATCTGATCTTGATGAACACAAATCACTGGGGCCTGATGGATTACATCCCATAGTTTTAAAGGAGCTGGCAGAAGTATCTCAGAACCACTGTACCACATCTTTCAAAAGTCCTGGAGCACCGGGGAACTACCAGAGGACTGGAAAAGAGCTGATGTGGTTCCCATCTTCAAAAAAGGAAAAAAAAAACAGACTCAGGAAACTATAGACCAATCAGCCCAACATCAATACCCAAGAAGATACTGGAAAAGATAATAAAAAAACCAGAACTGCTAACATCTAGAAACAAGTAAAGTAATAACTAGCAGTCAGCATGGGTTTGTTAAAAACAGATTATGCCAAACCAATCTTATTTCATTCTTCAACATCATGACTAAATTAAATCCATGACTAAATCCAGCGAAATACTGTGGATATAATATATTTAGATTTCAGCAAGGCATTCAACAAAGTAGACCACAACCTACTTTATGGTAACCTAGAAAAAAGTGGAATAGATAGCACCACCACTAGATGGACTTGCAACTGGCAAGACAACCTGTAATCAACGAGTAGTCCTTAATGGGTCTAAGTTTATATGGAGGGAAGTAAGCAGTGGGGTGCCACAAGGTTCTTTCTTAGGCCCAGTACTCTTCAATATCTTCATTAATGACTTAGATGAGGGAATAGAAGGGGAACTTACTAAATTTGTAGATTATACTAAACTGGCAGGAATAGCTAAAACTCAAGAAGGTAGGCTCAAGATCCAGATGGATCAGACTAGGACACTGGGCCATATCTAACACAATGAAAATCAATGTAGAGAAAAGTAAAGTCCTACACTTAGGCAAGAAAAACTAAAAGTTTGCATATAGACTAGATGAAACCAGCCTCAACAGCAGTAACTGTGAGAGGGATCTTAGAGTCTTAGTGGACAACTAACTAAATATGAGACAGCAGTGTGCAGAAGCAACCAAAAAAGCTAATGGAATCCTAAATTGCATTAACAGAGGGATACACTCAAGATCAAGTGAGGTACTAATACCACTCTATAAAGCCTTAGTAAGACCACACCTAGAGTACTGCATCCAGTTTTGTTCACCACATTATAAAAAAAGATGTTGAGACTCTAGAAAAAGTACAGAGAAGAGCAAACAGGATGATTAGGGGACTGGAGACTAAAACATATGAAGAACGGTTACAGGAACTGGGCATGGCTTGTCTAGTGAAGAGAAGGATCGGGGAGACATGACAGCAGTCTTCCAATATTTGAGGGGCTGCCACAGAGAGGAAGGGGTCAAGCTATTTTCTCACATGCCTGTAGGCCAGACAAGGAATAACGGATGGAAACTGAACAAGGAGAGACTTAACCTGGAAATAAGGAGAAACTTTCTGAGAGTGAGTACAATCAACCAATGGAACAGCTTGCCCTTGGAAAGCCATCACTTGAGACTTTCAAGAAGAGATTGGACTGCCATTTGTCAGAAATGGTGTAGGGTTTCCTGCTTGGGCAGAGGGTTGGACTAGATGACCTATAAGGTCCCTTCCAACTCTGATTATCTTATCTGTTATCACTTTAAATTCTCCCGAACCATTTATGTTTCACCAGCTGAAAAATCTCAACTAGAATTTCTCTCCTCATGCTTTTTCCTTTTGTATTTAATTTAGGTATGAGAGACTAGGGAAGTTGAAGACTGATGGAAAGATCATTAGGACTGTCCTGTATTTTATTGCACAATCATTTTTGGCCACTTGATCACTAAGTAAGTAGAAGATGGTCACTACATTCTACCTATGCTGTTTTCCTTTGAAATCTTCTTCTTTGAAAGAAATTTTAAAAGCAAAAGTGAAAATACTCCTGCATAAGCATTATCCAATAGATAAATCAGCTGAAGTTTTAGACTACAATTAATGTTTCCTTGGATAGCATGTCAAGATCATAGCATTGTAGATTTTTTTCCTTTGAGGATGAAAATAGGGACATGAAATTCAAGTAGTTCTATGGACAATAGGAGAGTACTAGCTGCAGACAGAATTGTATTTTCACAACAATAGGAAAGTGAAATGATCCTGCCAGATGAGAGTGTAATTAAAAAATATTATAATATGCAAAAATGGACAGATTAATGCTTATAATTAAGCAGAAAGAAGGAACTGAATATTTCTTGACATGGGATTTATATTACCAATGGTTAGATAATAAAAACAGAAGTTAGAAATATGGGGGATACAAAAAGGACTAATGTCACAAAGGAGATTTGTTAAAGTCGACAAGTAAAATATCATCATTATTATAGAATTAATATCATTGTGATAAATATTGTAAACATTTTGATTATGATTTCCTAAAAATAATTGTACCCAGACAACACACTGTTTTATCGAAATTGAATTTTTACATGTTATATAAATAAAACAACAAAAAACATGGAAAAAAGGACAGTATTTGATAAACTGTATAATCTCAACCTTAAATAATTGTAAATAGTAGCTAAATATTTTAAAATATACTTTTAAAATATGATAGTAATTAGGTGGGAATTTTGTGCAATATTATTTGGATTGCATGCGAAAGATATACTTTTTTCAAGGTTTTTTTTATTATTTTCTGTGTAACCTTCATAAATGTGTTAAAATAATGACATATCTTTCCAGTGAATGTATTGATATAAAGGTGCTTTTCAAGAGAAGTATTTTTTTTCTCATAGAAATTCCATTTAATGTCTATATTTTAAACTACAAACACTTTTTAAAATTGTGATAATGTAGAGCAGGGGTCCTCAACCACACTCTGTGGACACAGGATGCAGCCTGTTTGGAATCAGGTCTTGGAAGTGGTAGGTGCAAAGCTCATTTATGAAAGTAGTGCACACAAATGCAAAAGCATCCCCTTTCCCCCCACTGCCACCATTGCCACCAACACTCTGTTGGTCCATCAAGCTGGAAAAGTTGGGGACCACTGATACAGAGAGTAAGGTTCTTCCTTGACAGGAATATGTAAAATCTGTTACCTAAACAAAAGGATCTGATTTATTTAAAAAAAAACCATGAGAAATAGATAATGTTCAGAAGTGACTTGGACTAATAGCTCCATAATTCACTGAGGTACAGAAAGGAGAAGGTGTTGCAAGTGTCGTTTATGATAGACAAACTCATTAAAATAATGTGAAGTTGATTTTCTAGTCTGATCTAACTAGGAGCTGACAGATGGATAGAAATGTAACCAATTACTCAATCTTGTGGTTGGCAAATGGGCATTTAAGCAAAATTGAAAAGAATTAAATCACCCTTCATCAGCTTTTTACTACTGTCACAAAGTATAATAAATCTTAAAAATATAATTATCATAGTCATTTGCCAAAGTAGAGTCTGTTATTATTTGAGTGTTCTTGCTGATGATATTATCATTCCAGAATTATATGTCATGTGTTTTCTCTTTATTGTATTTCTATAATTAATTATATCTGAATACAACTGATATCATTATTTTTGAGATTTGTTGGTAATCCTGTATCAAAAAAAATATCTTTGAATAAGAAAAAGCAAATAGAAAATAATTCAGATTTATACATTATGCTATCAGTCTAAGATTTTATGTGTTTAACTGCAGTTGTGTAAATAATTTCTGAAGATATAAGGAAACAAATTAAACTTGTACTTGGTGCTTGACTGCCCATGACATTTTCTAACAGCTACACTGTGAAAAGATCAAGATAACATAAATATTGTGGTTTCAAAAATATATATCATTATAGTCCAATTTGGAAGGTTTTATATGAAAAACAAATAATTGAAATAAACAAAAGCGTAAGGATAAAAGGTACTCCAGAAGTTAGGAAAATCCAAATAAGATATAAAAATGAATTGCTCTCTAAATATTATATTCATGTTGTAACAGGAACAGAGGTAAGGAACAGGAACAGAAATAAGGAATAAACTCATAAATATACTTCACTGACTAAAGCCCCTGTCACACTGCACCAACGGATGGAAAGAGGATGTAAAATGGAGAAAAACACTTGTCATCCGTTGATTAATGCGATCCATCCGTTCTGTACTCACTGCCTCTGTTTTGCTTCCTCTCTATCCGTCCGGCATCCGTTTATTGACGTTTCATCCGCTCAGAAAGTTTTGAGCTGCTCAAAACATTTGAACGAAAAATGTATCCAATGCGTCCATTCTGCATCCGCTAGGCATCCGCTAGGCATCCATTCTGCATCCATTCTGCATCCGCTATATCTGCTAGGCATCTGCTGTGCATCCGCGCAACTCCACCCACTCCAGCGGTAAATGGACGCAGGGAGGAAGCGGAATGGATGCGGAACGGATGCAGAACGGATGCCTAGCGGATGCAGAATGGAAACAAAGCATTTAAAACGGAAAAAACGTTCGCAGAGGGGACCTATCTCGGATATTAAGGATGTCTAGAGGATGCCTAGAGGATGCAAAGGGACACCTAGGGGAAAACCTATACTGCCTATAAAAAGAGGGAGCAACTCACCTGGATCTCACTTTCAGAGCAGCAGCCCAGCTGTACAGACCTCTGCAGCCTTCATCTGGCTCTTTCTCTTCCACAGCATCCAGTCATGTCCACCGTGGATCATAACAAAGTCCTTTTGGCAGCCACCATCGTTCTGCAAAAGTGCGAAGCCATCTACAGGCTCTGTGAACTCTACTACGGGAAGAAAAGAAGGCGGCCAAGAAGCATCTGGGTCCGAAGATGGATCGGGAAAAGAGCAGAGTACAGACTGTACAACAAGCTGATGGTGGAGCTCAGGAACGAAGACACTCGTGCATTCCAGAACTTCATGAGGATGCCTCCAGCCATGTTTGACGAAGTTGTGCAGCGGCTGACACCCAGGTTGACCAAGGCAAACACCAACTTCCAGCCCAGCCTGGAACCTGGGCTCAAGGAGACACTCACTCTGCGCCATCTGGCCTCCAGGACCACTTACAGGAGCATGCAGTACGGCTGGAGGGTGCCACACAACACCATCAGCATTGTGGTCAGAGAAGTGGTGCAGGCCATCATCGAAGAATACATGGAGGAGCTCCTCCAGTGCCCCACCACTGAAGAATGATGGAAGAAAGTTGCAGAGCAGTGGTATCAGAGGTGGAACTTCCCATACACCGTTGGAGCCATCGATGGCAAGCACGTGGCCTGCAAAGCACCAGTCAAGTCAGGGTCCACTTATTTCAACTACAAGGGCTTCTTCAGCATTATCCTCTTTGCCATGGTCGATGCTGACTACAAGTTCATGTACATCAATGCTTCAGGCAACAGCTCATCTTCAGATGCCCAGGTATACAACGCCAGTGACCTCAAGGAGGAGCTGGAATGCAACCTCATCGTGGGCTTCCCAGATCCAGACTCCCTGCCCAACGACATGCAAGATGTGCCCTACTTCATCGTGGGGGATGACACCTTCTCCCTCACAACCTACCTCATGAAGCCCTATACCTCCAAATGCCTCACCAGTGAAGAGATGATCTTCAACTACAGGCTGTCCAGGGCAAGGCGGGTGGTGGAGAACGCCTTTGGCATCCTGGCCAACAGGTTCCAGGTACTTCTCACCACCATGCAGCATCGCCCAGAGACCGTGAGGAGGATCATGGAAGCTTGCTGCATCCTGCACAATCTCATGCGCACCCGCTACCCAGTCTTGCAGAACAGGCTCGTGGACCTCCAACAAGGCAATGGGGACATGGAGCCTGGGGAATGGAGGCAAGGGCCAAATCTGATATTCACTGAGGATGTGCAAGGCCCCAACATAGCCTCACATGAAGAGAAGAAGCAGCGCAACCTCCTGAAACACTGGTGCAATTCCCCAGCTGGAGCAGTGGAGTGGAAAGACAGGATGATAGATGATTAATGGATGCTTCCTTCAGCCTGTCTCATCACACTGATGAGATTGTGCCATGTATGTTGGGTGGGCATACAATGAACAGGGCATTTATTAAAGAGTTGTGTTTATGTTGACATGTGTGGATGATTGATTACATTATTATTGATAATAAAGGGCCATACGTGTGGAACCTGGGAGGGTGGACTATCCAGTCCCACTATGCTTGCACTGGAGGTTTATCTATCCCACAGCGATTACCCATCCCAAAGGTATCCCTGCCCATCCCACTGCTATCCTTACCCATCCCACAGCTATTACACATCCCACAGGTATCCCTGCCCATCCCACTGCTATCTTAACCCATCCCTCAAGCCTGCAAAGGTTTAAACCATTTCTAAAAGTTTCCACCAAGACTTTATCAAAAAAAAGTAAATGAAGCAAGTGTGTGAATCAAAGATAGATTTTATTAACAACAAGCTATAAAACAAAAATGAGTCTCTGGCACTCCTCTTGGTCATTCAGTCTCAGGGGTGAAGGGTCCAGGTGCTGTGGAGGTGGCTGGTGCTGGAGTGCTTGTCTGATCCCCCGCATCAGCAGCTCCTCCAGAAGCAGAAGCAGCAGAAGCGCCAGCCCCAGAAGAGCGAGCCCGTGCTACAGAAGCCCCAGCAGAACCAGAGTGAGGGCCAGGGGGTGGGATGGTGGCTCTGTCCCTCTTGCCAGGGCTGGCAGAAGATGGCTTTCTGTTCTTCCCCATGGTTGTGGGGTTGCTGGCTGGCAGGGAGCCTGGCAGGGAGGCTGGCAGGAACCATGGCTGGCAGGAAGGTTGGCACCAAGGCTTGCAGGAAGTCTGGCAGGAAGGCAGGTACCAAGGCTGGCAGGAAGGCTGGCAGGAAGGTTGGCAGGAAGGCTGGCAGGCAGGCAGTCACCAAGGCTGGCAGGAAGGCTGGCAGGCAGGCAGGCAGGCAGTCACCAAGGCTGGCAGGCAGGCAGGAACCAAGGCTGGCAGGCAGGCAGGAACCAAGGCTGGCAGGAAGGCATGACCAAGGCTGGCAGGCAGGCATGAACCAAGGCTGGCAAGCAGGCAGGGCACCAAGGCTGGCAGGCAGACTGGCTGGCAGCAAGGCTGGCAGGCAGGCAGATGGCAAGGCTGGCAGGGAGGCTGGCAGCAAGGCTAGCAGGCAGGCAGACAGCAAGGCTGGCAGGGAGGCTGGCAGGGAGGCTAGCAGGGAGGCTGGCAGGGAGGCTGGCAGCAAGGCTTGCAGGCAGGCATGCAGGCAGGGCAGGCAAGGCTGTCAATCCGTCCGGCAGCAAGTCTTTCCTCTGAATGGTGACCTGCTCCGAGCTGCTTCCCTTATATCCGCGGGACTTTCTCAATGCATCCTCTCCACATGCGCAATTAACGTTAGGCATCCATTAGGCTTCCGCTGTGCATCCGCTAGGCTTCCGCTCTGCATCCGCTTTATCCTCTGTGCATCCGCTGTGCATCCGCTTCATCCGTTCCGCATCCGCTTTCCTGAGGCCCCCCGGAAGCCTAGCGGATGTGCCATCTGCTCTCATCCGCTTCCATCCGCTGGGCTTCTGTTCCGCATCCGCTTTCCATCCGCTCTGCGTCCTCCCCGCGTCCGTTCCTTTCCATGTTATCGGCTCTGGTTATGCAAATTTTTGCCCCTTTTGAGAGCGGATAACAACTGATGGAACATTTTTCTCATCCGTTGTGTCCTTTTTATTAACGTTTTGCATCCATTGGGCAGTGTGATAGGGCCTTAAATTATGCCAGTTAGTGCAGAGAGAAACTAATCAATTTTAATGAAATTATTTTTAGAGTACGCTGCCTGCTCCCATTTGAATTCATTTTTAATAATAATAATAATAAAAAAAAGATGTAGGAAAAAGACACATACGCTTAAAGTCATAAATTCCAAAATGATTGTTTTTAAAATATCAAGCAGATGAATACTATTCTTATTACCTACTAGGGACAGAGTCTCAAATAACTATATTTAATAATTGTTCAATTCCACTCAACCATTTTGGCAGTTTACAATTTCAGTATGAGAAGCTGACTTTATTGAAGGATTTGGGCATTTAAATTGCCAATTAGATTGTAGGATTGAATACAGTCTGTTCCAAACTGAATTGCATTTTCACAGAACAAATGCTGCTAAAATATTTAAAAATCCCCCCCTTTTTGTTCTGATTGCCTATATAGACATATTCTTAGACAAACAGACCTGAATAACTTTAAACAATGAGAAAATGTAGGTGTTTGACTGTTGTTGCTTAATGCCAGTTAAGAATAAAGTTTCTCTTATTTGTGACCTCATTATTGAGGAGCAGGCCAACTTGGCCTTATCAAATCCAGTCTAATTCTGGAAGAGGTAGTTGCTCTCTCTTAGTGCCCAGCTGGGTTTAGGGTATGGCATCAGCTGAGGTCATAGGAGATGTTGTAATGTTATCACTTTGTCATCTGGATAGCCTCTGTTGTACTCCAGAGATACAGCTTCACAAGTTATCAATTGTAACAATTGTTTGTATTGTACTAGCCTCCTTGATGCAAAGTAATTTCTCTGACCAAGATGCTGAAAGCCATTACCTGTTTGCTTGTGCAGTTCCCAGGTTCGTGGTCTTATGAGACTTCAATTTGCTGTCTTTGGGTGGACTTCAGAAGCAGGTCAGGAGTCTATGGTTACCATGATGGCCATGGACCCATCTTAGATCACTCATGGCCTGATCTGAAACCATGGTCACACTTCAGATATGATTTCATGAAAACAACTCGACCAGAATGGTAATGAAATTTTTTCCTTGATGTGGCAATTTATTATTATTTACATTTGTACTTAAAAGGTTCCCATGATATGAAAGTAATATGTTTCTGTTCAATCTATAAAAGTCTTTGTATTTCATAGCAATTATTTTACTGACAATCAACAAATAGAAAAGCCTGCAACTGTTACAGTTATTTAACAATATTCTGCTGGTTTGGTTAGTTTGAAATCCTGTTTGAGTTTTGAACACATTATTGTTAAAAGTAAAATGGATATCTCAATGGACAACATAAATTATCTTAGAATTTGGGATAGACAAGAAGAGGATAATTTATGTTGCTTGCAAACTAACTGTGGAAGATACTACTATTAGAAATTAAAAATAACATTTTTTTCTGTTTCAGACAATAAAGGACAAAAAAACCGATTGAAGTTTTTAAGAAAGAATAAGCATTAAATTGTATGGTTGTGTAAATAAATCATTTTGAAATTATGTCATCAAAACTGTAATTCAACATATAAAATACTAAGAAAAAGACAGGAAGAAAATTGAATTGTGTGTGCAAATCTAAACATAAAAATAAAGTTTATTGCATTCAAAAGTATTGAACCCCAAACACCAAATACACTTAACATAGAAAAAATAATTTAATGGGGAAATGTGTTTTGGCCTCTATCTGAACAGGTGATTTTTAAAAAAATTCTGTATTACTTCCATCACTGGTATTAAGCAGAGATTTGAAAGCAGCTACTGTCAGCTGAAAAACAATGTTATAATTTTATAGAGACATTTGACATATGAAAGAGAAATTTAATCACTTCCCTATGTTACCTCTACCACATAGTCTGTTGAGTCTGTTGAGAGTACCCAACAATTGTCAAGATGTTTTATAGTTGAATTTACCCAGTCAGTATATGTATGTCATAGTCAATAAAGAAAGATATGGCCATTTTAACCCAGATTTCTGCCTATGTGTTTCATATACATTTCTTCCTAACACCACCATATTGTCATCCATTAATGGTACAAGAATACAAAACAAATAAAAACAATTTTTAAAAATCCCAAAATGGAAATCTACTTTTCTACATTTGATTGTTTGAAGATGGTTAGTAGACAAACTTAACACCCAGATCTACTTAAATATTAGTATATTTAATTATAGTTAACATATATTCTTATTTTTCTAATAGATAATATTGAAATACAGAAAATACTAATATCCTCCATTTTTTTCATATGGCAAGACAAGACAAATGAAAATATTTAGAATCTTAATAAAAATACCCTCTGCTTTAAGTGTAACGAGTACAAAATAAATCCAAATGTTTTTGAGATTCTTCTCAGTATTGACATGCCCTTTCAATAACCTATTGTCATTAATGTTCTTAAACACAAACAAAACTCACATAGATAGGAATAAGCAGATCACATCAGATTCTTTGTCTTGTTTATACAAAATTGTTATTGATTTTTGCAAATAGATTTATCAATATTTGCTCTAAGTTATTTAGTTATTTAGTTTCACTAACTTCCTAAATGATAAATATATTTTATCTTGTAATATTTTGAACAAAATATTTTAACATTGTGTTGGTTATTCTTACATGCTTCATTTTAAACAACAAAATCTCTACATAATATTGAGAAAG
Organism: Laticauda colubrina; assembly: GCA_015471245.1. Lineage (NCBI taxonomy): Eukaryota > Metazoa > Chordata > Lepidosauria > Squamata > Elapidae > Laticauda > Laticauda colubrina. Next base: position 56,659,416 of record BLBF01000006.1, on the reverse strand, counting down.
CAACTGAAAATCCAAAGTTCCTTTCTCAGCTTTGTGGTCCAGTTTTTCTAAAACCTGGTGCTAAACTTTTTAGAATTCTCAAAGAACAGTACTGCTTGGAATTCTGTAAAATGTTGCTCCAAAAGACACCTGAAATTTTCTGCTTTGGAAAGGCTTTGTTGGCTTTTCTTTTATTGATATCTCAAAAGAAAAGAATAGTATCAAGTGAGTATTTTGAACATCTTTAGGACCAAGTGGGTGGGTGAATGGTAGACAGACAGATAGACAGTCAGTAGATAGAATTTCAACAATCACAACATGCAAGCCAAAAGTGAAAAAAGTTGGGACCTATATTTCAGTTGTCAAGTCATAGTTCTTTCTGTTAAAGATATTTTTTAAAATAAAAATGGATGGATGCTATGGGAAGTTTCACATCGGAAATTTGATGCTTGACCAGATTTGGGGTAAGATAAATGAGGTAAGATAAATGTGATGAGAATGAATTTAATCCTAAATTTTGATATTTTAAAAATAATTCCTAAATTATTCGTTCACCCTACATTTGTTTTACAAGTCTATAGCAAAGGTGGTATTCAGCAGGTTCTGACCAGTTCTGGAGAACTGGAAGCAGAAATTTTGAGTAGTTCAGAGAACTGGCAAATACCACGTCTGACTGGAGATTTTACAATATCCTTCCCCTGCCACGCCCACCAAGCCACACCCACAGAACCAGTAATAAAAAAAATTGAATCCCACAACTGGTTTATAGGCAATTATAGCATTATTTCTGGACTGTCTATCCCCACATATTTATAACTCAGGGTGAACCTGCAATCCTGCAAGGAAATAGCCAGGCTCAGGGAGCAACAAGGACTACATATATTACCTTCTCTTGGTATTGGTACTAAAGCCCATGTCACACTGCAGCAACGGATGGAAAAAGGATGTAAAATGGAGAAAAACACTTGCCATCCGTTGGTTAACGCGATGCTTCCATTTTGTACTCACTGTGTCCGTTTTTCTACCTCTCTATCCGTCCAGCATCCGTCGACTGAGGTTCCATCTGCTCAAAAAGTTTTGAGCTGCTCAAAACTTTTTGAGCGGAAAATGTATCCAATGCGTCCGTTCTGCATCCGCTACGCATACGGGGAACATCCGTTCTGTATCCTTCGTCATCCATTACAAATCCGCTACATTCGCTAGGCATCCGCGCAACTCAAATCCACTCCAGCAGAAAGCAGACACAGGGAGGAAGCGGAACGGATGCGGAACAGACATGCAGCATTAGTAGCACGGATGTAGAAAGGATGAAAGCGGATGCACCTCGCAAAGAAAGTATTTTAAACGGAAAAAACGTTCACAGAGGGGACCTATCTCGGATATTAAGGATGTCTAGAGGATGCCTAGAGGATGCAAAAGGACACATAGGGGAAAACCTATATTGCCTATAAAAAGGGGGAGCAACTCACCTGGATCTCACTTTCAGACCAGCAGCCCTGCTGTGCAGACCTCTGCAGCCTTGCTCTTGCTCTACCTCTTCCACAGCATCCAGTCATGTCCACCATGGATTGTAACACAGTCCTTTTGGTAGCCACCATCATTCTGCAACAGTGCGAAGCCATCTACAGGCTCTTTCAACTCTACTACGGGAAGAAAAGGAGGCGGCCAAGAAGCATCTGGGTCCGAAGATGGATCACCAGAAGAGCAGAGTACGGACTGTACAACAAGCTGATGGTGGAGCTCAGGAACGAAGACACTTGGGCATTCCAGAACTTCATGAGGATGCCTCCAGCTATGTTTGACGAAGTTGTGCAGTGCCTGACACCCAGGTTGACCAAGCAGAGCACCAACTTCCAGCCCAGCCTGGACCCTGGGCTCAAGGTGGCACTCATTCTGTGACACCTGGCCTCAGGGACCATGTACAGGAGCATGCAGTACGGCTGGAGGGTGCCACACAAAACCATCAGCATTGTGGTCAGAGAAGTGGTGCAGGCCATCATCGAAGAAAATGTGGAGGAGCTCCTACAGTGCCCCTCCATTGAAGAAGGCTGGAAGAAAGTTGCAGAGCAATGGTATCAGAGGTGGAACTTCCCCCACACCATTGGAGCCATAGATGGGAAGCACGTGGCCTGCAAAGCGCCAGCCAAGTCGGGGTCCACTTATTTCAACTACAAGGGCTGCTTCAGCATCATCCTCTTCACCATGGTCGATGCTGACTACAAATTCATGTAAATCAATGCTTCAGGCAACGGGTCAGCTTCAGATGCCCAGGTATACAACACCAGTCACCTCAAGGAGGGGCTGGAATGTAACCTCATCGTGGGCTTCCCAGATCCAGACCCCCTGCCCAACAACATGCAAGATGTGCCCGACTTCATCATGGGGGATGAGGCCTTCTCCCTCAGAACCTACCTCATGAAGCCCTACACTTCCAGATGCCTCACCCATGGATCTTCAACTACAGAAGAGAGGATCTTCAACTACAGCCTGTCCAGGGAAAGGCGGGTGGTGGAAAACGCCTTTGGCATCCTGGCCAACAGGTTCCAGGTACTTCTCACCACCATGCAGCATCGCCCAGAGACCGTGAGGAGGATCATGGAAGCTTGCTGCATCCTGCACAATCTCATGCGCACCCGCTACCCAGTGTTGCAGAACAGGCTTGTGGACCTCCAACAAGGCAATGGGGACATGGAGCCTGGGGAATGGAGGCAAGGGCAAAACCTGACAGACACTGAGGATGTGCAAGTCCCCAACAGAGCCTCACGTGAAGGGAAGAAGCAGCGCAACCTCCTGAAACACTGGTGCAACTCCCCAGCTGGAGCAGTGGAGTGGCAAGACAGGATGGTAGGTGCTTAATGGATGCTTCCTTCAGCCTGTCTCATCACACGGATGAGATTGGGCCATGTATGTTGGGTGGGCCTACAATGAACAGGGCATTTAATGAAGAGTTGTGTTTATGTTCAAATGTGTGGATCAATGCTTACATTAGTATTGATAATGAAGGGCCATAGGTGTGGCACCTGTGAGGGTGGACCATACAGTCCCACTTTGCTTGCATTGGAGGTTTATCTATCCCCACAGCTATCTCAACCCATCCCACAGCTATCTTAACCCATCCCAAAGGTATCCCTGCCCATCCCACAGCTATCTTAACCCATTCCACAGATATCTCAACCCATCCCAAAGGTATCCCTGCCCATCCCACAGCTATTATCCATCCCAAAGGTATCCCTGCCCACCCCACTGCTATCCTTACCCATCCCACAAGCATGCAAAGGCTTAAACCAATTCTAAAAGTTTCCACCAAGACTTTATTGAAAAAAATAAATGAAGCAAGTGTGTGAAGCAAAGATAATCTTTATTAATAACAATGACCCAAGTCAAGTGTCCAAATAAAGTCTACAGGTAGCCACCCTGTCTCTGGCACTTTTCTCTGTCACTCAGAGGTGTGCCCAGTCTCAGGGGTGAAGGGTCCAGGTGCTGTGGAGGTGGCTGCTGCTGGAGTGCTGGTCTGAAGTGCCACTGGGGTGCCTGGCCCCAAAAGGACAACAGGTGACGGTGTGTTGAGGAAGCTCCCAGACAGCTGGCTCAGCCCCGTGATGTTGAGAGCTCCTTCCTCCATGCCATGGGGTGTCAGCCCCAGTACCGACGACAGATGTACTGAGGCCGGGCTTGGCTGTGGGGTGGAGGAAGGAGCAGTGTAGTGAGGCTGTCTGGTCTGCAGCTGTGTGAGGAGTGGCATGGGTGGCATCGGTGGCGTGGGTGGCATCGGTGGCATCAGTGGCGTGGGTGACATCGGTGACATCATTGGAAACAGTGGCAACGGTGGCAACGGTGGCGTCCAATGAGTCTGTGCCTGGACTGGGAAGGGCTGCTGCCTGTGCTGCTGGACCTCCTGGTAGCCATAGCCCTGGTAGGTGAGGGCCTGTGGAAAGCCTTGGAATGGGAGGGACATCACCTAGGGTGGAGGAGCAGACCTGGACTGGATGGGAGCAGGATCCTCTGGATCTGGAGGGTTGTGAAGCAGATCGGTGATCCTGTCCTTCACCACCTGGTACTGGGGTTCCGCCATGTCCGTGAGGCTCTGGTTCACATAGGTGAGGAAGGACTTGCAATTGGAGGATGAGGAGTCGGTGTGGACCAGCTGAGGGAGGATATCTATGCTGCTCCTGATGGTGTCCCTGATCTCCAGCAGGACAGTGTGGCTCTTCCCCTCCTGTCTGGCTCTCTGCCTTTCTGTGGAGGTGGAGCTGGGGGTGGATGCGGGTAGGACTGTGGTGGAAGTGCCGTCTCCTTTCTCCCACTTCACCAGGGAGTCCTCCACGCGCTCCACCACAGTTACAACAGCTGTCCACGGGTTCTCCATCATGGCACGCTCCACAGACACCTGCCTGGAAACAGGAGCTGACTATCGGCCGGAAGAGGACTGGGTCTCAGCAGGCTGCCTGAGAGAGAGGGTTGTGAGAGGGGCTGCTCCTCGGTGGTGGATCTCACCCTCCAGGAAGCTGCACTTGGCCATGACTTAGGTCTCTCTGTCCATCAGCTTGACCGTAGCCTGGCCAGATTTCTTGAGGTGCAGCTTCCCGTACCAGGTGTGCATGTGCTTCCACCAGCCGAGGAGCACCTCTGAAGTATAGCCCAGACTCTCCGCCTTCTCTCTCCAAGCAGCCTGCTTCCTTTTGGTGTCCCTGTAGAGCCTGTGTCCCTTCCGCCATAGATAGTCATTCTCTCTCAGCCACTCCAGCACCTCATCCTCATGTTCCTCCTCAATGGAGTATTGCCTCCTCTCCCATCCTCGCATATGCCTCTTCCTCCCTTTTGCAGGATCACATGGGCCCTCATCAGAGGGGCTTCCAGGTTGTTGGGGCTGCTCCTCCACACCACCACCACCACTAGCACCAGCAAGATCATCATCATCAGCAGCAGCAGCA